>CM036937.1:4817589-5162589 GCA_020800305.1 Porphyrio hochstetteri
TTACAGTGCATGATTGCTACTTGGACCAGTTCTCGAACCCCCAACAATAACTGTAATATTTTCTTTTGATGCTTAATATTTGCCCCCTGGGAGGTCAAGGCGAGCAAGGAAGCCAGCCTGGCTGAGTAGAGAGATCCAGGCTGATATACGCGAAAAGAAGGAAAAATATGACCTTTGGAAGAAGGGGCAGGTGTCTTGGGATGACTGTAGGAATGTAGTGAGATTATGTAGGGAGAAAGTCAGAAGGGCTAAAGCTGATCTGGAACTCAGACTGGCCAGTTCTGTAAAAGATAATAAAAAGTCCTTCTATAGGTATATTAACAGTAAAAAGATTGTCAAGGAGAATCTCCAGCCCTTATTGGATGCTGAAGGAACATTAGTGACAAGGGATGAGGACATGGCTGAGGTCCTTAATTCCTTCTTTGCCTCAGTCTTTAATAGTAAAGAAGGATGTTCTGTGAGTACTCCTCCTCAGGAACTGGCTGACAGGGAGGGGAAGAATAACAAAGTTCCCATGGTTCAGGAGGAAATTATTAGCTGTGCCAGGGCAGGTTTAGATTGGGCGTTAGAAAAAAATTTTTTACTGAAAGAGTTGTCAGGGCCTGGAACATGCTGCCCAGGGAGGTGGTTGAGTCACCTTCCCTGGATGTGTTCAAAAAAAGGGTAGATGAGGTACTTAGGGATATGATTTAGTTTAGGATGAGAATGGTTGGACTTGATGATCTTAAAGGTCTTTTCCAACCTTGTGATTGTGTGACAATGGTCCTCATTCTTTCCATAGGGCTCCATGGGCATGGACTACTCCAGAGGCATATTTTGAGTCTGTCCATATATATTTACTTTCTTTCCTTTACTCAATTCTAGTGCTCTTGTTAATGTTATCAGTTCTGCTTTCTGTACAGAAGCTGTTTTGGGTAATGCATTTGCTTCTATTAACATGTTTTCAGTTGTTGCCGCATATCCAGTGTGTCGAGTTCCATTCTGAACGAAGTCGCTGCCATCTGTAAACAATTCCCATTCAGGATTCTCATTGGGAACGTCCTTCAAGTCCTCTCGTCTGGAGTATGTATGTTCAGTGGTCATGATATAGTCATGCTTAGGTGGTGGTTCTTCCTGTGAAGCACTCGAGAAAACTGCAGGATTCACAAGGTTAGTTGTTTTCAAGATTACATCTTCTTCTTCTGTAAGAATTACCTGGTGTTTCATCATCCTGCTAGGGGGTAACCAATGTCCCCCTTTTTGTTCCAACACTGTGACCACCATATGTGGAACGTAGACTGTGATGGTTCTTCCCCAAGTTTTCTAGCTTCTTGTATCAGTATTACTGTTGTTGTTACTGCTTGTAGGCAAGAGGGCCATCCTTTGCTTACTGAGTCTGATAGCTTGGAAAAGTATCCAAAAAAGTATGGTCTTTTCCAGCTTCCCATTTTCTGGGTCAGAACTCCCAAAGCAAGATGTTGTCATTTGTGGGTAAACAATTGAAAGTCTGTAGTTAAGTCTGGTAATCCCAAGGCTGGTGCTGTCATCAAGACTAAGTTTCCGAAAAGTCTTTTGTTGGTGTATATTCTATATAAAAGGAGTAGACTTCTGGGCTTCATACAGCGGTTTGAGTATTAGACCATAATCCATGATCCAAAGGTGACGCCATCCTGCCATTCCCAGAAATGCTCTCAGTTCATGTAGCATCCAAGGCTCTGGAATAGCACAGATTGCCTCTTTTCGGTCTGTCTCCAGCCTTTGTTGTCCTTTTGACATCTCAAATACCAAATATATTAGAGTTTGGCTTGCTATTTGAGCCTTCTTCTTGGATACCTTGTTACCCATTAAGTAGCAAAAAGCTTAAAAGTTCAATGGTTACCTGTATCCAGGCCGACTTTTCTTCAGTAGCTATTAGAATATCATCCACGTATTGCAAGAGCAGATTTTCTGGTCATAGGGTCACTGTCTTCTCATTTGTCCAGATCTCCAGTTCCTTTGCTAGTTGGCTGCTAAAGATGGTCGGACTGTTTCTGAATCCTTGAGGTAGCCGTGTCCATGTCAGCTGTACCTTGTACCCTGTTTGTGGACTCTCCCACTCAAAATCAAATAATTTATGACTCTCTTTTTCCAAGGGTATGCAAAAAAAAGAAGCAGCTTTTAAATCAAGCACTGTAAACCATTGATAACTTTCTTTTCAGGGCTGTCAACAATGTATAAGGGTTTGTCACTACTGGGTGTATGTCTTTCACAATTTGATTTATAGCTCTTCGTTCCTGTACCAATCTATACTCACCATTTGGCTTTCGTACTGATAAAGTAGGTATGTTATATTCTGATTCATACTCTTCTAAAATCTTATATTTCAAAAATGTATCGATCAACTTTTTAATTCCCTGTTTAGCCTCAGGTTTAATTGGATATTGTTTAATTCTAACTGGTTTTGCACTTTCCTTCAATTCAATTTTTACTGGCTGTGCTAATTTAGATTTTCCTGGGATGTCAGTTTCCCACACCGTAGGGACCAGTGCATAACTTACTTCTGGGCGGATTTCTTGTACCTTTGTTTTTTCTTTCAGCATTAAAATTTCACCTGTTTTTGATTCAGGTACTTTTAACAACAATTCCCTGTTTTCAAAAACAATTTGTGCATTCAATTTAGATAATAGATCCCTTCCCATTAAGGGTATTGGACATTCTGGAACATACAAGAATTCATGAGTTTTAATTTTGTTTCTGAATCGCAAATTCAAGGGTTGCAAGAGTGGCTAGTTTTCCTCTCTCCCTGTGGTTCCCACAATATTTGCTGGCTTAGCTCCTGTCTTCCTTTTCTGTTCATTTAACGCTGAGAACATTACTCCTGTATCCACCAGAAATGTAAACGTTTTTTCGTTTGGTTTTTTTTTTTTTTTTTTTAAGCTTATTTTAAATCTTCCATGCTCAGGGGAAGGTGATGGAATAGGGGGTATAATGGACAGCAGGAATTATTGGGGCAGTGGTAGCAATATCTAATTCTGTCAATCTTTTCTTTTTAATGACAAATGTTTACAGCACATTTAGTAGCTGGACATTGTTGCAGTTTTGCATAGCTGGGTGCTGGGACAGAATGGAGGCTGCAGAAAATGGCTGCTGTAAGGAGCTGCTGGAATTTGATTCTGTGATTTTGGAGGGGGCGTGGGTGTGTTTTGGGTTTGTTGGGGTTTTTTTTAAAGCTGGATGTTACACTTTGAAATATGGGTTAAAATGACAGAGTTACAATGTCAAAGCAGTAAAAAGTAACTGTTAGCATAAATGTTCTCTAAGCTAATTCAGTCTCCTCCCACATTTTTGCTCCGAAGTTGAATTTCTGTTTGTTTGGACACATGAGAAATTCGTGTTCAAGCACACGAGTACTGGAAAGAAGCCACCATGAATTTCTGCTTCTGACTTTCTGGCAAACATACTTGTGTTTAGGAAACTCTCTTGCAGTACATAACCCTTGAAGTTCCCTTGAAATAGATCAATTCACTTTAGTAGCAAGTGTAAGCATATTGTGGAAGCTGTGATCACAATACCAGTAAGACATCATCTGCTTTAAAACCGAACAGTTTTGATTGTTGCAGATGGTATCAAGACATTAACAAAGTAGGGTATGTTCTTTGGTATTGGTTATTGGTGCAGCTGTTAAGTTAATGAAGTCAGTATATATTCAGTTTTAATTGTAGACATGTTTTATTTGAGCTTTCATAGAACAGCTGTGAAATAAGTGCTATAATTAATGTTCTGTGAGTTACACTGAAATCTATGTATATATTTTATAAATGATATGTTATAACCTCAGTACAATTTATTTAGTTCTTGGTTCTCAAGATGAAAGATTATCAGACAACTCCACTTTCTTCAAAAAACATTTGAAGGTTTTAAAGTCCTCTTCATTTGTGCTTTCACCTGCTAAGTCACCACAAATAAATTTTATTATGAGAGTAAATAAATTTATTAAATTAATGCCTTCTTTACATACCTAGATTTATTAGGTACTCAGCATGTTGGTACTGGAGTGAAGCAGGCTGTTCCAGTTGTACTTGAAGAAATAACCTAATTTTAGCTTTCCTTTGTATTACTTTCATACCAGGTATTCAAAATTTGTCATTCCTAAGAAACTGTCATAGAAAAGATAAAACATCAAAGGAAAAATGTTGAATCTAATCCCCTTGGGCAGGCAGGCAGGTAAACTAGGGAATGTTGATTTGTGCTATTTTAATTGCAGCTACCACAAACTCCCTCAGTTTGAGACATTCTCAGTTGAACACCTTTTTCTGTGAGTAGAATGATGGTAGGCAACTCAACAAAGAATTGACGATGCTTAATAATAGGAGACCCTATTATTAACAAAATTATCAGGTTTTTCTCAGACTCAAAGAAGTGATCTATAGATACAGTCTTTTCTTCTCACTCCTTTTGTTCTGTTTTTCATAATGGCATTAGGGTTATTTGGTTGGCTTGCTTTTTTGTTTTCAAATGAGAGCTTAAAAATTCAGATATACACACCAACAAATGTCACTTAGGTTTTTTGGAGATAACTTCATCCAGCTTTACTTACACATTACGCTATTTGTTGTGTTGTCTTTTGCACTGTGTTACATTCCAGAATTCCCCCTTTTCTTTGTGTGACCCTAAATGCTCAAGTGACTACTCCAGAAGGCAAGGTGGGTCATGGTGTCCAAAAGCTACAGGAACTTTGTCTTCTTAGCTCCTTCACAGAGTCCAAAATCTTTTGGAATAAAAGATAATGGCACATTCTGTGGGTTACATAAAAAGCATCCTCCTTCAGCTGCAGGAGGCATCGCGATCGCAGGCACTTGTCCTGATGGGGGACTTTAACCACCCAGACATCTGCTGGGAAAACCACACTGCGAGCTGCAAGAGGTCCAGGAGACTCCTGGAGTCTGTAGATGACAACTTTCTGGTTCAAATAGTGGATAGACCAACCAAAAAAAAATTTGCGGAAGAACTTTTACACAGTGAGGGTGACAGAGCCCTAGAATAGGCTGCCCAGGGAGGTGGTGGAGTCTCCTTCTCTGGAGATATTCAAGACTCGTCTGGACGCCTATCTGTGCAATATGTGCTAGGGAGCTGCTTTGGCAGGGGGGTTGGACCCGATGATCTCTCGAGGTCCCTTCCAACCCCTACGATTCTGTGATTCTGTGAATTCTCTGCAAGCCTCAGACTGTAAACATCAGCCAATTCAAGGCCAAAGTTGCTGCTGACCAGGGCCGAGCCAATCGGCGATGGTCACAGCGCCTCTGTGAATCACATATAGGAGAAAAAAAACCGCAAGCAGCTGCATTTTGCCACCTGAGAAAGGAGTGAGGAGATGTAACAAGCTGTGCAGACACCAAGGCGGAGGAGGAGGCGCCCCAGGTACCGGAAAGAAAAATGCCCCTGCAGCCCATGGAGAAACCCATGGTAGAGCGGGTGTCCCCTCCCCCAGTCCATGGAAAAAGCCGAGACCCCACCTGTAGCCCGTGGAGAGGCTCCACGCTGGATGGAGCAGGTGGAGACATAGAGAAGATGCTGTGACCCGCGTTGGAGCAAGCCTGTGACACTCTGGAGGACTGGGACTGAGAGACATTGTGACTTATTACTGCCTGCCATAGCAGTGATCCATGGCAGGAGAGCTGATGAAGAGATAAAACCCTGTGGGAAAAGACTCACATTGGAGAAGTTCGTGGAGGACTGTCTCCCGTGGGTGGGACCCCACAGTGCAGCAGGGGAAGGGTGTGGAATGAATGCCCCCCCCGCCCCAGTCGAGAAGGAAACCAACTTGCAAGGAACTGACCGAAGTCCCCATTTTCCCAGTCCCTGCCCCTCCCTGTGCCACAATGTGGGGGAAGAAGGGAGTGAAATCATGACTAGAGTGAAGTCTGCTAAGAAGGGAGGGATGGGGGGGCGGAGGTAGAGGTGTTTTAAGATCTGGAAAAGGAAAACAGCTCATGAAGAAGTGACAGAGAACCCCATTTTCCCAGTCCCTGCCCCCCCTGTGCCACAACAGGAGGGACAAAGGGAGCAAAATCCTGACTAAGTCTGCTAAGAAGGGAGAGGTGGGGGAAGTTGTTTTAAGATCTGGTTGTGCTGCTTATTTTCCGACTCTGGTTTCACTTATTTCTGTAGTGTAGTGTAATAAATTAGATAGTTTTCTTTCCTTCACTCCGTGTTGAGTCTGTTTTGCCCATGTTGTTGATGACAGGATGATCTCTCCCTGTCCTTATCTTGACTCCTAAGCCTCTCAATATATATTTTCTCCCCTGTTCAACTACAAAGGGGAGTGATAGACTGACTTAGGTGGGCGTCTGGCCTCCAGCCAGGGCTAAACCACCACAGACATTCTCAGTAGCTTGCATGGTTACTAACCCATCAGTAACCTTTGCTTCTTTGCCACTGTGTGGACTTCCACCCCCAACCTCCACTGAGATAGCAGTCTGAATCTCACTAGCGCATCGTCCCACAAAGGTCAGCACTTCACTGACAGGTTTCTCTCTATAGTGAGTATGGTTGCACCCCCTTCCACCTTTGAATCTAGTTTAAAGCTCTTTCTATGAGCCCTGCTAACTCTTATCCCAGGATCCTTTTCCCCCTTTGAGACAGGTGTACCCCATCAGTTGCCAGCAGACAGAATCACAGAATGACTAGGTTGGAAAAGACCTTTAAGATCGAGTCCAACTGTTCCTGTCCTATGCTAAACCATATCTCTAAGTACCTCATCTACCTGTCTTTTAAACGCATCCAGGGATGGTGGCTCAACCACCTCCCTGGGCAGCCTGTTCCAGGCCCTGACAACTCTTTCAGTGAAAATTTTTTTTTCTTAACATCTAATCTGACCCTGCCCTGGCACAGCTTTGTGCCATTTCCTCTTGTCCTATCACCTGTCTACCTGGCTGAAGAGACCATTGCCCACCTCTCTACAACCTCCTTCCAGGTAATTGTAAGTGGTGATAAGGTCTTCCCTCAGCCTCCTCTTCCCAAGACTAAACAACCCCAGCTCCCTCGGACACTCCTCATAAGATTTTTCAAGACCTGTGATGTGTAGGTGATGTGTAAATCAACCCATGATTAAAGAACCCAAAGCCCTGCCTATGGCACCAGTCTCAGAGCCAGGCATTGATCTGTTGACTCCTCCTGCGTACCCCTTCATAATTCCCCACAACTGGTGGGGTAGAGTAGAACACTACTTGTGCTCCCAATCCCTTAACCAGCCATCCCAAGGCCTTGAAGTCCTTCTTCATTGACCTCAAACTACTTGTAATTTCATCACTGCCCACCTGAAAGATCATTCATGGGTAGTAATCTGAGGGTTTAACAAGGGTAGGGAGTTTTTCCCATAGGTCCTTAACCCTTGCCCCAGGGAGGCAGCAGACTTCCCTGTGGGATAAGTCTGGCTGGCATATTGGGCCTTCTGTTCCCCTCAGAAGGGAATCACCCACAACAATGACCCTCCTTTTTTTTCTTATAAGAGGCAGTCTTAATGCGTGGAGCTGATTGACTCACTGTAGACAGCCCTCTGGGCAGATCTTCATCTACCTCCTCAGTTACCTGCCCCTCAAGTTCTAGTGCCCCATACCTGTTGCATAAGGGAAAATGGGGGAGAGAGGGAGACCAGGAGGGGATTCTCCTATTTCCTCAAATAGGGACCTGTCTCCATCCCCCCTTATCTCTTAGGTCCTTCCCTTCTCTCTGGTGGCAAGAGGGGAGGGGGTCCTCTGCTTCCTCTGGAGCCTCCATCTGTTGTCTCTCCTGGATCATGGATGGTAGAGTGCAGTTCCACCAGTCTATCTCTGCCTCACACTCCTTGATACTCCTTAGCCTTTCTACCTCCTCCTTCACCTCTACCATGAGGCTGAGCAAATCATTCATCTGCTCACACCACACATAAGTGTTAGTATTGCTGTCCTCCAGAATGTGTGACAGGCTCAGATGCTCCCTACAGCCAAAGGCCTGGACAGCTGTGTCCTTGTGAGCAAGCTCTGTTTGGGTCACCTTATTTCTTCTCAAAACACCTTTTTGCTGAGTGGAGACCATAAGTGGAACTCCTTCTAGGGTGGCAATGACCTCTAACACTACTAATACACAGTGGCTGACACCTACACACTCCTTACCTTCTCAGTACTCCCAGGTGATGCCCACAAGCTGTTCACTTAATCAGTGCACGCTTGACCTGCACTTAAGCTAGTCTCTTTGGCAAGTGACTGTTGGTGTGTATACACCTCATTTAGAAGTTTACATGACTACCCTGGTAGCATTTGTTGCTACTGTTAGCTGTGCCCCGATGGTCAGGAAGAAGCTATGCTGCTCACCCTGCCCATGTGAACTGCCTTGAGCTGTGCCTCGTGCCTGTTTGCCCATTCCTGTTTGCCACGCTCTGGGATGCTCATGCTCCTTAGAGCCATTTAAATCTCCTGTGGTTTCTCCGAACATGCCCCTTGACGTGCCTGATTGACATTAAAAGGAAATCATCTGCTTGTAAATACGGTGATGTCTAAAAATTGTACCCTACTCCAGGGAGGTTTTAATTTTATTTTTTTAAGGGAAGGGGAATTGGATCTTGACATTAAAGTATGTAGGATGTCATCATTGAAAGCAAAAATATTTATTTCCCAGCATAAATATGTATGTTCAGTGGCTCAATCTCTTTCAGATGGCATACCAACATGTTTAAAATGTTGATGGATATAACTTTCCTTGGCACAGGCTCAGCATATCCCTCTCCAACAAGAGGAGCACTGGCGTTAGTGCTTTGCAGGGAAGGAGAGTGCTGGCTCTCTGACTGCGGAGAGGAAGCTCAAACACAGTTCATGAAGAGTCATCTCAAAGCAGGTTTGTGCTGTTGAAAGTTATAGTGAGGAGGGAAGGAGAAATATTTCATGGGATCTAAACAAAATACTTTGTCCTTGTGCTCATCTTATTTGAATACATACTAAACATACATGAACATCTGAAGGTGCTGCCTATGGGTGGCAGTTGCTGAACCTGCCCTGCAGTAGTCCTTGATTGCCCTTTGGTAAAGAACTGTGTTGGAGAACACTTGAATTAATTTCTTAGGCTTTGCAATTTCAAATGCAGACCACAGAGCAACTTTAGACTGGCACGGTTTGTGTTTCTCTGAAGGTAGTTCTGGACAATACCTCCTGTGAGTCTTCTGGTCAATAAATGCTGTGCTTTTGTTTTCAAGTAATGTTGTGTGTATTCATATGACTTTGACATTTTGGCAAATAAAGTAGAAACCAGACTTACTCTGATTTTTGTAGACTACAGCGGTAAGAGCAGACATCCAACTCTCAAGTTACAAAGACGGAATTATTAATTATCCTTCACAGGGGGAGGATGCACTCCAGGTGCTGAAGAGAGAGTTTAGCCTGCAGCCCGTGGAGAAGGCCATGGTGGAGCAGGTTATACCCCTGCAGCCCATGAAAGATGATCCCATCTGTAGCCATGGAGGACCCCACACTGGAGCAGGTGGAGACAGAGAAGGACACTGTGACCCCATGGGAAACCTGTGTTGGAGCAAGCTCCTGTGGCATGACCTGCAGCCTGTGGAGGGAGAGACACACACTGGAGCAGGTTTGCTGGGGGGACTTGCGACTCTATGGGGACCAGGCTGGACCTGAAGGTCTGCACCCTATAGAAGTTACCCATGCTAGGGCAGCTGGTGAAGAGCTGAAGCCCCGTGGGAAAGGGCTCACATTGGAGAAGTTTGTGGAGGACTGTCTCCCATGGGTGGGACCCCACGCTGGAGCAGGGGAAGGGTGTGAGAAATGCCCCCCCCCCCCAAAATAAGAAGAAGAACATCTCATGAGGAACTGACTGAAACCCCCATTCCCTGCCTTTCCCTATGTCACAATGGGGGAGGAAGAAGGGGCAAAATCATGACTAAAGTGAAGTCTGCTAAGAAGGGGGGGTGGGTGGAGGTGCTTTAAGATCTGGTTGCACTTCTCATTATCTGACTCTGGTTTCACTGTGTGTGTAGTGTAATAAATTAGAGCGTTTTCTTTCCTTTATTCTTTGTTGAGTCTGTTTTGCCCGTGACACAAATTGCAGAATTATCTCTCCCTGTCCTTATTTCAACTCTTAAGCCTCTCAATGTATATTTTCTCCCCTGTCCAGCTGAAAAGGGGAGCGATAGAGCGACTTTGGTGGGCATCTGGCCTCCAGCCAGGGTAACACCACCACAACAGTTAATGACACAAGTTCTGACCTGCAGGTGCTAGGAAATGATCAAGTGCAAAGCAGGATTCCTGGCTTGATGCAAAGACATAACCTGGTTTTTAAGGACTTTTGTGGTGGTTCAGCCCCGAGAGTGGCTGAGCACCACACACAGCTCGCTCACTCCTGGAGGAGAAAGAGACCAAGCCTTTCTGTGTTGGGACAAGGACAGTTTACTGACAAAATCACCATGAACATAGAACAATAACGGCCAATTACACTCACACCCAGTGATAAGAGTACCTTACCAACCCACCAATTACAGAGTGCTGCCCAAGGCAAGGACCAACCAGCCGAACACCCTGGCTGCACCCAGACTGTCCTAGAGGCACCAAACCCATGCCCCTCCCCAACCAGCTCCTTTTAAAGTGAAGTGGTGTCAGGTGGTGTGGAAAACAGCCCAGGCTAACTCAGCTCACCAGATCTTACAGTTTCAGAGTATTTGGGAGCTTCATAACATCATTTATCTATTATGTAGAACATCTGCCATGGACTGATTTTTTTTTTTTTTTTACACACCAACAATTTAGCAGCTATCCTCACCTAGAATTAAATCTCCTTGGGGCACACACACTGGATTTCCCCATCCTTTTGCATCACCCACCAAGTACAACCAGGTCCTTGAGCAAAAGCAATCCCATGAATGGGTTTGCCTTTGCCTGAAGCAGGAACAACCCAGACTGTTTTCCCCAACAGGTTTCTCATGCAGACTACAGGGTCTTTATCCCCCTCCACAATCTGTGGGACTTTTGATTGGAAGGGCCAGCTTGATTGGTAGATCCGCTGGAATTAACTAGCCATGTGGCTTTGGCTAAATGCGTATCCCAGTTTTTTAGAGTTCCACCACCCATTGCTTTAAGAGTAGTTTTTAACAGTCCATTGTACTTCTCAATTTTCCTGGAGGCTGGTGCGTGGTAGAGTATACGATATACCCATTCAATGCCGTGTTCTTTGGCCCAGGTGTCTATGAGAGTATTCTGGAAATGAGTTCCACTGTACAACTCAATTCTTTCTGGGGTGCCATGTCACCAGAGGACTTGCTTCTCAAGACCCAGGATGGTGTTATGGGCGGTGGCATGGGACACAGGATATGTTTCTAGCCAGCTGGTGGTTGCTTCTACCATTACAAGCGCATACCGCTTGCCTTGGTGTGTCTGTGGGAGAGTTATGCAATCGATCTGCCAGGCCTCCCCATATTTGTATTTCAGCCATCATCCTCCATACCACAGCGGCTTTAACCGCTTGGCTTGCTAAATCAAGGCACATGTTTCACATTCATGGATGACCTATGAGATAGTGTCCATGGTCAAATCCACCCCTCGATCATGACCCTATCTATGTGGCATCTCTTCCTTGATGGCCTGAGGTGTCATGGTACCAGCGAGCTATAAATAATTTGCCCTTACATTGCCAATCGAGGTCTATTTGAGCCACTTCAATCTTAGCAGCATGATTGACTTGCTGGTTGTTTTGATGTTCTTCAGTGGCTTGACTCTTGGGTATTGTGTGCATCTACATAATGTACTTTTACAGTTAGGTTAAGTGGTCAGAGATGTCTTGCCACAATGGAGCAGCCCAGATGGGTTTGCCTCTGTGCTGCCAGTTGCTTTGTTTCCATCACTGTAAGCACCCCCACAGGGCATTGGCCACCATCCAGGAGTCAGTATAGAGGTACAATTCTGGCCACTTTTCTCATTTTGCAATGTTTAAAGCCAGCTGGATGGCTTTAACCTCTGCAAACTGGCTGGATTCGCCTTCTCCTTCAGCAGCCTCTGCAGCTTGTAATGTAGGACTCCATACAGCAGCTTTCCACCTCCGATGTTTTCAGACAGTGTGACAGGACCCATTGGTGAACAGGGCATATTTTTTCTCGTTTTCTGGCAGTTCATTATATAGTGGGGCCTCTTCAGCACACGTCACCTTCTTCTCTGGTGATATTCCAAAATACTTGCCTTCTGGCCAGTCTGTGATTACTTCAGGATTCCTGGATGATTGAGGTTTCCTATTCTAGCCCGCTGTGTGATTAGTGCAAGCCAGTTGCTCCATGCAGCGTTGGTGCCATGGTGTGTAGAATGGGCCTTCCGTTTGAACAGCCACCCCAGCACCAACAGTCGGGGTGCCAGGAGGAGCTGGACTTCGGTTCTGATTCAATGAAATGTAATCATGCTGAATAGATTGATGTAGGTGTAGCTTAAGAATTAATATAACTTTAATATAAGAATTTTCATGGTTTTAAGAATAGATTAGTTTTGGATTTTAGTAGAATATGGCTGTAATCATGTGAGCTGTTTCATGAAAGCAGCTACAAAACTCAGCCATAACAGTACAACAGCCTTGAAACTAAAGAAAGTGAAGATATGGGAGTCATAAATAATGAGACTAATGACCAATTAAGAGACAGAGTATATCTTGTTTTCAGCAAAAAGGGGTTCCTAACTAGTTTGTGCAGGAATGTGTTTTTGAGTTCAGGTAACCATGGAGAAGAAACGTAAAGAGCATGCGCTGAGAGCGAGGAAGACGTCCAGCCTTCATCCCTGAAGACCACCGGGAGACCCCCTGAGTGCCACTGAGCATGCTCTATCTGGGAGGAATTAATATAAATGACTTCTTAGAAATAATTTGCATAACCCTGCCTTTTCTTAGAAATTATAATGAATATGTATAGTTAATCTGTATAAATATGAGAAATTTGGCTTTAATCGGCGTACACATTTGGAGGAGCGATCCCCTGTGTGCCCAGCGCTGCAATAAAGAATAGCTGCTTAATAGTCACCAAGGCTATTGAGTTTTGATTCCGGCTTTCCGAGGCATCAGTTTGGCACCCCAGGTGGGACCCTCTCTGCTCGGCTGCAGGATCCGGTAAGGAACAGGACTCCCTAGGTGTACCCCGGGATTTCCTGGAGGGACTCCTCGCCCTACTCGACTCACTGCGGGAGCAGACAAGGACCATCCTCCGATTTTTAAGGTATTCCTTTAAACTTATTTGAGCTCTTGATTTGGTGGATGCCCAGTTGTATCTGGTATACTCGGGTATCTTGGTGTTTGGTTTTTGGAGACCAGTCATTTGGGGATACTGTAAGCCGTCAGGAGATGTCCCACGCGAGTGTCGTATAGCAGGTTACTAGTGCCTGATTGTATACACTTGGTTAGTAGCATGTAAATGCTGCTAATAATCGGAATCTCGATAACTGCATCGAGTATTGTTCTGGTTTGGATTTATCGTATAAAGATCTTGTGCAGGTGTGACCGAGAAGTTTAAGTAAGCACAAAGTGAGTGTGGAGTCCTGCTGCAAACTTCTGTAATAGTGTGCTGCTCTGTGGGTCAGTGGGAGAGCTCCTGCCTGTCATATGGGAGACTGGGGTTTGATTCCCAATGGGAGTTGCTGCTCTGGTGGCACCAATTTATTGGTCTTGACTTTGGATATTGTTACAAGGAACTGACTTTTGAAAAGTGATTTGGATTTGACGAACGGTTGGTGTGAGTGAAATGAGTTAACTCTGGTGTGAGTGGTGAGTGACTGAGTCGCAACGTATCTGTGTGAGAGAAAATTACCCACTAGAAATTTACGATTTGTTTTTATTTTTTTAGTGTAATCAGTGTGGAACTGTGAACGTATTAGAGAAGCTGTATTGTTCTCGTTAAAGACAGGGGTTGAGTTATAAATAAGAATGGGAATCAAGAAGTAAATCTGACTAATGATGGGAGGGAAACAAAGTAGCGAAATCCCTAAGGAAAGCCCCCTAGGTTGTGTGATTTTGCACTGGAAAGATAATGGAGGAGAACCCGGTGGGAGTGTAAGTAAAAAGAAGTTGGTTAAATATTGCAATCAGTGATGGCCTATGTATAAATTGGATAGTGGAGAAAAATGGCCACAAAACAGGACTCTTAAGTATGATGCTCAGTTGCAATTAATGCTTTATCTAAAGAAAAAAGGGAAATGCGATGAAATTGACTATGCTGATATGTTTTTCACCCTCCGAGATCATCCGTAGTGGCAGAGGAAGTGTGGGCTTACGATACCGCAGGATCCCCTGGTGATGGCTTTAGAAAAAGACAGAGAGAAAAAGAAACAACTGAAGGGATACAGCTCTGCTTGTAAAATAAGGAAGCGTGGTACACAGAAAGGGGCTTTTAGAAGAAAAGGGGGGGATGAAATGCCAGAACCAGATGAGTTAGGATCCCCTCCCTTTTCTGGTGAAAGCTTCTTGTTGGAAGCCAAACCAGAAGTAAAACTGACAAAGGCCCATGATTATTAGCCCCTCTACGAGAAGTTGTGGGACTGGCAGGGGACACACTTAAAGTAAAGACGCCCTTTACGATCAGTGATTTGGATAATTGGAAGGAAATAGCTAAAGGATATAGGGATGAACCCTCTAAGGTGGCAAAAAGATTTGAATTGATTGTTAAGAATTTGGATCCTGACTGGAAAGATATTGATTTAATGTTAAGTGAAATGACAGAGACTGAGAAGCAGTTAATATTGCAAGCTGCCCGGACTCATCTGCAGGCACAAATAAATGGGAAATCTTTGGATGGGCATGTAGATGACTATATTCCCCTCACGAATCCATATTGGGAGCCAAATACTAGTAGAGATTATAAAAGACTAATACAATACTGAGAATGGATAAGG
This sequence comes from Porphyrio hochstetteri, assembly GCA_020800305.1. Lineage (NCBI taxonomy): Eukaryota > Metazoa > Chordata > Aves > Gruiformes > Rallidae > Porphyrio > Porphyrio hochstetteri. The sequence continues at coordinate 4,832,436 of CM036937.1, forward strand.
CTGGGCATAGAGACTGCCGTCCCTAAGGCGGTGAGTTGGTCTGCAATATATGCTATAAAACAAGGGCAGACTGAGAATCCTACTGAATTTTTAGACAGATTAAGGGAAGCTATGAGAAAATATACTACTCTGGATCCATCCTCTGATGTGGGAAAGCAGCAGTTGGTCTCTTTTTTTTTTGGGACAGTCAGCTTTGGATATAAGGAGAAAACTTCAGAAAATGAAAGAACCTGAGGTACGAGAATTGGAAAGATTATTAGAAACAGCTTGGAGAGTGTACAGAAATAGGGAGGAAGTAGACAAAAAAAAAAAAGAGAGGGAAGCAGAGTATACCAGGAAGAAGGAAGAAAAAGGTTTGGGACTGGTAAAGGAATGTCTGGAAATTTAGGGCAAAATCAGTGTGCATACTGTAAAAAAGAAGGGCACTGGAAAAAGAACTGTCTAGAACATCAGAAAGAGTCTCAGATAGCAGTGGCAACGGGGAACTGATTGGGACCTGGGGAATCCAGTCACTTCTGAAGCAGCTTGAACCCCTTCATATGCCGCCAGTATTTCCTTTTCTGTTGGAGTGTAACAGGCCTCGGATCATCTTTAGCCCTGACTCTAAAACCCCAGTGGTCGGCCTCGAGTCTCCCCTGGTGTTTTCTGCCAGAGACTCCAGGTAGGGCCATTCTCCCCGGCTGTGGTGTAGAGCACATTCTTTACATCTGTCCCTGTCTGGACTGGCCTACGGGCTACCACGTGGACTATTTCCTGTTTGATCTGTTCAAAGGCTTGTCGCTGCTCAGGGCCCCAATTGCAAATCATTTTTCTTCTGGGTTACATGTTAGAGAGGGCTCACAATGAGACTGTAGTTTGGGATATGCATTTGCCAGAAACCCACAATGACTAGGAAACCTTGTGTCTCTTTTTTGTTGGTCAGAGGAGACATACCTGCTATTTTATTGATAAAGGTCCCATTGGGACCTTACGACGCCCATCCTGCCATTTTATTCCTAAAAACTGGATTACTTGAGCAGGTCCCTTGACAGTCACAATGGGGTGTTTTTCCCAGTCATTCACTCACTTCAGCCTCTAGTCAACTGCTGGGATCCCCTTGTCACTCCAGAAATGTATATGGGTTCTGACCCTTCATAATTCAATGGTATTAGAGTACACTGTACACTGGTGCCTACTAACGCTTGGTACTCTTGTGGCTCTGATGTGCCAGGCCATCGGATCCACACAGTCCAATAGATCCGATTGTCCCTTTCATCCACCTGGCTGGAAGCAGGGCCCCTCTAATCTTGCTCATCATATTTGCTATTCACTTCTTGCACAAAAGACTTAGAGGTCCCTTCAAGAGGATCACAGGTTCAATGACACAGTCTGGTGGGCTGCCGACTGGAAACTGGTGCAGCATTCTTCCTGGAGGTATCTCTTTTTATAACTGTTTTGCCTTGCAGCTCAGGCTGAGGTAGATTTCCTATCCCACTTCCTCATGTCTTCGCCATGGTTGTGCAGATAGAACCACAGGATGCCTCGTGGTGTGTACTTTTTATAAGCTCTTTCTGTAACAGAGGAACACGTATTTCTAATAGCTGAAATCATGGTCTGTACAGATGGGCAGTAGGACAAATTTTCTTCAAGTCACTGGACCTTCCAGGACAGTTTCTCCACAGCTGAGACGAGGGAAGAAGAAAGACTTCCTTCATATTGTCGGAGTCGGCCAGCCACCTCATCCACTGTTAGTGCTCCTTCCTTTCCCCAGTCTACTATGGCCAGTGAGTTGGCATATGATGCTGGTGTACTCTGCACAAACTTACAGTGGGTAGCTGCAGATCATCAGGGATGTTGTAAACCATCTCTCGCATGGCTAACTCCCTCAAGTACTCGATACCTTGCTCCATGGTTGTCCACTTGCCTGGCTGACACCCAACATCTTCAATGAACAGGTACTTTTCCCTTACACTTGATAGAAGTCACCTCCAGAGGCTGAGGGCTTCACATCCCACATGCATACAGCCGAGCGGTGTTCCACTGTAAATACACATTCTTTCAAGCAGCAAAAGGCATTATCCCAGGAGTTAGAGTACTCCCTTCAAATCCTAATCAGCAGGATGACTGGCTCCACTTATTCCCACACACTGTGTAGTGTAGACAAACCATTTCATTCATCGTGCTCATGATCTGCAGCATACAGCTTTACCACAACCATTGGTGTTTGGAAACAAACCCTAGACAGGTTGAATGACCTTCTTGCTGGTGTCTAAAGGCTTTCTGCTTCTAACTTTTTCCTGTTTTCTGCAGGGCAATGTTTTTAGTTAAAACCACAGCATTAGTAAATGAGAACTGCTGTGGGTTCAAGTCAATGGGGCCAGATGGGATTCACCCAAGGGTACTGAGGGAGCTGTCAGATGTGCTTGCCAAACCCCTTTCCATCATCTATCAGCAATCCTGGCAGACTGGGGAAGTACCACTCAACTGGAGGCTGGCAGATGTTACACCCATATACAAGAAGGGTCGGAAGGAGGATCCGGGGAACTACAGGCCTGTCAGTCTGACCTCAGTCCCAGGGAAGATCATGGAGAGGGTCATCTTGGGAGCTATCATGCAGCACATGCGTGATGGCCAGGGGATCAGGCCTAGTCAACATGGGTTTACAAAAGGTAGATCCTGTCAAACTAACCTGATCACCTTCTATGACAAGGTGACCCGCTTAATGGACGAGGGGAAGGCTGTGGATGTGATCTACCTGGAATTTGGTAAAGCCTTTGACACTGTTTCTCACAGCATTCTGACTGAGAAACTGGCTGCCACTGGCCTGGACAGGTGGACCCTCAGCTGGGTTAAAAACTGGCTGGATGGCCGAGCCCAGAGGGTGGTGGTGAATGGAACAAAATCCAGCTGGAGGCCTGTCACGAGTGGCGTCCCCCAGGGCTCAGTCCTGGGTCCAGTCTTGTTCAACATCTTTATCAATGATCTCGACGAAGGGATTGAATGCTCCCTCTCTAAGTTTGCAGATGACACTAAACTAGGAGGAAGTGTTGATCTGCCTGAGGGTAGGGAGGCTCTTCAGAGGAATCTGAACAGACTGGACCGATGGGCTGAGTCCAATGGGATGAAGTTTAACAAGGCCAAGCGTAGAGTGCTGCACATGGGACATAATAACCCCATGCAGCACTACAGGCTTGGGGGAGACTGGCTGGAGAGCTGTCAGGCAGAGAAGGACCTGGGGGTGTTGGTTGACTGCAGACTGAATATGAGTCAGCAGTGTGCCCAGGCGGCCAAGAAGGCCAATGGCATCTTGGCTTGTATCAAAAACAGTGTGGCCAGTAGGTCTAGGGAGGTGATTGTGCCCCTGTACTCGGCATTAGTGAGGCCGCACCTCGAGTACTGTGTCCAGTTCTGGGCTCCTCACCACAAGAAGGACATGGAGGTCCTGGAGCGAGTCCAGAGAAGGGCAACCAGGCTGGTGAAGGGGCTGGAGGGCAAATCCTATGAGGAGCGGCTGAGGGAGCTGGGGCTGTTTAGCCTAGAGAAGAGGAGGTTGAGGGGAGACCTTATCACCGCCTACAATTACCTGAAGGGAGGTTATAGAGAGGTAGGTGATGGTCTCTTCAGCCAGGTGACAGGCGACAGGACAAGGGGGAATGGCATGAAGCTGCGCCAGGGCAGGTTTAGATTGGATGTTAGGAAAAAATTTTTTACTGAAAGAGTTGTCAGGGCCTGGAACAGGCTGCCCAGGGAGGTGGTCGAGTCACCTTCCCTGGATGTGTTCAAAAAAAGGGTAGATGAAGTACTTAGGGATATGGTTTAGTTTAGAATGTGAATGGTTGGACTTGATGATCTTAAAGGTCTTTTCCAACCTTGTTATTCTGTGATTCTGTGATTCTGTGGGTTAGCTATGCCTGGTTCGGCAGACAAAGTGATTTGCATCTGGTTCCACACATACAGAGGCAGTACAAGAACTGGTGACGTCTTTGCTTGCAGAAAGACTAAGGTATTTAAAGGCTTAATAACCTGAGGAAAGTCTGGGTCAGTCCACAGTTCAACAGGGTCTATATTGCTGTGCTGTATCAGCCATACCCTTCAGTATATATATTATGCTGTTTCTGGAAGAATAAAGATATGAAATTTGGTTTAAAAAATGGAGGAAAGAAATCAAAGGAGATTTCTACACTATTCTCATAACCACAGAGAAACTTTGAATCTGTGGTTGAGATAGCAAATGCACCTTTGATTCATATGAGTGAACTTCATTAATTTACAGTAGAGATGATTTAGCAAAAGGAAGCAGAGTTAGAAGAAGCAGCAGCCCATAATCCAGTGCAAATTCTACTTTATTTTAAAAATGTTTATAATGCTACTTCAAAGTCTACAATATACTGCTGTTTATATTAGAACACTGATTAGAAGTTACACAAAAACCATTTCTTTCTGTGAAGTAGGCTAGCTGATTTTCCAAACAGTGGCATGTTTGGATATATTCTGCATTTACATCTTTATCAGGGGCATTGAATGGGTGAAAGTATTCCCTCATATCTCTCTCTCTCTATATATATATATATATATAAATATAAATATATATATATATATATAAAATCATATATATATATATAATCACTACCAGTGCTTCTCTGCTTAGAAACCTCTCAGTATTACTTACTCAGTGGTGCTAAAAATCATGCTTGCAGGATTCAGGTCTCCTGTTCACCTTTATGCAAAGTAGGCAACTAGAATTTTTATATGCTGGTTATTTATAGCACTGCTGGCTTTGTGTAGTAGAGCCCAGTTGTTAGGGTAAAGTGGCATCCCAGTGCCAGATAGTTTGTGGATTAAAAGCACAGTATGTGGTGATTCAATGTGAGCTTGTCTTAACTAAAAAAACTGTCAACGCTTCATTTTACTTCCCCTTTTTTTTCCCACAGCAGTACACTGGTTTTGTTTACAATAAATTTGTCCATGCATTTTAATAAATTTGTTCATGTCCTTTGAAGTGTGCTGGGCTTTCTCACTATGTGCTGGGCTATGTCTGTACTATCGTCGAAAGGGCACCTGTTTTTTTCTGTGCTGTAAAGAGGATTAAGGAAACTAATCTTAAGTGAAAGTCAGTGTGTAACACTCAGAGGAAGGACACCTAGCACTGTGGGTCAAAGGAAACCAAAACGTGATCCCAAACCTTGACAGTATTTAGGCATTTAATCCCAGTGGAAAACAGAGGGAATTTGGCCCTTACATACGTGCTGGGATCTAAAGTACCTTTGAGAGCATCAGTCCCAGTGCTGCAAATTGCTGAGTGCCTCCTGATCGCTGATTCTGTCAAACAGGGTTTATAAAATGAGGGGAAAGGCAAGGAAAAAAAAATACTACCACTCCTGTTGAGCTATTTGAAGGAAAATCTCTGTCCTGTGAGGTGCTGTGTGGGGAACAAGCCACAATCCCATATGCAAAGCAAGAGGCAACTGATGATAATGAATGGGAATACAGCAAATCCTGGAAGGGCTCTGGGTTTTTTATAGTGCTGAGTTGGACTAAACTTGTTCTGTTCTACTTGGAACAAGGATCGAATTTCTGTATGGAGGCAGATGGCATTCAGATTCCTGAGTTAGGCCTTGGCAGAAATGTGTCTTTTAATGTTGTAAGATCTAACTGTCATGTAAATAAAGAGCTGGAAGTACTTAGTACCACTTACATTTCACTGTGTCCAGATACACTGAAAAAACCAGGTTTCCTATAGACTGGAAAAATGTGAATAAACTGAATAAAGATGGGTAGCTGTTCTGCTTAGTACTAACCGTAGGACTCATTTGATGTTATTAAGGACCCAGGTAGTTTAAGGTCACTGGTTTTGCTGTACAGGGAAATTAAGGAAAAGCCATGTCCCAGTGTTTTGCTAACTGTGGAAATTAGAAATTAGGTAGACTTTATTTTTCAGGGACTTGAGAGTTTCTGATAGGGAGGATGTAGGTTTTGCTAGTGAGGTATTTCAGCTAGTTTAAAGTAAAATTCAGTGTAGCCAGTATGGTACCACTGAAGGGATTCTGGCCTTAAATTAGTGACATTAGTGGCTTTACTGACCCATGTTTATATATCTTCTGAAAAGCAAGCAGGCAGGCTTGCTTTCATTTTTTCTTTTTTCTTTCTTTTTTTTCTTTCTTTCTCTCTCTCTCATTTTTGGTTTTGTAAAGTAACAGTCAAAATATAACAGAAGTTTACCAGCTGTACTAGCCTTTGTATCCTAAATCACTTGCTCCGCAAGTACAGTTTGTGTTGAAGAACAGTTGTTTTCAAAAGGCATAAACTGCTGATGGTAACAAATTTAGAGGGCAGTTAAGAAGGGGAAGATAGCTGAGATGGTTTTTTGCATGCTTCGCTTCCATGCAAATTTGGATGATGCATTTACATTCCCAGACAATCTTTCAGTATTTCTTGTGAAATATATAGAAGTTTAACTATAATAGGTTCTTTGCAATGTAGGGGGAAAAAAAAAAGATACATACAGTGTGTGTTCCTTGTGTTGTTTTGTTTTTTTTCTCATGCTGGTGCTGCTTGCTGGTTGCATTTTCAGTGGAAATTTTGGATTATTCGAATTAGTTTTCAGAAAAAAATATCACATGGCTGAAGTGACTGTGTTAGGAACAGTTGATTATATTTGATTTTAGCGAACCATAATAGTAAGAATATACTGTACACTAGAACCTTTAGGAACAAAACGCTGTGTCTTTATCACTATGAAGAATCTCTATGGACCTTGGATTAAAATAATGAGTACCAGTCATGGACCTTGAGTTGAAACAATAAGTATATGAAGAAACTGCAGTTACGAAACAACAGCCGAAGACGAAGTGACCTTGCGCAGTGAGGAAGACTATCGACGACCACCAGAGGACCCCTGCTCAACAGAACTACGCATGCGCAAGGGACATTAACATATGTCCTGGTTTCAGCTATGATGGAGTTAAACTTTTTTTTTTAGCAGTGGATGGAATGCCATGTTTGGGTGTTAGCATGAGAATAGTGCTGATAGCACCCTGATGTTTTCCGATTTGTTGCCGGGCAATCAAGGACCTTTCTCAGCTCTGCATACTTCCTTACTAGTGAGAAAGGAGGGGACGCAGCCAGGACAGGTGATCCGAATTGGCCAAAGAGGATATTCCATACCAGTTACGTCATGTTCGGTATAAGGGGGGACTGGGGGGAAGAGGGGGAGACAACGCCAGGACGTGCAGTTTCTGGGGCGGTCGGGTTGTCCGGGACGGGCTCTAAGCTGTGCGGCCTGAGTTGTGTGGTTTGGTGAGAAATTGCATTGTGTATCACCAGTTTCATCTATTTTGTGCTTTAAACTTATGTTATTGTTATATCTAGTTTTCTGTTATTGTTTAGTAAACTATCCTTATCCCAACCTGCGTGGTTCTGGTTTCTAGGTTGTGGTTTCTTTTCCTCCTTTCTTCCTTCCCTTTTCCCCTTCCCCCAACTTTCCCTCCCCCTTCCTTTTAAAAGTACAAGCGACTGTGTGTGGGGTGCGGCCCTTGGCTGGGGCAAAACCACGACAACATATGATAATGATTTCCAGGAAATAACATGAATATGCTAATCAATATCCTCCCCCCTTTGTATTTAAAATAATCAGCATAGCTAACCAATGATTTTTATAGAATAAGAATATAGATAAAGTGAAGCAATCAAAAGCCAATCATTGTAAAGGTCAAGCTAAGAAGCGAGCATTTTGCGCAATGATCTTTGTTAAAAATTGTATAAATATGTTCTGCTTTGTACCTTTGGGTGAACACGTCTTTGGTGGAGCTATCCCTTGTGTTCCCCAGCGCTGCAATAAAGAAGTGCCTGCTTATCTGCTCTGCGTAGATAAGTTCTTTGCGATTGTGACCGCTAACAACTGTTACACTCAGCAGAAGACCCAGCAGCAAGGTTAAAATGTTCAGGAATAAGCCATCATCTCTGAAATTTCTTTATGTGCAATATTAGAAGAATACTTGAGAATAACAATTACATTAGGAAAGAAAAAATATATTTGCAAATGACTTGCAGATAGTAGAAAAAGGATATAAATCAAATTTGGTATTTAATGTCAAATCTACTCCATGGAAGGTTGTAAGAAATATGAAGCATTGATGTATTTTAGGATTAAATACTCGACAGTTTGTTGAAAAGAATATTTTTAAGTGTTTTTTTTCAAAACTCTGAAGTTTTTCTCTTTTTTTTCGTCCTGGAAGTAGAGTAGCTTGCTTTTTAACTCTTCAAATATTTTAATCCTTTATAACATAGGATATGATTTCTATGGAAAAGCAAGTGGACTCCTTAAATCAATGTAGTCAAAAGAACTGATATCAAATGTGATTTAAATAAGCAAACAGAAAAAATATATTTAAATTATTAATAATAATTAAACATATATTAATTAATCATTAATACTGAGTATTAATTAGGTTTTCCCCCCCTAAGGAGTCATTAGATTGGTTAGAAAACATTCAAGTATACTGAATTACATTAAATATAGCCTCTAAACTAGATTTTTTTAAATGGACATGCTTTCTACAGATGTCTGTGAAAGTTTATTCAAACATACACAGAGGTGAAAATACATAATCTTCATTTATATTTTTTTTATTCTAAAGTAGGGAAATATTAATTTATTGTGGGTTTTTTGATTGCAGAAGGAATTTGGAATGTAATTACAAGGCATAAAAACAAACTTTAGAAAGCATTTTTAATTTTTTTTTTAACTTGTCAGTAAGAAGTTGCTTCCAGTGGAGGGAGAGGAGTTTGAGAAAAAGTGCTGTTCTTTACTAAAACAGATAGATTAAAAAACAAAGGAAGTGGTGTTTGTGAGTAGAACTGATGTTCTTGTTTCCACCTCTTTCAAAACATTACAGTTATGTTGCAGTTTCGTGTAGCAATGTGCTGTTAGAGAAAGGGGGGCTGCAGAGATGGTGCCTGCAAGAAGCAGCTAAAAGCTCTCTGCAGGCCCCAGAGAGTAAACATTGGATGATTCAAGGCCAGAGTTGCTGCTGACCAAGGCCGAGCCAATCGGCGATGGTCACAGCGCTTCTGTGAATCACATTTAGGAGAAAAAAAAACCAGGCAGGTACATTTTGCCACTGGAGAAGGGAGTGAGAAGATGTGAGAAGCCATGCGGATACCAAGGCCAGGGAAGAAGGAGGGGGGGGAAGAATGAGGCACTCCGGGTGCCGGAGGCATTCCCCTGCAGCCTGTGGAGAAGACCATGGTGGAGCGGGTGTTCCCCCACAGCCCATGTATAAGGATGGGGAGCAGAGACCATCTACAGCCTGTGAAGAGATTGACCCATGCTGCAGCAGGTTTGCCGGGGGACTTGTGACTCTGTGGGGGACCAGGCCGGAGGAGTCTGGGCCCGAAGGTCAGCACTCCATGGAAGGGAGCCATGCTGACGCAAGTGGTGAGGAGATGACACCCAGATAGAAAGGACTCATGCTGCAGAAGTTAGTGGAGGACTGTCTCCCGTGGGTGGGACCCCATGGTGCCACAGGGGGAGGGGGTGTGTGTGTGTGGAATGCCCCCCCAGCTATGGAGGAAAACAACTCAGGAGTAACTGACTGAAAACCCCTATTCCCCATTCCCTGCCCCTCCCCGCGATGGTGGGAAGAAGGGAGCAAATTTATGACTAAAGTCTGCTAAGAAGGGAGGGGTGGGGGGGAAGGTGCTTTAAGATCTGGCCACACTTCTCATTACCCGACTCTCCTTCACTGGGTGTGTATCTGTAGTGTAATAAATTACTTTTCTTTATTCTGTGTTGAGTCTGTTTTGCCCATGACACTAATTGCAGAGTGATCCCTCTCTATCCTTATCTTGCAACTCAAGTCTCCCAATATATATTTTCTCCCCTTCTCGGCTGAAAAGGGGAGTGGTAGAGTGGCTTTGGTGGGTATTTGGCCTCTAGCCAGGGCCAAACCACCACAAATTAGCAGACCTTTCCCTTTGGATTCTGCTTTTACTCACAGATTGATGCACAGCTTTAGCAAACCAAAGCCTTTCTTGGGTTTTCAGCTCCTGCGTTGGCAAATATTGATTTCATCATTCCCTGAACTGACCCAGCTGGATAAACTGAAATAAGGAAAATTTATCATTGCTCTTCTGGAAGTGGCAAACTTAAAGTGGGGTCAGTTGTTAAAGTCTTTCAAAGTTACATCTAGGAGTTAATTGCCCCATGAAGATGCCTCCACTACAGGTAGCTCACACCAGGCTGACGTGTATTAAGCGAAAAGCTAGTTTTATTGCATGTTATCGTTAAATAATTCAAATTAGTATTTCTATAACAGTAAATTAAATGCTTCATCCACCTTGAAACAGGGAAGAATGGAAACGATGGGATATTTTTGTGGTTTAACTCTAATGGAATTTAATTTGTTACAAATGAAGCATTTTGGTAGTAGACAACTGAAGATTAATAGATTAGTTGTAGCCCTAAGTAAAAATGAAGGGTTTGGGTTGAGTTGTGCCCTAATTGAAGTATTAGGGCAATTCAGTAACTTCAGGATCTGGCACGATTTCTGGATGATAGGGGGTATGCAGCTGACTTTTAATTCCTAATGCGTTATAAACCTGAAAGAAAATTGCTGCCATAAAGTCTATGCCACTCTGAGTCTATGATTTCAGGGACCCCATATTTGGGAATGAATTCTTTCAATAGACTTTTAACCACAGTCTTAGAATCATTTTTTCTTAGTAAGAAAAGCCTCTACCCATCCAGATAATTGATCTACAATCACTAGCATATATGCATGTCCCATAACTTTTGGCATTTCAGCATAATCAATTTAATGTTTTTGAAAAGGAAAAGTGGCCAGTTGCCTTTTACTTTGTGGTGGAGAGATCCGTACTGTGGCATATTGTTGATAAAGTCTGCAGTTCTGACAAATTCTTCGAGCCCCGCATAAATTCCCAGAGCTTCTTAGAGACTCTGTACTCTCAAGGGTAGATTTTCTGGTCCCCCATGAGTTTTATCATGGAACCACCAGATTAAAGATAATAAATACCTTTTTGGCAATAGTGGTTTATTATTTAGAGTCCATTGTCCTTCCCACTGTTGGGCCCCCAAACGTTGCCAGGTTGCTCATTCCTCTTCAGTTAGAGAATCGTAAAATTGGCGCATGTCTGGCAGGTCTTTCCATTCTTCTTTTCCTTGGATTAAAGCCATAAGAAAGTTTCCTTGTCTAGCCACAGTTCTTGCTCCTCGATCAGCCAGATGATTTCCTTTTGATATAGTATCTTGTTTTCCTGTATGTGCTTTTATGTAAATCACTGCCAATTCATCAGGTAGTTGTATGGCCTCCAATAGTTCCTTTTATTTGTTTCCATGAGCGACAGTCTTTCCTGCTGTCAAAAACACTTTTTCTTTCTATAGAGCACCTGTAGTGTGACATACTCCAAAGGCATATTTCGAGACCGTGTAGATGTTTGCCCTCTTTGCCTTAGCGAATTTTGCCACTTCTGTCAGTGCTACTATTTCAGCTCCTTATGTTCCCATAGATACAGGTAAGGGCTTGGCTAGCAGGACAACCATTTCCATGGTAACAGCAAATCCTGTGAGTCTTCTTCCTTCTTTGTAGTATGAGGAGACATTGGTGAAAAGGTTTAAGTCAGGGTTATCTAGAGGTTGATCCCTCACGTGGTGTACTGGTAAAATTTAAAACTTGTACGCAGTCATGATTGTCTTTCTCTCCATCAGAAGGTCATGATAACAAGGTAGCAGGATTTAGCGTATTGCACCTTGCTAATTGCAAATTATCTGCTAATAACAAAACTAGTTCATAACAATGTGTCTTTTGAGGTGAAAGTGACTTCTCAACATATTGTTTCAATAAAATTTCCACTTCATGAGGTACACATACAGTTTGTGCATGGCCTAGGACTATAGACCTGGACTTTTCTAACATTTCTGCAGCAGCTGCAATTGCTCTTATACAGTAGGGCATTCCCTTAATTACAGTATCTAAAGAAGAAAAAAAAATAGGCTATGGGTCTTTAATTTGGCACTAATGCTTGTACTGAAACTCCCCTAGCTGTTCCTTTTGTCTCATCACAATTTAAAATTTAAAAGGCTTAGTATAATAAGGAAGCCCCAAAGCTGGAAAATTAAATAATGCTCGTTTTAAAGTCCAAAAAGCCTGTTCTCTTTAGAGACCCCAGGTAAGGTGTTCTGTTTCTTCATTATGAGTAGCTTCATGTAGGAGTTTCACAATTTTACTAAACCCAGGGATCCATGCTCTACGAAACCAACCTGTTCAAGAAATTCCCTTAACTGTTTCTTTGTGGTAGGTCTTGGCATTTTTTGTATCATTTTGATTCCTTTTGGATCTACTTCTCTTTTTCCAGGACTCAAGAGAAATCCTAGGTTGACAAAATTGCAACTTAGATGGAGAGATTCAGCGACCCTTCTGTGCCAATTGTTTACATAAATATTTAATATCATATATACATTAGACTTTTGCACAGAAAACTGCTTTCATCAATCATGCTAAATGAGATTGGGGAGCTTTTTTCTTATATTCCATAGTCATAAGGTAACAAAAAAGAATGTGCACAAATTAACCCGTGACAAAGATACAAACCTTGCTGTAATATGTATTTCTGTAACATGTAAAACCTGGATGGTAGGTTTATAGAGCACAGAAGTTGGGGGAGAAAAGGGAGCAGGCAGCACATGCTAGAAAAATATGTGAGTATGAAGGTGAACTGAAGGTTTGATAATTAGGTACGAAAACCTGTTTATCATATACAGTAGAAAGGAATTACGGGGTTAGAATTTTGAGTCTCATAATGTGTAATCGCCTCCAGAGGCTGAGGGCTTGGAACTTCTTTCCAATCACCTTGTCAATGCCTCCTTCTCTGGACCAGGATCCCAGTTGCTTGGCCTCCCTGCCTTCTAATTCCAGGCTGCTGGCCCCATTGTCCCAGCACTGGAGTAGCCAGGTAATCATGTGCTCCCCTGGAAGGCAGCTGAAAACTTTTCGCATGTCTGTCACCTCACTCAAAGACAAGGATCTGGTGATAACCTCTGGTATTGCCTCTTCAGGTTGGTCCCGGTTCATTATGCAGGATGCAGACTGATTTGTTTATTGTTGTAGTTTCACAACTCTCTGGTTGAGGAGTGGAGGGGCTGCAGGGGTGAATTCTGCAAGAAGCAGCTAGAAGCTGTCTGGATGCCTGAGAGGGTAAACACCAGCTGACTCAAGGATGGACTCGTTGAGCAAGGTTGAGCCAATCAGCAATGGTCATAGCACCTCTGTGAATTATAAAGAAGAAAAAAACCCAAACTGCAAGGCTCTGCTTTTTGCCACCAAAGAAGGGAGTGAGAGGATGTAACAAACTTTGCAGACAGCAAGGACAGTGAAGAAGGGGGAAGTGAAGACATATGGAAGACGCTGTGACCAGCATTGGAGCAAGCCTCTGCCAGCACTTGCAGCCCGTGGAGAGAGAGAGAGATATAGAAATGAGCAAGACAAAGAGACCCATGCTGGAGCAGGTTTGCTGGGGTGGGGGGGCTTGTGACTTCGTGGAGGACCAGGCTGGATCAATCTGGGCCTGAGAGACTGAGAGACATTCTATGATTCTATGACTGAACCCCATAGAAGTGACCCACGCTGGGGCAACTGGTGAAGAGCTGAAGCCCTGTGGGAAAGGAAAAAGCTGAAATCAAAACTCAGTAGTTTTGGTGACTGTCATGGTTTTTCCCCAGCAAAGAGCTGAGCACCACACAGCCGCTTGTTCTTTAAGAGGGAGGGAGGAGTTGAGGGAGGGGGAGAGGGAAGGAGAAGAAAACCCAAGGAACCAAAACATCGCGGGTTGGGATAAGGATAGTTTACTGGGATAGCAGAAAAAGAGATATAATAATAATAACAATAGGACTTTATAGCAAAATATATCAAACTGGTGATACACAATGCAGTTTCTCACTGAACCGCACAAACTCAAGCCATACAGCTCAGAGCCGTCCCAAAAACGGACCATCCCCAAAACCACGCGTCCTGGATCTGCCTGCTCCTCCCCGTGTTATAAATTAAACAATTGATTATTTTGATTTAGTTTAATATATGATTTTGATTCTAAGGAAAGTAATAGTTATGAGAATATACAGCATGTTAAGACTTTTAGGAACAAGACAGCATGTGCCCTTATCACTATTGAAAATCACTATGAACTCTGAATTAAAATAATGGGTTCTGGTTATGGACCTTGACAATAGATGCAAGAAGAAACCTGCTCTGGCTACAAAAGATCAGCCAGAAATGAAATGAGCAAGAGCAAGAATGGGGTTCACAAAGCGGACACAGTGAGGAAGACTATCGACGACCACCAGCGGACCCCCGCTCAACATAACTTCGCATGCGCATAGGACATTTACAATGATTTGCTTTTGATTCCTTCACTTTATCTATATTGTTATTCTATAAAAATCATTGGTTAACTAGGCTGATTGTTTTAAATGCAAAGGGGGAGGGTAATGATTATCGTATTCATGTTAATTCCTGGAAATCATTATCATATGTAAATGTCCTCCGCGCACGTGGAGGTCAAGCTAAGAAGCGAGCATTTTGCGCAATGATTTTTGCTAAGAATTGTATAAATATGTTGTGCTTTGTACCTCTGGGTGAACACGTCTTTGGTGGAGCTATCCCCCGTGTTTCCCAGCGCTAGAATAAAAGAAGTGCCTGCTTATCTGCTTTGTGTAGATAAGTTCTTTGCGATTCTGACCGCTAACACCCCCACCAGCCCCCCTTTTATGCTGAGCATGACATAATTGGCATGGAATACCCCCTTTGGCCAGTTTGGGTCACCTGTCCTGGCTGTGCCCCCTCCCTTCACATTAGCGGGGAAATATGAACAACTGAAAAATCCTTAATTGCTTGTGTTATCAGCACTGCTCTCATCCTAACTCCCAAACACATTTCCTAGCTGAAACCAGGACAGTGACCTGTACTCGTTATTGCAGCACTGGGTGCACAGGGGATTGCTCCTCCTAATGTGCATGCTGAACGAATAGTTGCACAGCTTATATGCTGGTTATACATACATACATATTCATATTTCTCAGAAAAAAAATAATGTATTACTTTTCTGGGAACTCATTATCATAGGTTTCCACCCTTGCCCACATGCGTACTGCAGACTTTAGGTGGTCTTCAAGGACCCTGGTAGTCATTTACTTCATCCACTCATCTTCATCACTGTGCTTTTGCTGTGAACGGTAGCCCTTATCATCCTCTTCCCGTTTACCAGGGCTGCAGGACTGGTCTTGGGGCCCCTTGTAGCCCTGAGTTTTCTAGTTCCTGAAGGTAATCCCACTACTTTACAGATTACAATGTGCTGGTACACACATTCCACAATACCATTGCTGAAAAATATGTTGCTAATATTTACAAAAGTCTAGACAGTAAGTCTCTATTAGCTTCACCCTTCTCTTCAGATCAAAGCTTCCCATGTGGAACAGCAGCTTGTAACTTCACAGAATCACAGAATCGTAGGGGTTGGAAGGGACCTCGAGAGATCATCGGGTCCAACCCCCCTGCCAAAGCAGGCTCCCTAGCACATATTGCACAGATAGGCGTCCAGACGAGTCTTGAATATCTCCAGAGAAGGAGACTCCACCACCTCCCTGAGCAGCCTATTCCAGTGCTCTGTCACCCTCACTGTGTAAAAGTTCTTCCGCATGTTGGTGCAGAACTTCCTATGCTCCAATTTGCAGCCATTGTCCCTTGTCCTGTCTCCACAGACTACTGAAAAGGGGTTGGCAAATTCCCCCTGCATCCCATACTTAAGATATTTATAAACATTAATAAGGTCCCCCCTTAGTCTTCTTTTCCCCAGACTGAACAGTCCCAGCTCAATCAGCCTTTCCTCATAGGGGAGATGTTCCAGGCCCTTAATAATCTTCGTAGCCCTTCTCTGGATTCTCTCAAGGAGGTCCCTGTCCTTTTTCTACCAGGGAGCCCAGAACTGGACACAATACTCCAGGTGGGGCCTGACCAGGGCAGAGTAGAGGGGGAGGATCACCTCCTTAGACCTGCTGGCCACACTCTTCCTGATGCATCCCAGGATCCCATTGGCCCTCTTAGCCACCAGGGCACACTGCTGGCTCATAGCCAACCTGTCATCAACCAGGACCCCCAGGTCCTTCTCCACAGAGCTCTTCTCCAGCAGCTCATCCACCAGCCTGTACTGATATAGACGGTTATTCCTCCCCAGGTGCAAGACTTTACACTTGCTTTTGTTCAATTTCATTATGTTTCTCCCTGCCCAGCTTTCCAGCCTGTCCATGTCTCACTGGATGGCAGCGCAATGTTCCTGTGTGTCAGCCACCCCTCCCAGCTTTGTATCATCGGCGTACTTGCTGAGGGTGGATGCTATTCCCTCATCGAGGTCGTCGATGAAGATATTAGACAGGACTGGACCCAACACCGAGCCCTGGGGAACACCGCTAGTCACAGGCCTCCATTCAGATTCCGCTCCACTGATCATGACCCTCTGAGCCCGGTCTGACAGCCATTTCTCAACCCAACTCACTGTCCACTCATCTATCCCATGCTCTCTCAGCTTTTCTATCAGGATGTCATGGGAGACAGTATCGAAAGCCTTGCTGAAGTCAAGGCAGATGACATCCACTGCTCACCCTCCATCCACCCAGCCGGTGATGAGATCATAGAAGGCTATGAGATTGGTCGAGCACGATCTCCCCTTGGTGAATCCATGCTGACTACTCCTCATGACCTTCTTCTCTTCCAGTTGCTTGGTGATGGCATCCAGAACAAGCTGTTCCATCACCTTTCCAGGGACAGAAGTGAGGCTGACTGTCCTATAGTTGCTAGGATCCTCCTTCTTGCCCTTTTTAAAGACTGGAGTGATATTGGCTATCCTCCAATCCTCAGGTACTTCTCCTGTTCTCCAAGACCTGTCGAAGATGATAGAGAGCGGCTCCGCAATCACTTCCGCCAGCTCCCTCAGCACACGTGGATGTGTCCCATCCGGGCCCATGGATTTGTGTGCATTAATGAGCCGCTCCTGGACCACCCCCACCTCAACTAGAGGGAAGCTCTTAATTCCCCAAACACTCCTACTTTCATCCAGGATCTGCGGGTCCCGAGGGGCTTTTGGAGTGAAGACCGAGGCAAAGAAGGCATTCAGTATCTCCACCTTCTCATTACCTTTATGTCCCTTGCCAGTTTCAACTCCAAGCGGGCTTTAGCCTTTCTAGTCGCATCCCTACAGGCCCTGACAACATCCCTATATTCCTCCCAGGTACACAGACCCTGTTTCCATAGTTCATAAACCTTCTGCTTCCCTTTGAGTTTACACATTAGCTCCCTGCTCATCCACGCAGGTCTTCTGCCTCTCTTTCCCGATTTCTTACTCAAAGGGATGCACCTATCCTGTGCTTGGAAGAAGCACTCTTTAAATGCTAGCCAGCTCTCACAGGCTCCCTTTCCTTCTAACAGTGTAGCCCACAGGATAGCTCCTATTAGGTTGCGGAGGAGATCAAAGTTAGCTCTTCCAAAATTCAGGGTAGCTATCCTGCTTTTTGGCTTGCTTCTTCCACTCAGGATCTTGAACTCTATCATTTCGTGGTCGCTTTGTCCTAATCTGCCCCCGACCTTCACCTCCCTAATGAGCCCGTCCTTGTTAGTAAGAACAAGGTCCAGCACTCGCCCTCCCCTTGTAGGTTCCTGCACCATCTGTAGCAGGAAATTGTCCTCAACATACTGCAGAAATTGTCGGGACTGCATACGACTGGCCGTATTGCTTGCCCAGCAAATATCTGGGTAGTTGAAGTCCCCCATAAGGACCAGGGCCTGGGATCTCAAGGCTACTTCTAGCCGCTTATAGAAACCACTATCAGCCAGCTCCTCTTGATCAGGGGGCCTATAGTACACACCCACAACAGTGTCACTCATACTAGCGTGACCCTTGATTCTTACCCACAAGCACTCGACTGATGGTTCATCTTTCCCCAGGTGGAGCTCAAAACATTCTAGCTGCTCTCTAACATAAAGAGCAACTCCTCCACCTCACCTCCCTAGCCTGTCTTTCCTGAAAAGCACATAGCCATCCATGACAGCATGCCAGTCATCCAGGCTGTCCCACCACATCTCTGTGATCGCAATGAGATCGTGGCCCTGCAACCGCACAAAGATCTCTAATTCTTCCTGCTCGTTTCCCATGCTACATGCATTTGTATAAAGGCATTTTAGTGGGGCAGCAGGTGCAGGTATCCTCAGCAGATCACAGCGAGATTTCTGACAGGGGATGGGCAATAGTGGCTCCACTGAGGAGTCCTCAGGGCAGTCCCCAGAATTTTCCCCACTATCACATGGAACAACATCCCCAAGTCCGTCACTGTGCTGCTGGCATTTACCTTCTTCCACCGTCAATTCATATTGTGTCTCCCAAAGCGCTTGCCTAACCCCAGGAGCCTTCATAATATCCCTTTCCCCCTTCCTAACTAGTTTAAAGCATGCTCAATGAGCCCTGCCATCTCCTGGCCAAGGATTCACTTACCCCTATGGGACAGGTGAGCCCCATCAGCAGTCATCATGCCAGGAGCAGAGTACACCTTCCCTTGGTCAAAAAACTAGAAGTTCCTATGCCAGCACCAGCCTTTCAGCCACTCGTTCAGCACATGGGTTCTCCTGACCAGCTCCGAACCCCTCTTCCCACTAGTAGGGATAGACAAGAATATTATTTGAGCTCCCCCTCCGTCAACAAAGTGCCCTAGGTCATGAAATTCCCTTTTGATAGCATGCAGGCTACTCTTCATGATTGCATCCCTGCCTGCTTGAACAATCAATAGAGGATAGTAGTCAGAGGGTCTTACCAGCCCTGGGAGCCTTCTGGTAATATCACGGACCCTGGCTCCAGGGAGGCAGCACACCTCCCTTCTTGTAGGGTCTGGTCTACAAATAGGGCCCTCCATCCCCCTGAGGAGGGAATCCCCTACCACAACTACCCTTCTCTGCCTAACAGAGGCAGTGTCAAGGCGTGCAGACTTTCGCCTCACTCTAGGCGTTCGCTTCCTCTGAGGCAGAGGGGCTGCATTCATCCCCTCACATACCTCCTCCTCAACTTCCAGGGCCCCAAACCTGTTGCTTAGAGAAACCTGAGGGAGCAGGGTAGGTAGGCAGGGGGAGTGCCTACGACAGCGAGACCGGACTGTCTTCCAGCCCTCCTCAGGGTTCGGGTCACTCCCATTTACCTCACTAGGACGGGACAGAGGGGCCGTCTTCAGATTTGAGGTGTCTTCCTGGCACTCTTCCCTCTGGGATGCCAGGGAGCTACTCCACCAATCTCCCGCTCACATTCCCTGATAGCTCTCAGTGTTTCGAGCTCTTCTTTTAGTTTGACTACCAAACATAGCAAATCATCCACCTGCTCACACCTCACACAGGTGAGGTGTTTACCTCTTTTCCCTGGCAGCAGCAAACTCAGGCATTCCCTGCAGCCAGAGACCTGAACTGCGGCATCCCTGGGCAGGCCCTCCAACGGGGTTGCCCCAGTTGTGTAGGGGGAACCTCTCCGCCTGGTGGAGACCATGGTTCAACTGTCTGGGCACACAGCAGACAGGAATCCCTTGGCTCGCCCTGTGTACTCTGAGCACTAGCCAGTCTGCTCAATTTACCCTTCCGAGCTAGGAGGGGGGCTAGCTCTGCCTCCTTGCTTTGCCTGCACAAAATGCCGCACCAGGCCCTGTTTGCCCGTCCTGGTCGCTAGCGCTCCCAGCGGCCCCTCTTGTATGGAGAGGGATTATTCCTGCCGCCCTTAGCTCCGCCCCCGATGAGTCACGCCTGCGTGCAGTCGCAGCGAGAAGCAATGGCTGCCACCGGGTGCGTCGCGCGGTCTCTCCTTTTTAGTTATTTTATTTGCCCTCGCGGATCAGTGCCACAACTTGGGTTTATGATTTCCACTTGTCAATCAAAATGTTTAGCTAAGTATCATTCACCTCATCTCCCCTTGTGGTTCTCGACCCAAATGCATCGTACAGGTTTTACTGGCAAAATTGGGCCTCCCAACTACCCCTTCTGCCTCTTAATCTGACAGTAAGATCACCTTTCCTACTGCTATGAAAGTAATAAAGTAAGTCCCAGAGGTTCTTCCCCCAACACCTCCCCAAGAGGTGGAACAATAAAATAGTATAAAATGTAAAATAAAAAGTTTGGCAAGTCTAGATCTCATCATCACCATTCAGTCAAACCATAAACCTTATTATTTAGGATAAAACACTGCTCTTTGAGGTATGTCTTATCTTCATTAGCTGTATTTTGCCATCAACAAACAGCCAAGGATGAATTATTTAATATTTACATTTCCATCAAATACTAACAAATCTTAAGAAGCTCAACTGAAATTAAGTAACACCTTGGAAAAAAAATATACAGTAGTAGCAGTACCTTCACTTCATTCCCTGTCCAGTTGTTCACAATTGACCTTATATGGTCTCTGTCTGAGACAAATAAATAATCCTCTGAAAGGAAAGGGTGACACTGTTGTGGGTGTGTACTACAGGCCCTCTGATCACGAGGAGAAAGTTGAAACCTTCTACAAGCAGCTAGAAGTAACCTCGTGATCCCAGGCGTTGGTCCTTATGGGGGACTTCAATTATGCAGATATTTGTTGGGTAAGCAACAGGGCCAGTCATGCATCCAGATGGTCCAGATGGTTTCTGCAATGTGTTGAAGATAACTTTCTGTTACAGATGGTGGAGGAGCCAACAAGGGGGGGGCGGGTGTAAGGTACTGGAAGTATGCCTTAACAATCACCAACAGAACAGTACCCCCCTTTTTCCTCTCACCTACCAAACCTCATTCCTCTCCTATCACCTACCAAACCTCATTCCTACTACACCACTTCACCACCACCCATCAGGCTTAAAGTGGCTTGTGCCAAGGACCTAATGACTATGTAAGAAGCCACCCTGAAGACATCAGGAGAGCATTCCTTCCACATTTCATCCAAAAGATATCAGGAGATCCATCAGGAGCCATTCACACATTGGGCCTTCTGTCATCCACCCTGAAGCATTCCCACAGCCAGGTGGAAGGTTGTGGCTATGCCAAGGATAACTACAAAAAGGGAGCATTCCACCATAGCAGGAGAACCAAGCAACCAGAGGAACCAAGCAATGGGGGAACAAGACAACCAAGGAAGACATGAAGACATCAAGGAACGTCCCCCCCCCTCCATCGGACCCGGAGACACTGAAGAATACTCTGCCATCGGACAGGACGCCGTAGCTCTGTGGTGGTAGATATAGGCCCCCCCCCCACCTCTTTTCCACTCTCTCTCTCTCCCTCTCTCTATCTCTCTTTTCCACTCTTTTCTCTTTCTTCCCCCCTTCCCCTGCACCTTTGTTGTGAGCCAAATAAACTACCTTGAACCTTGACTCCGTTTCGAGTCTTAATTCTGTTCTCTGAGAATTGCGAAGATAAAACACCTAGTAATTGGACATCACTCAGGGGTTAAGCCCAGCCACCCCCAGCCACCCAGAGCGATCAGAGGTTCGGCTGGAATGCAAGGGGGTTTAACCTCTGCCAGATTAAGTCTTGTCTAGGTTGTGGATCCTGACAGCTGCATCTTGTTCTAACCAACAAAGATGGGCTCCTTAGGGAAGTGAAGATTGGGGGCAGCTTGGGACATAGCAACCACAAGATTGTGGAGTTCAATATTTTGAGTGGAAGAAGCAAACCAAAAAGTAGGATTGCTACCCTGAACTTCAGAAGAGCTAACTTTGATCTCTTCTGTGACCTAATAGGAGCTAACCCACGGGCTACGCTGTTAGAAGGTAAGGGGGCCTGTGAGAGCTGGTTAGCATTTAAACAGTGCTTCTTCCAAGCACAGGATCAGTGCATCCCTATGAGTAAGAAATCAGGAAAAGGTGGCAGGAGACCTCTGTGGATGAGCAGGGAGCTCATGCATAAACTCAAAGGGAAGTAGAATTGTAGAAAAAGTGTCTGAGCACTTGGGAAGAATATAGGAATGTTGTCAGGGCCTGCAGGGATGTGACTTAGGAAGGCTAAAGCCCACCTGGAAATGAAACTGGCGAAGGACATAAAGGATAATTAAAAGGGGGCTTTTTTAAGTATATGAACAGTAAGAGGAAGACTAGGGATAATGTGGGTCCCCTGCTGAACGAGGTGGGTGTCATGGTAGTGGGGGATGCTGAGAAGGTAGAGATACTGAACGCCTTCTTTGCTTCGGTCTTCACTTTAAAGACTCCCCCTCAGGACTCCCGGACTGTGGAAGAAAGAAAGAGAGTTTGGGAAATTAACAGCTTTCCTCTGGTTGAGGTGGGGGTGGTCCAGGAGCATCTCAGAGGGATCAATGCACATAAATCCATGGGCCCTGATGGGATGCATCCACATGTGCTTAGGGAGCTGGCGGAAGTGATTGCTGAGCCACTCTCTATCATCTTCGACAGGTCTTGGAGAACAGGAGAAGTACCTGAGGACTGGAGGATAGCCAATATCACTCCAGTCTTTAAAAAGGGCAAGAAGGAGGATCCTAGCAACTATAGGACAGTCAGCCTCACTTCTGTCCCTGGAAAGGTGATGGAACAGCTTGTTCTGGATGCCATCACCAAGCAACTGGAAGAGAAGAAGGTCATGAGGAGTAGTCAGCATGGATTCACCAAGGGGAGATCGTGCTCGACCGACCTCGTAACCTTCTATGATGTCATCACTGGCTGTGTAGATGGAGGGAGAGCAGTGGATGTCATCTACCTTGACTTCAGCAAGGCTTTTGATACTGTCTCCCATGACATCCTGATAGCAAAGCTGAGAAAGTATGGGATAGATGAGTGCACGGTGAGGTAGGTTGAGAACTGGCTGTTGGACCGAGCTCAGAGGGTCATGATCAGTGGAACAGAGTCCGGCTGGAGACTTGTGACTAGCAGTATTCCCCAGGGCTCGGTGTTGGGTCCAGTCCTGTTTAACTATTCCCTCGATGAGGGAATAGTGTTCACCCTCAGCAAGTACGCTGATGATACAGAGCTGGGAGGAGTGGCTTACATGCAGGAATACTGCGCTGCCATTCAGTGAGACCTGGACAGGCTGGAGAGCTGGGCAGTAAGAAACCAAATGAGGTTTAATAAAAGCAAGTGTAGAGTCTTGCCCCTGGGAAGGAATAACCGCATGTATCAGTACAGGCTGGGGGATGACCTGCTGGAGAAGAGCTCTGCAGAGAAGGACCTGGGGGTTCTGGTGGATGACAGGTTGGCCATGAGCCAGCAGTGTGCCCTGGTGGCCCAGAAGGCCAATGGGATCCTGGGGTGCATCAAAAGGAGCATGGCCAGCAGGTCGAAGGAGGTGATCCTCCCCCTCTACTCTGCCCTGGTCAGGCCCCACCTGGAGTATTGTGTCCAGTTCTGGGCTCCCCGGTACAAAAAAGACAGGGATCTCCTGGAAAGAGTCCAGGGGAGGGCTACAAAGATGATTAAGGGCCTGGAACATCTCCCCTACGAGGAAAGGCTGAGTGAGCTGGGGCTGTTCAGCCTTGAGAAAAGAAGACTGAGAGGGGATCTGATTAATGTCTGATTAATATCTCAAGTGTGGGAGATAAAGGGAAATGGCCAACCTCTTTTCAGTAGTCTGTGGAGACAGGACAAGGGGCAGTGGCTCCAAGTTGGAGCATAGGAAGTTCCGCACTAATATGCAGAACTTTTTCACAGTGAGGGTGACAGAGCCCTGGAACAGGCTGCCCAGGGAGGTTGTGGAGTCTCCATCTCTGGAGATATTCAAGACCCACCTGGACACCTACCTGTGCGACCTGTCCTAGGGAACCTGCTTTGGCAGGGGGGGTTGGACTTGATGATCTCTGGAGGTCCCTTCCAACCCCTGCAATTCTGTGATTCTGTGAAAGCTGCGTGTGCTGGCCCTGTGGTATAATTCCCTTGACCAAGTAATTCCTGTTCTCCGATACCTATTCCAACTGATATACTGTCCATTGGTTGTACCAAAACAAGTTCACGAGCTCGATAAGTTGAAGGCAGAGGCACGAATGGTGGCGGCCTTAACAGAGATAATCAATAAACAGAATTCTGCCGCTGCCAGTGTAAGATTTCATCTGCAGTCAGTGCAGAGGCCTCTATAACTGTCACAGGGGGTAAGTAGCTCCTGCTCAGGATCAATCAGTTCCATGTCAAGTGGATCATCGAGTTCCACGGTGGTTTCTGGCTGACGTGGTTCAGCAGGCACCTCAGCATACTCCAGATCCAGAATGACCAATTCAAATGAATGAGAGTCTTTCCAGGCTGCAGCCCCAGCCTCCCCTCTGGAGACGTCAGATCAGGCACCCCTTGCAAGTCTTGCTCAGCAAGAAGCAATGTCTTTAAAGCAGTATAAACAACCCACCATGTGATTAAAATCCCATCAGGGAGCTCCAATTGTAAAAAAAAAAAAAAAAAGTGTTTTGTTTGCAATTCTTCACCAATCCTTTCCCATAGCGCAAGATCATATGAGCCAGTGGTTGGAAACCACGGGCAGTGACCTCGGATCCAAACAAGGAGCTTTAATAGTTGCTACGGAGCGACCTTGAAATTCTGCTCATGCAAAATTCTTTGCAAAATTTCAGTATGCAATTTCTGCTCTTGTGTTGCCGATTGCCCCATGATGTTACTATAATATACTTCGCTGCAGCTGCTCACCTTATTTGTCTTGTGACAAGTGATGTAAGTGAGCGCTCAAAGCAGTTTCCTCCATGCAGCTTGGGGTTACACCACCAGTAGATACTGTCGTCACTTTTCAGGCCACATTCAGACTCCATTTGTGGCATATGGAAGACATGGACTCCAGCAGGTGCAAACATAGAATCAGCTTTATTACATACGCTACTGCTAAATACCTTCCTCTAAAGGTAGGCTCTGCTTGTTCCCCAATGATCACTCAACTCGGGTCTCTAAATAGCACAAAGCTAAACACTTCTCTTCTCAGGCTGGCATTCAACAGTCTCCTCCAAGTTCCCGTTCACTCCCGGAGTCACGCATGTTTTGCTGTTCCAGATTCTTACTCAACACACACTCCCATGTTTTTGTTTAACCCTTGCTTCTTGGCACATCACCTGGACCAGTCTTATCAAATATGTTTCCATTCTCTACAGTCAAGGACTTTTCAGTTGTTCATATTGCCCTGCTAATGAGAAGGCAGGGGGCGCCCAGGAAGCCGGGCATGGACACAGCTGAGACAGGTGATCCAAACTGGCCAAAGAGGGTATTCCATGCCAATTACGTCATGCTCAGCATAAAGGGGGGCTTGTGGGGGGGAGGAGCACGTGGCTCCAGGACACACGGTTTTCAGGGATGGTCCAGTTTTGGCACAGCTCGGAGCTGTACGGCTCAAGTTGTGCAGTTCGGTGAGAAACTGCATTATGTATCACCAGTTTCATATATTTTTGCTATAAAAGTCCTATTATTGTTATTTCTCTCTCTGCTGTCCTAGTAAACTATCCTTATCCCACCCCATGAGGTGTTTTTCCTTTTCCTCTTCCCCATTTGCCCCCTCAGAGTGAGTGGTTGCATGGTGCTCAGCTCCCAGCCAGAGGCAGAGCCACGACATCCATCCTTCTGCATCATCCACCAAGTGCAGCCAGGTCCTTGAGCAAAAATGATCCCAAAAATTGGGTTTGCCTTTGCCTGATCCAGGGATAACCCAAACTGTCTTCCCTAACATATTCTTTATATGTACTTGTGGTGGTTTGGCCCTGGCTGGAGGCCAGACGCCCATCAAAGTCACTCTATCACTCCCCTTTTCGGCTGGACAGGGGAGAAAATATATATTGAGAGGCTTAGGAGTCGAGATAAGGACAGGGAGAGATCATTCTGCAATTAGTGTCACAGGCAAAACAGACTCAACACAGAATAAAGGAAAGAAAACTCTAATTTATTACACTACACTACACACAGAGCAAAACCAGAATTGGATAATGAGAAGTGCGACCAGATCTTAAAACAACTCCCCCCACCCCTCCCTTCTTCACAGACTTCATTTTAGTCATGATTTTGCTCTATTCTTCCCCCCACTGTGGCACAGGGAGGGGCAGAGAATGGGGGTTTCAGTCAGTTCCTCATGAATTGTTTTCCTTCTTAGCATGGGGGGGATGGGGCACATTCCTCAGTCTTCCCCTGCTGCAGCATGGGGTCCCACCCATGGGAGACAGTCCTCCATGTACTTCTCCAACGCAAGTCCTTTCCCACAGGGCTTCAGCTCTTCACCAGCTGCCCCAGCATGGGTCATAGAATCATAGAATGTATCTCAGTCTCCCAGGCCCAGACTGCTCCAGCCTGGTCCTCCACAGAGTCACAAGCACCCCCCTCAGCAAACCTACTCTGGCATGGATCTCTCTCTCTCTCTCTCTCTCCACATGCTGTAAGTGCTGGCAAAGGCTTGCTCCAACACAGGTTACAGGATCTTCCATATGTCTCCACCTGCTCCACCATGGTCATCTTCACAGACTGCAGGGGAATCTTTCTGTCCAGCATCTGGGGGATCTCCTCCTCCTTCTTCACTGACCTTGGTGTCTGCACAGCTTCTTACATCCTCTCACTCCCTTCTCTGGTGGCAAAAAACATCTGCTTGCATTTTTTTTTCCCTCTTAAATGTGATTCACAGAGGCTCTATGACCATCGCTGATTGGCTCGGCCTTGGTCAACAATCAGTCTGGCCTTGAGTCAGCTGGTGTTTACTCTGTCAGGCCTACAGAAAGCTTCTATCTGCTTCTTGCAGAAGCCACCCCTGAAGCCACCCCCCTTCTCCAACAGAACCTGGCCATGAAAAACTACAGCAGAGTGTGAGAGTAAAAAAGACGACAGACTGAGAGAGCAAGAAAGGCGACAGAGCCAGAGACCCAGCCAGAGTGCAACAAAACCAGCGACCGAGCCTGAGCGCAACAAAAGCGACAACAGAGCCAGAGACTTGCAGCAAGCTTAATTTCTTGGACTCAGTATGGTGAGCTAAGCCCCTTTATTTTTGTGCACACAGCTCTTATATCGTTACAGATAAGGATCTTGACTATGCACCAGATAAGATGTTCACATACTCAGCACGCTCAGTTCCACAAAGCACACAAACACTGCCCTGGTGTTCCAGGACATAAGCAACTGGTCCTGCATGACCAGTGTTGTCATGCATACATTGCTTATTGTACTTTTGAACTCCTGTCGGGATCTGGTCAAGATCCAGTTCTATTTGTTATCTATGTTCTTATTTAATGCTTCTCAGGCCTTGAAGTGATAATTGCTATCTCTGCCTGCCTTGGATTTACGAGTGGTTCCACATTTCCCCCTTCTTTATTTTGAGCTGCTGTTTGCAAAATAAAAGTGGCTGTTACTTTCGCTTCTGTCTTTTAATGTCCATCGATTGTTCTCCAGATCATCTGCAAGGCTACAAGAATTATTATAACAAAAATACCAATTCCAACAAAAATTAAATTTTATCCTGAAAGCCATGTTTTAGGGTTGAGCCATTTCACACTATCTGCCAACTCATTCATCACGTGTCAATGTCTGTAACTGGGTTAACTGCTGCATTAAGCTTTTACTTAAGCTTTGTACTTCTTTGTTAATATTGACCGCAAAAGTCCCTTGCAGATGTGCTTTCACTTGATTCAAATCAGTGATTAATTGATTTCATTTTAATGATGTTACACATAGATTCTTGTCTGTGTGTTCCCAATCACAATGTGATGTGAGACATGTTATTAGTGCATTCTGTTTTTCTCCTATCCACAATACTGCAGCATGTAGGGCATCTAATCTTGCTAATATTTTTTGATCTATCAAAGTCTGAAAATGCATATCAGTGGTAATATCGTGGTAACACGAATCAGATGGACATATATCACACAAGCATAACCTCTCCCCTAAGTTATCAATTCCACAGGCCCTTTCCAATTAAAATAATAGGATAAATCATGAAACGATACTTTAGGTCTGCGTTGGAAACATGTTTTGCAGTAGAGGCTAAATGATCTGTTGAATGATTTAAAATATTAAGGGTATTCTAATTGTTCCTGTGGTGTCATGTTCCCCCTTCTTTGTTTTTCTAATATACGCTTGAAGTTTTTATGAGTGCATTCCACAATTGCCTGCCCTGTAGGTGAATGTGGAATACCAAACACATGATCTACACCGCAGTCCTGTAAAAAGCGTTTTAAGGTATGCGATTGATAAGCAGGGCCATTATCTGTTTTAATGACCTTCGGGACTCCTAAAGTGGTAAAACACTGTGTCCAGTGTCGCTTAACATCCTTAGCCTTTTCCCCTGTTAAATCCATAGCTACCATAACACCAGAAAAAGTATCTACATTAACATGGACATAACGTCCAAAGGAGGAAATATGCGTGACATCAGTCTGCCAAGTTTCATTGGGTCCTAGACCCCGAACATTTACACCATCCTCCAAGGGGGACAATGTTAGCCGCTGACAATCGGCACATGCTCGTACAATATCCCTTGCTTGATTTGGTGTCAGCCCAAATTCCTTTTGCAGAGCTAATATATTTTGGTGAAAAAAAATTGTGTGATTAATGAGTATTCTCAAATAATCTTCTTAATAATGCTGCTAGTGTCAAGGCATCTGCCCTAGCATTTCCTTCAGTTAAGGGCCCAGGTAGATTTGTATGGGAACAGATATGCATATGTTGCGTTAAGGGTAACGATATGCCAAATTTGTTATTATAAGTCCAGTCGTGTTCCATACACTAAACTATCATGATTTGGATTCACAAATAACAAAATACACCTTCAACCTAGTCACGTTCCTTGAACTACCACGGACGCCATCAATTCTGGCAACTGTAACCTTGCATCGGCCAGGTTTTATGCCGAGAGTTTGTGTCGTTTCATTCATGATTGTTGACATTTGGGCCCCAGTATCAATATGAAAATCTACTAATATTTTCCAGGGTCCCAAGGGAATAGCAATCATAGGGTCAGAACATTCATTAGAAAGCCATTGAATTGATAACACCTGCTGAGCAGGGTGGCTCACTGCCCTCCCCAGGGATAGGAGTTTTTTTGCTGCGATCCCATCTCATCAATTTGGCTTGGTGCAGAAGGCACACTTTCCTTGCAGGTTGGGGATTTCCCAGTTAGGCAATTCTCCCTTGTTTGATATATGTCCATCTGATTCATATTAATATGGAATAATGTTGGGGGTGCATAATGACATACCCTTGTATGGCTATGGGCCTAGGAGGGACAGTTTAAGGTTTTTGCATGTATTGAATGAAGTATGTTGAAGCAGCAACAAACTATATGAAGGATATGCAAAGCTTTGCCTAAAAGACCACAATGTTAGCATTGTGATACCTCAGGAGAAACATCTCATCTCTGAAAAGGAGGTAATAAAGAAGCAGGAAAGAAAAATAGGAAGGCGCCTCAAGTCTGCAGAACCAGCTTCCTGAGTTCGTTAGCAAGACAAAGGCTAAAGCTCACCTACAGGATGTCTTGTGGGGGGGGTTGCCTGACGGGCACTCCAGCATGTCAGTTTGGGATGTATATGGTTGTTATGTCTTGTGGGGGTCGCCTGGTGAGGCACTCCAGCATGTCAGTATATTGTTCAGTTTAAACCGGTGGGAGGTGCTATCCCTGGAAGATATATAAGCCAGGGACTGGAACTGTACAGCCTGCGTCTTGGTGGAGCTGAGACTCCCGACGCATCCGGCGCTGCCTGTGCACCGCAGTGCCGTTTGCTTGCCTTTATTCGTTTAATAAATGGTTCAATTTGGTTAAAAATCCTGTTTGGGACCAAGTCATTTATAACACTTGCTAAGTTAATCTGCTTGTTCAGAGTCTGAACCAAGGTGCAGTGTTCCTCCGTAGAGATGCCATGCAGCATTCATCTGGATATACCCAACTCTAAAGATTTATGCCACAATTCACCCTGTTCCTTATTGAGCCTGAATTTATCATTGAATTTGGAATATTTGGGGTTTTGAGCGTGGATCTGGCACACTCACCAAGCAGGGTCTGGGAGTGGTTTAGTACTGGACAAATTAACCCTGCCCATGCGGCATCCATACCTATCTATTTCCTGAAAAAATTCACCCCACGTAGGTATGGGGGAGTGCCGACTTTACCTACGACGGAGATCAGTGTCTCTACAAGCATCTTGTATGCGATCCTGGGCGCTCGCCACAGACGGCTTGAGACAATCAGGGAGACCATGAATGAGAGGAGTTATGTGAGCTGGGTCGATAGGACCCAGCATCGGGGATTTCCTAAACTCCTCCCTTTCGTACATTGCTTATATACAGGCTGCTTTCTGTACTGTCGCAGCCAGGTCAGAATATCCTGTGGCTTTAATGTCCAGTGGTTCCCCTCTCTCCTGGAGGGTCTATACCACCTGCCCAATATACAGCTCATGCAGTTAAGGAGTAATTATGCTCTCCAGGGATAGCAGTCAAAAACACTCCTGGTCCCCAAAAGCCTCCTGCTTCCTCTTCACTTAAAATCACAGAATCACAGAATCACAGAATCACAGAATAATAAGGTTGGAAAAGACCTTTAAGATCATCAAGTCCAACCATTCACATACTAAACTAAACCATATCCCTAAGTACCTCATCTACCCTTTTTTTGAAC
Source organism: Porphyrio hochstetteri (assembly GCA_020800305.1). Lineage (NCBI taxonomy): Eukaryota > Metazoa > Chordata > Aves > Gruiformes > Rallidae > Porphyrio > Porphyrio hochstetteri. The sequence continues at coordinate 4,863,035 of CM036937.1, forward strand.
ACATCCAGGGAAGGTGACTCAACCACCTCCCTGGGCAGCCCGTTCCAGGCCCTGACAACTTTTTCGGTAAAAAATTTTTTCCTAACATCCAATCAAAACCTGCCCTGGCACAGCTTCATGCCATTCCCCCTTGTCCTGTCGCCTGTCACCTGACTGAAGAGACCATCACCTACCTCTCTATAACCTCCCTTCAGGTAGTTGTAGGCAGTGATAAGGTCTCCCCTCAGCCTCCTCTTCTCTAGGCTAAACAGCCCCAGCTCCCTCAGCCGCTCCTCACAGGATTTGCCCTCCAGCCCCTTCACCAGCCTGGTTGCCCTTCTCTGGACTCGCTCCAGGACCTCCATGTCCTTCTTATGGTGAGGAGCCCAGAACTGGACACAGTACTCGAGGTGTGGCCTCACCAATGCCGAGTACAGGGGCACAATTACTTCCCTAGACCTACTGGCCACACTGTTTTTGATACAAGCCAAGATGCCATTGGCCTTCTTGGCCGCCTGGGCACACTGCTGACTCATATTCAGTCTGCAGTCAACCAACACCCCCAGGTCCTTCTCTGCCTGACAGCTCTCCAGCCAGTCTCCCCCAAGCCTGTAGCGCTGCATGGGGTTATTATGTCCCATGTGCAGCACTCTATGCTTGGCCTTGTTAAACTTCATCCCATTGGACTCAGCCCATCGGTCCAGTCTGTTCAGATCCCTCTGAAGAGCCTCCCTACTCTCAGGCAGATCAACACTTCCTCCTAGTTTAGTGTCATCTGCAAACTTAGTGAGGGAGCATTCAATCCCTTCGTCGAGATCATTGATAAAGATGTTGAACAAGACTGGACCCAGGACTGAGCCCTGGGGGACGCCACTCGTGACCGGCCTCCAGCTGGATTTCGTTCCATTCACCACCACCCTCTGGGCTCGGCCATCCAGCCAGTTTTTAACCCAGCTGAGGGTCCACCTGTCCAGGCCAGTGGCAGCCAGTTTCTCAGTCAGAATGCTGTGAGAAACTGTGTCAAAGGCTTTACCAAAGTCCAGGTAGATCACATCCACAGCCTTCCCCTCGTCCATTAAGCGGGTCACCTTGTCATAGAAGGTGATCAGGTTAGTTTGACAGGATCTACCTTTTGTAAACCCATGTTGACTAGGCCTGATCCCCTGGCCATCACGCATGTGCTGCATGATAGCGCCCAAGATGACCCTCTCCATGATCTTCCCTGGGACTGAGGTCAGACTGACAGGCCTGTAGTTCCCCAGATCCTCCTTCCGACCCTTCTTGTATATGGGTGTAACATCTGCCAGCCTCCAGTTGAGTGGTACTTCCCCAGTCTGCCAGGATTGCTGATAGATGATGGAAAGGGGTTTGGCAAGCACATCTGACAGCTCCCTCAGTACCCTTGGGTGAATCCCATCTGGCCCCATTGACTTGTGGGTATCTAACTGGCCAAACTGGATCAACGACAACAGAGCCAGAGCGCAACAAAGACAGAGCAAGAGGCAGAGAGACAAAGATGACAGAGCCAGAGGGCAATGAAGCTGACCAAGCCAGAGAGTGACAAATACAACAGAGCAAAGGAGCAACAAAGGTGATAGAGCTCAGACAAAACTGAGAGAGCGAAAAGGAAAACAGAGCCAGAACGGCAGACCAAAGACAAAGCCCGAGCGTGACATAGGTGACAGAGCCAAAGACAGAGAGTGACAAAGGCCATGACCAAACCACAGCCAGAGAGCAATCAAGATGAAAGAGCCAGAGTGCAACAGGGCACAAAGGTGACTAAGCCAAAGGTGACAGCAAGAGAGCGAAAAGGCGAAGGGGCAAACACCGAGCCAGGGAGCAACAAAGGAAACAGAGAAAGGGAGTAAAAAAGGTGAGAGAACTTTAAGATAACAGTGCCAGAGTACAACAAAGATGACAAAGACAGAGTTTGACAAAGGTGACATTGCCAGAGAGAGAGCGACAAAGATGACAGGGTCCGCAATCGAGCCAATGAAAGAGCCAGAGTGCATCAAGAGCAGCGACAGAGCCAGAGGCAGACAGAAAGCAAAAAATGTGAAAGAGCAAGAGAGCAAGAAAGAAGACAGAGCCAGAGACAGGTGTTGTGTGAGCAGAGGTGATATTTATGCAGAGGTTGAGAGAGGATGAGAGGTGTTGTGTGAAAAGAGTTTGAGAGAGATTATGAGAAGGTTTTGTGTTAGCGGAGGTTGAAAGAGCTTGAGAGAGGTTGTGTGATAGAAGGTATACAGAGTTGTTTTGTTATCAGTGGTTGAAATAGTTGTTATGTGAACAGAGGTTGAGAGAGATTGAGTGAGATCTTGTGTGAGCAGAGGCTGAGAGAGAGGTGTTGTGTGAGCAGAGGTTGACAGAGGTTCAAAGAAGTGTTGTGTGGCAGAGTTTGACAAAGCTGTTGTGTGAGCAGAGGTTGAGAGGTTGAGTGAGGTGTTCTGTGAACAGATGTTGAGAGAGGTGTTGTGCGAACAGATGTGGAGAGAGTTCAAGAGAGGTTTTGTGTAAGCAGAGGTAGAGAGAGGTTGAAAGATATTTTGAGTAAGCTGCAATGAAGAGAGGTTGAGAGAGGTGTTGCGTGAGCACAGGTCTAGAGAGATGTTCTGTGAGCAGACTTTGAGAGAGGTGTTGAGTGAGCTGTGGTAGAGAGAGGCTGAGAGTGATTGAGAGAGGTGTTGCGTGAGCAGACTGAGAGAGGTTGAGAGAGGTTGCATGAGCTAAGTTTGAGAGAGGTTGAGAGAGGTGTTACATGAGCAGAGTTTGAAAGAGGTTGTCCTGGTTTCGGCTAGGATAGAGTTAATTTCTTTTCTAGCAGTAGATGGAATGCCCTGTTCGGGTGCTGATAACACCCTGATGCCCTGATGTTTCTAGTTGTTGCCAAGCAATCAAGGACTTTTCAGTTGTTCATATTTCCCTGCTAACAAGAAGGGAGGGGACACAGCCAGGACAGGTGACCCAAACTGGCCAAAGGGGGTATTCCATGCCAATTATGTCATGCTCAGCATAAAGGGGGGCAGGTGGGGGGAGGAGCAGGCAGATCGGGGGAGGAGCAGGCAGATCCAGGACACATGGTTTTGGGGACAGTCCATTTTTTGGGATGGCTCTGAGCTGTACAGCTTGAGTTTGTGCAGTTCAGTGAGAAACTGCATTGTGTACCACCAGTTTCATATATTTTGCTATAAAGACCTGTTATTATTATTATAATATCTATTTTTCTGCTATCCCAGTAAGCTATCCTTATTCCAGCCCGTGAGGTTTTGGTTCCTTGGGTTTTTTCCTTCTCCTTCCTTCTCCCCTTCCCTCAACTCCCCCCCCCTTAAAGAACAAGCGGCTGCATGGTGCTTGGCTCTCAGCTGCGGCAAAACCACAACAGAGGTTAAGAGAGGGGTTCCGTGAGTAGACATAGAGAGAGGTAGAGAGAAGTTGAGAGACGTGTTGTTTGAGCTGAGTTGAAGAGAGGTTGAGAGAGTTGTTGCGTGAGCAGAGTTTGAAAGAGGTTGAGAGAGGTGTTGTTTTTGCTGAGTTGGAGAGGGGTGTTGTGTCAGCTGGCTTCTGGTGAAGGAGTGTGGAGGAATGACTCCATGAGAACGGCCACATATTCCTCACTCTACCCCTGCAAGCAAAACAGCCAGAATGAAACATCACTTTAAAGGAATGAGGAGCTAGCAGCAAAGTCAGATAATGGGTTAAGGAGTATGGACTGTGAATAGAAGCTCCTAATTCTGAAAAATTCCTCTGAGACAAGATAAGATATAGGCCTTGCACAGGTGTCTGCTTTATTGCCTTCACTGTTTTCACTTCCCTCCCCCTGTGGTTCCCAGCCATGCTTTGTTAAGCTTGCTAGAGAGTATATAATCACGCCGCTCTGTAGAATAAACGAACTGACTGCTTTTAGCCATATTGGTGTGCGGTCTGATTCCTAGTGCCGTTCTGCTCTTTCGAAGCCCCTGGACCTAAAAGTTTCCCAAGATCTGGATTAGGACGCGGGGAACACTCAACAATTGGTGCCTGAACAGGGACCGGAAAGAAGGTTTGGGAGACGGTTGCTACAGAGGAGGCGCCGCTGAAAATCGTAAGTGTTGCGGTAGCTGGACGCGGGGTCGCTACCCGCCCTCTGTGCCCACAATGGAGTGGGGAGCTGCGGAGAAACTGCTCTTAAGTACACTCTCTAAGAGAGGTGAGCAGGAATCTCCAATAGGGCTAGCTGCGGAGAAGCCGACTCTAGGTATTTTCTCAAAGAAAAGCGAGCTGGTGACTCCAAAAGGGCTTTCAGACTTAATTAAATGGGCCCGCTGGTCAGGACACCTGGAAGAAGTAGCGCTGATATTCAGTGTTGCTGAGTGGCGAGCGATAGGAGATCATCTTTGGGATGCGGTGATTACTGGAGGAAAAGAAGAAAAACTACTCCGATCATTGGGTGCGACCTGGCATGTAGTATTTAACACTCTAAACACCATGCAGGCAGAGAGGCAAGTAGCTGCTGCAGCTGTTCAAGCTCTGTCTGGCTCAGCGACACCATCTGCCACCTTGTTAGAAACTCCGGTACGCGGACTGGTTCACCTGGTTTGTTCAAATGCTGCGGAGTTACAGGACTCAATTGAAAAATAGCAATCTAAAACCTCGGGGGGTGAAGTTTTTTCTACTCCGAAAACTAACTCTGCTTTAAAAACTAATGAGTCAATACAAACTCCAGCTTCTGCTGTTGAGAATACCCCCTCGAATCCAACTCCTAGTTGCCCTCCTTCCTCCGAAACTACTTGGCCAGATTCAGAAGGGAAGGAAGGAGAGACTGAAATGTGTAAACTTACCGGGCGATTGCAGAAATTGGAAATATCACAAAGAGAAAAATTACAGAAAAGCAATCAACATAAAAAAAAGTAAAGGAGGAGGCAGCTGTTACTCCATCATTGCCTTCTGCTCCTCCGGACCCGGGAGTTCGTAGCCCTCCCTCCCGTTGGACTGGAGTTATACAATATGCTCTCTAAGAGAGTAATTAAAAATGCTTTAAAATAGCTCCTTTTGTGGAGCGAAGAAAGGAATCTTATAACAAACATAAATACAGCGTTTGATTTGCCTACTTGGGAGGCTATTGGAGTTTAACTCCTTGATGAACCCTCAGTTGGGGCGAAAGAAGCTAAGTCGTTAATAACTCTCTGGAAATTAATTGAAAGGACTCTAACCGAAATGGAGGCGGTTTGCGTTGCTGCCGCTTCAGCCTTTGCAGCTTTAACTCCAGTTGCGAGTTCTACAGAACCGATTCAAAAGGGAAAAAATCTACTACGGAGAATGTGGTTTTGTTTCTGTGTGCTCTTTTACCTACCCCAGTTACTATGCTAAGTAATTATGCCATGTTATCAGAGCAAAGTGATAAATCTGTCGGAACTGACCGGGAAGGGGAGCAAGTAGTGCACATAAATCTGCCACCACGGTCTGCAAATCCCCCACTATGATACCTTTGGAAGGAAAAAATGTGGAAAAAAAAAGTACAACCGACTGCCTTTAATATCTATTCACCTCTAACTTTTACTGAGCCTAAAAGAGCCCATGACACAGTCGAAAATGTTAACCGCCATCAAAAACTTCAGCTTGTCTTTGAAAAGCTGGAAAACATGAAAGCGGAGCAGGCAGTTGCGGCAACGGCATGCCCTGCTGTGAAAGGGTTTGCAGAATTGCCCACCCACCCACCTGGATCCTACCGACACGAAGAATCACCGACTATGGCACGGACAAGGAACCTATGCCCACAGACAAGAAACCTAAGGACAGGACACAGGACACCTACGGCCATGGACAATTATCGGCTTCGACAACCATCGGATCAGGGACACATTTTGTATCTACACCCACCGCTCCCACCCACACCGCCCGACAAACATCATCTATACATCTCCTGACGCCCGACAGACTCTGCAGAGACTGCTCATCGGAGCCTGGGCACGTAAGGTGGCGTCAGAGCGGGAAAAATGGTTAAATCAGGGTATTTTGATTCCTACACAGTCGTGAAAATTACCAGGGAAAAGTTTATGTGGGGACGAGCGGGTGGTGGAGAAAAGACCATTGATAGCGGGCCGGTGGGAGGTGGACAGAACAGGGTCCTAGCATTTACGCGGGGCTCAGTCACAGTGACTACCAGGGTCACGCTGTGGTTCACAGTGGGGGTAGAACGGTGCTGCGGGCAGCAGTCGTGACCTGCGATAACGTGCCGCACAGCCGAGTGCCTTGACAGAATTGCTGTAGAAGTGGAAGAACTGCCCCCCCACCCCCCCCAACTACCCACCCATACGGACTGGATGTGACAACTTGCATCTTGCACTGTTGTTTGTCTGATGTATTGGTTTGCAGCATATGTGCTATAGGTTCAGGGATGCGTTTATCCACTGAGAGCAAGGCTGGTTATTAAGCAAAAGGATTTTTGATAGCGGCCATTGAAAGTGGGAAGCTTACTTTAAGAATTTAACCTGGAAAACAAAAATCCCCGTTTGGGCTGATTAATGTCTGCTTACTCATGGAAAAAAATTGCCCACTTATAAGATTTAATACAGGTGCACCTGACTAAGGGTCATATCAAGCCTTTCACAAGTCTGTGGAACATGCCAAAATTTTTAAAAGATTGGGTTTCTTTTTTTCAAAAGGTATCACTGGGTGTACTCCCACAAGGCATAAAAAATTCACCAACTATGTGCCAGACCTATGTAGCCTGGGCACTTGCTCCGGTACGAAAAATGCATCCTGATCTAATCATTTATCATTACATGGATGAGATCTTGATTGCGGGAAAAAACTTGGACGTTGAAAGTTTGATTCATGAGTTAACAGTGCATTTGAAAAGCAAGGGATTACAGATTACAGAAAATTCACAATAGTGGAAATATTTGGACTGACAGATTGATAAAAATACCGTAACACCTCAGAGGATTGAAATCAAAGCTGAGGTTAGCACATTAAATGATGTTCAAAAGTTGCTTGGAAATATTAACTGGATTAGATTATTGTGTGGTATTGTGCATCAGCATTTTATTACCCATATTCACAGGCACACTGAGCTGACTGACTAACTCAAGGTCTAGCAGACAGAAACCAGAGAGCAGACAGGCTGCTAGCACCTGCCTGGGCTGCTCCTTCAGCAGACTGCTTTGCACGAGCTCAGAAGTTGCATGCATTTTTGTTAGCCAATCTGCTAAGGTACTTCAATGACCATACCACTTGTTGGTTGCTGAGGCTAAAGGGATTGTACAGTTGTGCCTGGATTGTCAGCAATTCACCAGTGGCCTTGCCCCTGGCGTGAATCCTCGTGCAAAGCCATAGTGGAACGTATGAATCAAACTCTCAAGTGTTTGCTTCACAAACAAAAATGGGGAGAGAAGGGTATCTCTCCGGCTGATTGATTAAACAAAGCTCTTTATGTTTTGAACTATTTATGTCTGCCACAGAACAGTTTGGTATCTCCAATGGTGAAAAATGCAGTAGGTTTAAAAGGAGGTTTGAAAAAGAAAAAAAAAAGGAAAAAAGAAACAAGAGAAAAAAGTTAATGTTAGGTGTTAGTAAAAAATGCAGTTACAGGTACTAACTTGGGGAAGGAGATCTGCCTGTGTCATTACAGATACGGGAACCAAGTGGATAAAGCTGTGGATCCAGAAGAAATCAAACTTGCATGAACCAGGATGGGATCCTGATCACAGTAACCGAAGTCAAGTGTTCCAACTGCAGCCACAGTGGACTATGAGTTTTGCTGTGGGATATTTTGAACCATCTAACAGTCTTTGAGATATGCATGTATTTGTGGTAAATGAAACGTAGGGAAATAGTGATTTCTGCACAGCCTAAGATCACAGACTGTGTGAGGTTGATGTTATCTGCACCTCTGACACTCCTGATTGGCAAAGCAAACAAAGAATCTGGCTGACCACTCTCAGTCAATTCATGCGAGCATTCAGAAATTAATAGATCAAACACAAAAGATACAACAAGAAAATGGATTGTTTGGATCAGACAATTGGTTTCACAAGTGGGAAATTTCAGGATGGATATTGTCAGTGGTCAAATTTGGGTTACTGGATTTAGCAATTACGGTACTTGTCTTACTCTTACTGCCATGCTTATTGAGCTTTCTGCAAAGGGCCCTTGCAGAGACCTCTAAAAGCAGTTTCTGTAACGCAGATACTAAAAGAAAAAAAAAAAAAAAAATTGTCAAGGAGGACAGCAGGCCTGCCGGCGGCCTGGCTCTCCTCGCAAAGACACAGGCCCCGACAGTATCCTTGAATTCCCACGAGACAGGAAAAGTACTCATGCTGAGAGGTATTTGGTAATCACATTTTCAAAATGTAGCGGCCTTTAAGGCAGGTGGACAGACTGCCTTAAACCAAGGAGTTGTGAGAAAGTATTTGGAAGTAAGTGAACATGTCATGAACCAGCCGTAATAAGATGGCCATCTGCACACAGCAGGTGTGCAGATAACTTTTAGACATCAAAGGTAAGCTAACGATGTTTAGCTATAAGATATGCTTATCAAAACTCATTATAATTACTAATTAATTACTTTGTTGTGAACAGTGTGTGCAGCCAATTAACAGTTTTTAGCTTGCCACATTTTATAGTATGGCTTTCCGTTTATGGGATGGCTTTTAAATATAGTTAAATAAGGACTTATGCTTTTGTTAGTTATTTTTGCCTTAGTGTTATTTTTGCTGTGTATGTCACAGTGTTTCTCTTGCAGGATGGATAACACTTTTTGCAAAAATCTGGCTGGTCCATAAGCAAAAAGATGGAATTGAGAGGAACGGGTTTTGTGGCCCACCCAGATTTATTGCTGACCCCCATATAATCAGGCCTGGGGAATTGCTCAGCCGAAGCAATTGTGGGTAACCCTTGCAAACACCACTGGTCAAAATACACTGTGTCTTTCTGTGGCTACTCCATCTTCCACAGCAGACACAGGAACCTCAAGGGTTAACACTATTGGGCTCTGTGATGATGGATGCTTGTATATATTTTAATTACACTCATAGCATTACTCGTAGAGGTCAGAATGTTAACGCTATGCTTAGTATATATCGTAATGCTGCTGCTTGGTGTGGTTATACGACTCCTAATATTTCCCAATCATCAGCCATACCGCTCACGTTGCCTCCTGGCATCTTTTTGATATGTGGAGACCGAGCCTGGAGTGGAATTCCATCACATTTAACGGTGGCCCCTGCAGTCTCAGTCGTCTCACTTTGCTGACTCCTAATTTGACCATGACACATGCGAAACAACATAAGAGGACGAGGGCATAGACACATTCACCAATTTGAGAAGGACTGTGACAACCATGTAACATTTTGGGGAACCGCAGAAATAATAGCATCATCAATACTAGCCCCTGGAGTGGCCTCTGCTGCTGTTCTTAAAAAACTAACGAAATTGTGCTGTTGGCTGAGTAAGCAAACTAATGCTACATCCATTGCATTAAGTGGTTTGCTAACTGACGTGGATAGCATTAGACATGCTACTCTTCAAAATCGGGCTGCAATAGATTTCTTGCTCCTAGCTCATGGTCACGGTTGTAAAGATTTTGAGGGTATGTGCTGCATGAATTTGTCAGACCATTCAGAATCGATCCATCAAATTATTGCAACGTTGCGAAGCCAGCTGGCGAAACTGATGTATGAGGGTAGCTGGCTCGATGGATGGTTTAACAAATGGGGAATAATTTTGTGGGTTAGAGACATGTTAAAGGGTGCTTTAGTTATATTGATAGTTGTTTTGTTGATTTTAACTGTTATTCCTTGCATTATACAGATCCTTAAGAGACTTCTGAGCAAAGCCTTGTCTTCGGCTGTTTTGTTTGCGCAAAAAGAAAAAGAGGGAACTGTGGAGGAATGGCTCCATGAGAACAGCCACATATTCCTCACTCTCTACCCCTGCGAGCAAAACAGCCAGAATGAAATATCACTTTAAAGGAATGTGGAGCTAGCAGCAAAGTCAGATAATGGGTTGGGGAGTATGGACTGTGAATAGAAGTTTCTAATTCTGAAACATTCCTCTGAGACAAGATAAGATATAGGCCTTGCACAGGTGTCTGCTCTATTGCCTTCACTGTTTTCACTCCCCTCCCCCGTGGCTCCAAGCCATGCTTTGTTAAATTTGCTAGAGAGTATATAATCACGCTGTTCTGTAGAATAGTGAACTGACTGCTTTTAGCCATATTGGTGTGCGGTTGTTGCAGTTTTTTGTGGTTGGGTGCTGAAAAAGAACAGGGGTGCAGAAAATGGTTGCTGCGAGGAGCTGCTGGAATTCTCCAGAGCTCCTAACTATAAACAATTCAAGGCCAGAATCATTGTTGACCAGGGCCAAGCCAATGAGAGATAGTCATAGTGCCTCTGAGAATCACATATAGGAGAAAACAATCCAGAAACAGCTGCATTTTGCCACCGGAGAAGGGAGTGAAAAGATGTAACGCGCTGTGCAGACACCAAGGCCGGGGAAGACGGGGGAGGAGGCGCCCCAGGTGCCGGTGAAGAAAGATGCCTCTGCAGCCCGCGGAGAAACCAACCCCATGGAAAAGGCCGAGACCCCATCTGTAGCTTGTGGAGGGGCTCCAAGCTGGATGGAGCAGGTAGAGAAATAGAGAAGACGCTGTGACCCTATGTTGTGACCCACTGCCAGCACTTGCAGCCCATGAAGAGAAACAGAGACACAGAGATGAGCCAGAGAGAGTTTTGCGCCAAACAGGTTTGCTGGGGGGAGGCTGGTGACCCCATGGAGGACTGGGACTGAGAGACATTGTGATTTATTGCTGCCCGCCATAGCAGGGATCCAGGCGGAGCAGCTGATGAAGAGATAAAGCCTGTGGGGCAAAGATTCACGTTGGAGAAAGTTCGTGGAGGACTGTCTCTCGTGGGTGGGACCCCACGGTGCAGCAGGGGGAGGGTGTGTGGAATAAATGCCCCCTCCCCGGCCGAGAAGGAAACCAACTTGCAAGGAACTGACTGAAGTCCCCATCTCCCAGTCCCTGCCCCCCTGCGGTGTGATCGGGAGGAGGAAGGGAGTGAAATCATGACTAGAGTGAAGTCTGCTAAGAAGGGAGTGAGGGGGGAAGGTAGAGGTGTTTTAAGATCTGGAAAAGGAAACAGCTCATGAAGAAGTAACCGAGAACCCCATTATTTTTTTCCTAGTCCCTGCCCTGCCCTGTACTGCGAGCGGGGAGGGAAGAAGGGAGTAAAATCATGGCTAAAGGGAAGTCTGCTTAGAATGGAGGGGTGGGGGGAAGGTGCTACTGAGAACCCCATTTTCCCAGTCCCTGCCCCTCCTGTACTGCGAACGGGAGGGAAGAAGGGAGCAAATAAACCCTGACTAAAGTCTGCTAAGAAAGGAGTGGTGGGGGGAACATGTGTTTAAGATCTGCTTGCATTTGTTTTAAGATTTGGTTGTGCTCCTGACTCCGGTTTTCACTGTTCTTTTTAGTGTAGTGTAATAAATTAGAGTATTTCTTTCTTCATTCTGTGTTGAGTCTGTTTTGCCCACGCCGTTGCTGATAAAATGATCTCTCCTTGTCCTTATCTGGACTCCTAAGCCTCTTGATATATATTTTCTCCCCTGTCCAACTAAGAAGGGGAGCAATAGACTGATTTTGGTGGGCGTCCGGCCTCCAGCCAGGGCTAAACCACCACAGCGGTCTGATTCCTAGCGCCGTTCTGCTCTTTTGAAGCCCCTGGACCTAAAAGTTTCCCAAGATCTGGATTAGGACGCGGGGAACACTCAACAAAGGGGGGGCAGCAGAGTTGGCTTCTGCAAGGAGCAGCTAGAAGCTCTCTGCAGGCCCGAGAGTGTAAAGATCAGCCGATTCAAAGCCAGAGTTGTTGTTGACCAAGGCCGAGCCCACCAGTGATTGTCATAGTGCCTCTGTGAATCACATTTATGAGAAAAAAAACCCACAAGCAGCTGCAATTTCCATCAGAGAAGGGAGTGAGAAGATGTAAGAAACTGTGCAGACACCAAGGCCAGGGAAGGAGGGGAGGAGGTGCCCCAGGTGTCGGAGAGAAAGATGCCCCTACAGCCCATGGAGAAACCCATGGTAGAGCAGGTATCCCCCATAGAAAAGGCCGAGATCCCACCTGCAACCCATGGCCCCACGCTGGAGCAGGTGGAAACATACAGGAGATGCTGTGACCTGTGTTGGAGCAAGCCTTTGCCAGCACTTGCAGCCCATGTAGAGAGATAGAGACTCAGAGATGAGAGAGAAAGAGATTCGTGCTGGAGCAGGTTTTCTGGGGGGGCATATGACCCCGTGGAGGACCAGGCTGGAGCAGTCTGGGCTTGAGAGACTGAGAGACATTCTATGCTTTATGACTGCACTCCATAGAAGTAACCCACACTGGGGCAGCTAGTGAAGAGCTGAAGCCTTGTGGGAAAGGACTCACGTTGGAGAAGTTGGTGAAAGACTGTCTCCTGTGGGTGGGACCCCACGATGGAGCAGGGGAAGGGTGTGAGGAATGCCCCCCTGGCCAAGAAGGAAAACAACTTATCCTCTAGTCAAAAAAACCATCTCTCAACCTCTGCTCACACACCACCTCTGTCAATGTCTCTCAAACTTACCTCACACAACACCTATCCCATCCAATGCTAACACAACAGCTATCTTTACCTCTCTCAACAGCTGTTCACAAAATACCCATCTCAACCTCTCTCTAAGTCTTCTCACACAACACTTCCCTCAACCTCTGCTCACACAACAGCTCTCTCAAACTCTCTAAACCTCTGCTCACACATAACCCTTCAACCTCTGCACACACAACACCTCTCTACAACTCTCAAAAACATCCTCTCTCCAAATCTGCACACACACCACCTCTCTCAAACTCACTAAACCTCTGTTCACACAAAACCTCTCTAAACCTCTGCTCACAAGACAACTATCTCAATCTCTCTGAACCTCTGCGTACACAACAGCTCTCTAAAGCTCTCTCACCCTCTGCTCACACAACACCTCTCCACCTCTCTCAACCTTTGCTCAACAAGACCTCTCTACCTCTCTCAACCTCTTTGAACCTCTGCTTAGACAGCACCCATTTCAAGCTCTCTGACCTTCTGCCTACAGAACACCTCTCTCAACCTCTGCTCAGACACCACCACTCTCACTGTCTGCTCACACAAAACCTCTCATCCACTCTCAACCTGTGATCATACATCTCTCTCAATCTCTATGATGCTCTGCTCATGCAACACCTCTCGTAACGTCTCTAAACCTCTCCTCATGCAACATCTCTCTAAAACGCTCTCAACCTCTTTTCACACACCTGTCTCAACCTCTTCTTAGACAATACCACTCTAAACATTTCCTCACACACCTCTCAACCTCTGCTTACACAACAACTCTCAAACTCTCTAAACCTCTGCTCATACAACCCCTCTCTCAATCTCTCTCAATGTCTGCTCAGACAACACTCAAGCTCTCTCAATGTCTGCTTAAACAGCACCTCTCTCAAACCCTTCTCACTCTAAACTTCTCTCTCAACCTCTCTCAACATCTGTGCACACAACCTCTCTGAATATCTCAAAACCTCTGCTCACACAACACCTCTCTCAAACTCTCTCAACCTCTGAGCATACAATACCACTCTCAAACTCTGAATCACATTTAGGAAAAAAAAAACCCAACCTGCAGGCAGCTGCATTTTGCCACCATAGAAGGGAGTGAGAAGATGTAAGAAGCTGTGTAGACACGAAAGCCAGGGAAGAAGGAGTGGGGGGAAGAATGAGGCGCTCCACATGCCAGAGAGAGAGATTCCCCTGCAGTCTGTAGAGAAGCACCATGGTGAAGCAGGCTGTCCCCCTGCAGCCCATGGATAATGATGGGGAGCAGAGACCATCTACAGCTTGTGGAGAGACCGACCCCTGCCGCAGCAGTTTTGCTAGGGGACTTGTGACTCTGTGGAGGACCAAGCTAGAGCAGCCTGGGCCCAAAGATCAGTACCCCATGGAAGGGAGCTGCACTGAGGCAATTGGTGAGGAGATGACGCCCCGATAGAAAGGACTCATGTTGGAGAAGTTCGTGGAGGACTGTCTCCCATGGGTGGGACCCCACGGTGCAGCAGGGGAAGGGGGTGTGGAATGCCCCCCACCAGCTAAGAAGGAAGACAACTCGGGAGTAACTGACTGAAAACCCCCACTACCCATTCCCCGCCCCTCCCTGTGCCACGATGGAGGGGAAGAAGGGAGCGAAATTATGACTGAAGTAAAGCTAAGAGGGGAGGGGTGGGTGGAAGTAGGGGTGGTTTAAGATCTGGAGAAGAACCTTTCTAAACTCTACTCACACAAAACTTCTCTCAACCTCTCTCAACCACTGCTCACACAACACCTTTCTAAACCTCTGCAAACACAACACCTCTCTCAAACTCTCTACACCTCTGAGCACACAACACCTCTCTAAAGCTCTCTCGACCTCGGCTCGCACAACTCCTCACATAAAACATGTCCCATACTCTGCTCACAATAAACCTCTTTCAGCCTCTGCTTAAATGACAACTCTCTCAACCTCTCTAAACCTCTACTCACAGAACCCCTCTCTCACCCTCTCTTCCAAACTGTAATCTTACAATACCTCTAAACGTCTCTCAATCTCTGCTCAAGAAAAACCCTCTCTCACCCTCTGCTCGCACAATACCCCTCTCAACATTTGCTTACACAACACCTTTCGTGTGAGCAGAGTTTGAAAGAGGTTGTGAGAGGTGTTGTGTGAGAAGAGGTTTAGAGAGGTGCTCTGTGAGCATAGGTTGAGAGGTGCTATATGAACAGATTAAGCAAGGTTGAAAGAGATGTGTGAGCAGAGGTGAGAGAGCTTGAGACATTGTGTGCGCAGATGTGTAAAGAGCTAACGAGACGTGTTGTGTGAGCAGAGGCTGAGAGAGCTTTAGAGACATGTTGTGTGCGCAGAGGTGTAGAGTGCTAACGAGAGGTGTTGTGTGAGCAAAGGTATAGAGAGTTTAAAGGAGGTGGTGTGTGAGCAGAGGTTGAGAGAGGTTTAGTGTGAGCAGAGGTGTAGAGAGCTGAAGAGAGGTTTAGTGTGAGCAGAGGTTGAGAGACCTTTAGAGAGGTGTTGTGTGTGCAGAAGTGTGGAGAGCTTAAGATAGGTTTTTTTTGTTCATAGAAGTGTAGAACGTTTAAGAGAGGTTTAGCATGAACAGAGGTTGAAAGAGCTTGAGAGAGGTATTTTATGCTCAGAGGTTTACAGAGTTTGAGGTAAGTGTTGTGTGAATAGAATATTTAAGAGAGCTTCTGATTCAGCAGAGGTTGAAAGAGGTGTTTGTAAGCAGAGGTTTTAGCAAGGTTGAGATTGGTGTGTGATCAGAGGTTTAGAGAGGTTGAGAGGTCTTCTGTGAGAAGAAGCTTAGAGAGTTGTAGAGAGGTGTTGTGTGTGCAGAGGCTGAAAGAGGTTTTCTGTGTGCAAAGGTTGAGAGGGGTATTCTGTGAGCTGAGGCTGAGAGGGTTTTGTGTAAGCAGAGGTTGAGAGAGCGGTTGTGTGAGCAAAAGTTTAGAGAGCTCTAGAGAGGTGTTGTGTGAGCAGAAGTTGAGAGAGTTTGAGAGGTATTTTGTGAGCAGAAATGAGAAAGCTGTTGTGTGAGCAGAGGTTGGGAGAGATTGAGAGAGTTTTTGTGTGAGCAGAGTTTGACAGAGGTTGAGAGAAGTGCTATGTGATCAGGTTCAGAGAGGTTAGAGAGGTATTGTGTGAGCAGAGCTTTAGAGAGGTTGTCCTGGTTCTGGCCAGGCCAGAGTTAACCTCCCCAAGCAGCCAGCACAGGTGAGCTGAGTTAGCCTGGGCTGTTTTCCATACCACCTGACACCACTTCCCCATAAAAGCAGCTGGTTGGGGAAAGGCATGGGCTTGTTGCCTCTAGGACAGTCTGAGTGTAGCTGAGGTGGTGGGTTGGTCAGTCCATCCTTGCTGTCAGGCAGCACTCTGTGATCATTGGGTCAATAAGGTACTCTGTTAGCACTGGGTGTGAGTGTAACTGGCTATTGTTGTTCTACATTCATGGTGATTTTTTGTCAGTAAACTGTCCTTATAACATCCCATGGAGATTCTGTCTCTTTTTCCTCTGAGAGTGAGTGAGCGGCATATGGTGCTCTGCCCCTGTCTGGGGCTGAGCTGCTACAGTCCTTTTTGGCACCCAATGTGGGGCTTGAAGGGTTGGGATAATGGTAAGATCTGACCCAATTGTGTTTAAAAAGTCTGATAAAATGTTTATCATAGTATTTGAAAAGGTGATGGTAACAATGATGTTTTGTCTGTTCACATGGCTTTGGTATATGAACTCACACCCACTTTACGTAATCCCTGCCTGGCCGTTTATCACCTCAGGAAGGGCAGTCATGTTCCTAATTCTGTTGTACTGTGCAATACTGATTTATGACAAGATGTTATCTGTGTGTGTCAGCCTCAGAGTATTTATATGTGGCATTTCTGTCATTTCCAGTTCTTGGGCCACATAGCTTTATTTAATAATGACAATCAATTTATGGGGAAGACAGGGGGGATGCTTCCTCATCCCCTTTTTCCTTCAGACTTGTTACAGCAGCCTTTAAGAACTTTGATTATCCCTGGGATGTTCAGACTAGCTGTCGCTTGTTCTCCCGAACGTTCTTCAAGTTTTAAGTATTACAAGCAATTGGTTTAAGAATATTACCAGGAGATTTTCCCTGGTGTGGTGGTTCAGCCCCAGACCATGGCTGAGCACCACATGCCGCTCGCTCACTCCCAGAGGAGAAACAGAAAGAGCCTCCATGGGTTGAGATAAGGACAGTTTATGGACAAAAATCACTGTGAATGTAGAACAATAATAGCCAGTTACACTCACACCCAGTGCTAACAGCGTACCTTCTTAACCTGACAATTACAGAAGGCTGCCTGACAGCAAGGACCAAACCAACACCCCAGCCACACTCAGACTGTCCTGGAACCAACAAGTCCATACCCTTCCCCAACCAGCTGCTTTTATAGGGAAGTGATGTCAGGTGGTGTGGAAAACAGCCCAGGCTAACTCAGCTCACCTGTGCTGGCTGCTTGGGGAGGTTAACTCTGGCCTGGCCAGAACCAGGACATTATCCACCCCTTTTTCCACACCATCTACATCATGCTCAGATCTTACAGTTTCAGAGTATTTGGGAGCTTCATAACATCATTTATCTATTATGTAGAACGTCTGCCTTGGACTGATTTTATACATCAAGAATTTAGCGGCTATCCTCGCCTAGAATTAAATCTCCTTGGGGCACACACACTGGATTTCCCTATCCTTTTGCATCACCCACCAAGTATACCCAGGTTCTTGAGCAAAAGCAGTCCCATGAAGCAGGAAAAACCCAAGCTGTTTTCCCCAACAGGTTTCTCATATAGACTACAGGGACTTTATCCCCCTTCAAGGTCTGTGGGACTTTTGATTGGGCGGGGCCAGCTTGATTGGTAGATCCCCTGGAATTAACTAGCCATGTGGCTTTGGCTAAATGCATATCCCAGTTTTTTAGGGTTCCACCACCCATTGCTTTAAGAGTAGTTTTTAACAGTTCATTTTACCTCTCAATTTTCCCAGAGGCTGGTGCATGGTAGGGTATATGATATACCCATTTGATGCTGTGTACTTTGGCCCTGGTGTCTATGAGAGTATTCCGGAAATGAGTTCCACTGTCTGACTCAATTCTTTCTGGAGTGCCATGTCGCCAGAGGACTTGCTTCTCACGACCCATGATCATATTCTGGGTGGTGGCATGGGGCACAGGATAAGTTTCTAGCCAGCTGGTGGTTGCTTCTACCATTGTGAGCACATACTGCTTGCCTTGGCGTGTCTGCGGGAGAGTGATGTAATCGATCTGCCAGGCATCTCCATATTTATATTTCAGCCATCGTCCTCTGCCGGAATTTTCTGTGGAGTAATCTGTAATCCCTTGCTTTTCAAATGCACTGTTAAGTCATGAATCAAACTTTCAATGTCCAAGTTTTTTT
The DNA here is from genome assembly GCA_020800305.1 of Porphyrio hochstetteri. Taxonomy (NCBI): domain Eukaryota; kingdom Metazoa; phylum Chordata; class Aves; order Gruiformes; family Rallidae; genus Porphyrio; species Porphyrio hochstetteri. Next base: position 4,881,000 of record CM036937.1, read on the forward strand.
CTGCAATCAGTATATCATCCATGTAATGACAAAAGATTAGATCAGGATGCACTTTTCATACTGGAGCAAGTGCCCAGGCTACATAAGCCTGGCACATAGTTGGTGAATTTTTCATGCCTTGTGGGAGCACTACCCAATGATACCTTTTCATAGGTTCATTTTTGTTTATAGTAGGGACTGAAAAAGCAAATTTTTCATAATCATCAGGGTGTAAAGGCATAGTGAAAGAAACCCAATCTTTTAAAAATTTTGGCATGTTCCACAAACTTGTGGAAGGCTTGATATGACCCTTGGTTAGTTGTTCCCGTATTAAATCTTGTAGGTGGGCAAGTGGTTTTGTGAGTAAGCAGACACTGATCAACCCAAATGGGGATTTCTGTTTTCCAGGTTAATTTTAAAATAAGCTGCCCACTTTCAAAGGCCGCTATCAAAAATGTTTTTGCTCTGTAACCAGCCTTGCTCTCAGTGGATAAACGCGTCTCTGACCCTATAGTACATACGCCGCAAAGCGATGTATCAGACAAACGACACTGCAAGACGCGAGTTGCCACATCCGCTCCGTGTGAATTGGGAAAGGGGGGGGGGTCTGTGTGTGTATGTGCAGCGATGTCGCGCCGTGATGACGTCACCCTCAGAGCGACCCGGGCCGAGATGGACGGGGGGATGGGGGGGCGGTTCTCCGACTTCCGCGTCACTTTTGAAACGGCACCCGGAGCCGCGCCACGCTCTAGCGGCTCTCGGCCGCTTCTTGCAGTGCCGCTTTTCTCCCGCCCCCACCGCGAAGCACAGCGCGACCCCGCAGGCCACCGGGACTGAGCCCCGGCCGAGCGCTAAGAGCCGGGCGAGCGCCAGGACCCGGGGAAGCGGTAGGACCGGGCGCCGCGCCGTCTCCATGCTCCCACCTCCCACCGGCCCGCTGTCAACTTTCTCCACCACCCGGTCGTTCCCACGTAGACTTTTCCCCGATAGTTTCTGCGATTGAGCAGAAATTGAGTTCTCTTCAGTTCGAATCAAAATACCCAGATTTAGCTGTTTTTCCCGTTCTGACGCCACCTTACGTGCCCAGGCTCCGACGAGCAGTCTCTCTGGAGTCTCTGGGTCGTCAGGAAACAGTGATTTATGGTTGAGTTCGTTGGGAGGCGTTGGTGAGAGATGAAGTGGGTCCGTGATCCGATAGCTGACAAGGCAGATTCTGGCAAGGCAGATTCTGGACCGTCTCTAGGACTTGTCCGTGTCCATAGGCGCCTTGTCAGTGTCCATAGGCTCTGGAGGTGCCGTGGGGACAACACTGACCGGTGCTTTAGTCTGTGTTTCTTTGGTTTCGTAGTCTTCCGGGGGGGGGGGGGGGGGGAGGGGCGGGGACGGCGGGCGATCCCAGGACTAGAGGCTCAAACACTTTAACAGCAGGGCATGCCGTTGCCGCGAGAGCTTTAACAGCCCCGGAGGCGGCTGTCTGCTCCGCTTTTATGTCCTCCAGAGTAGAAATCACACGTCTCCAAGCAGCAGCAAGTCTCTCTGCCTTCTTGTCTCCCCTACAGACCGCATCCCATAATTTATCCCCCACCCCTTGCCAGGCGTATATGCTGAGCACTAAGTGCGGTTCGACTGAAACTCCATGATCACACCACCGCAGCAGACGCTTCAGCGTCGACTCATCATACTTTATGCCTCTCTTTGAAAGGATTTTTGCTAAAATGCTGACTATAGCCCTTTCCTCGCTAGATAACTTATTCCCCATAGCTGTAACAGCTGCTCACCTTCTCAGGCATACTGCTGCAAAGTGTTTTCTCTCTTTTTTTTTTTTTTCCCACTGTCCTTGATGCGCTGTCTGCTTGCTGTAGCGATTGTTTCCAGCTGCTTTTTCTCCAGAGTTTCGCTGACTTCCTCGGTCGCGATTTCAGGAGCTCGTCGGTCAAAGGTTCAGGTTGCATCGGCCTCGGGTTTCGGGATCACGTCGGTTTCACCATTTGTGGTGACTGGCGATGAGCAACACGCAATTCGATATGAATTTTAGGTGAAACCATTTTATTGGGTGAAATCACACAGATTATATACCTTTATTACTGCAAACCTGGCAAGCTAAAAAACTGCTAATTGGTTACATACACTGTTCACACCGTACTGATTGGTTAGTAATTACAGAATCACAGAATCACAAGGTAGGAAAAGACCTTTAACATCATCAAGTCCAACCATTCGCATCCTAAACTAAATCATATCCCTAAGTACTTCATCTACCCTTTTTTTGAACGCATCCAGGGAAGGTGACTCAACCACCTCCCTGGGCAGCCTGTTCCAGGCCCTGACAACTCTTTCAGTAAAAAATTTGTTTCTAACGCCCAATCTAAACCTGCCCTGGCACAGCTTCATGCCATTTCCTTGTCCTATCACCTGTCACCTGGCTGAAGAGACCATCACCCATCTCTCTATAACCTCCCTTCAGATAGCTGTAGGTGGTGATAAGGTCTCCCCTCAGCCTCCTCTTCTCTAGGCTAAACAGCCCCAGCTCCCTCAGCTGCTCCTCATAGGATTTGCCCTCCAGCCCCTTCACCAGCCTGGTTGCCCTTCTCTGGACGCGCTCCAGGACCTCCATGTCCTTCTTATGGTGAGGAGCCCAGAACTGGACACAGTACAGTAATTATAACAAGTTCTGATAAACATATCTTATAGCTAAATATATTTAGTTTACCTTTGATGCCTAAAAGTATCCGCACACCTGCTGTTTTGACCTTCTTGTTATGGTTGGTTCCTAACATGTTCCGTTACTCCCAAGTACCTTCCCATAACTGCTTCTTGGTTTAGGGTAGCCTGTACCCCTATAAAAAGGCTGCTGTGTTTTGAGAATGTGATTATTAAGATCCTCTCAGCATGAGTAACTTTTTCTGTCTCATGGAAACAGGAGGATATTGTCAGAGCCTAAATCTTGGGAGAAGAGAGCTAGGCCGCTAGCAGGCCTGCTGTCTTCCCCGACATTCCCCATTCCTCCCCGACTGCTCACCTTATAGGCAAGATTTGATTACTGGCAGCGCTGCACTTCCCGTCTCGGAGGATGCCGTCCTTCTTCCTGCAAGGACACACTGGCCGGGGACTGCCGGAATTTCGGCCGGTTGCTGCCTTCAAGGCTCTCTCCGGCTTTCTCCTATTCCAGCCGCTATACGATCCTCTATGGAATCCTGCAACCAAGAGGGTTATCGCTCTCCTTATTCTAGTCGTTTTTCATTCCTGTTCGGAATCCTGACGACAAAAGAGGTCGTTTGGTCCCTGTTCAGGTGCCATTTGCTGGACGCAAAGTTTTGCGGACTCAACTCGGATCAATGTGATCAAATGCTGAGCTCATTTATTGAAACACACACACAGCTTATATAGGTTTCTCTATCAGTACACGAGTTACATTACATTGCTTCTTTCTTCATTCTGTGTTGAGTCTGTTTTGCCCACGCCGTTGCTGATAAAATGATCTCTCCTTGTCCTTATCTGGACTCCTAAGCCTCTTGATATATATTTTCTCCCCTGTCCAACTAAGAAGGGGAGCAATAGACTGATTTTGGTGGGCGTCCGGCCTCCAGCCAGGGCTAAACCACCACAGCGGTCTGATTCCTAGCGCCGTTCTGCTCTTTTGAAGCCCCTGGACCTAAAAGTTTCCCAAGATCTGGATTAGGACGCGGGGAACACTCAACAAAGGGGGGGGCAGCAGAGTTGGCTTCTGCAAGGAGCAGCTAGAAGCTCTCTGCAGGCCCGAGAGTGTAAAGATCAGCCGATTCAAAGCCAGAGTTGTTGTTGACCAAGGCCGAGCCCACCAGTGATTGTCATAGTGCCTCTGTGAATCACATTTATGAGAAAAAAACCCACAAGCAGCTGCAATTTCCATCAGAGAAGGGAGTGAGAAGATGTAAGAAACTGTGCAGACACCAAGGCCAGGGAAGGAGGGGAGGAGGTGCCCCAGGTGTCGGAGAGAAAGATGCCCCTACAGCCCATGGAGAAACCCATGGTAGAGCAGGTATCCCCCATAGAAAAGGCCGAGATCCCACCTGCAACCCATGGCCCCACGCTGGAGCAGGTGGAAACATACAGGAGATGCTGTGACCTGTGTTGGAGCAAGCCTTTGCCAGCACTTGCAGCCCATGTAGAGAGATAGAGACTCAGAGATGAGAGAGAAAGAGATTCGTGCTGGAGCAGGTTTTCTGGGGGGGCATATGACCCCGTGGAGGACCAGGCTGGAGCAGTCTGGGCTTGAGAGACTGAGAGACATTCTATGCTTTATGACTGCACTCCATAGAAGTAACCCACACTGGGGCAGCTAGTGAAGAGCTGAAGCCTTGTGGGAAAGGACTCACGTTGGAGAAGTTGGTGAAAGACTGTCTCCTGTGGGTGGGACCCCACGATGGAGCAGGGGAAGGGTGTGAGGAATGCCCCCCTGGCCAAGAAGGAAAACAACTTATCCTCTAGTCAAAAAAACCATCTCTCAACCTCTGCTCACACACCACCTCTGTCAATGTCTCTCAAACTTACCTCACACAACACCTATCCCATCCAATGCTAACACAACAGCTATCTTTACCTCTCTCAACAGCTGTTCACAAAATACCCATCTCAACCTCTCTCTAAGTCTTCTCACACAACACTTCCCTCAACCTCTGCTCACACAACAGCTCTCTCAAACTCTCTAAACCTCTGCTCACACATAACCCTTCAACCTCTGCACACACAACACCTCTCTACAACTCTCAAAAACATCCTCTCTCCAAATCTGCACACACACCACCTCTCTCAAACTCACTAAACCTCTGTTCACACAAAACCTCTCTAAACCTCTGCTCACAAGACAACTATCTCAATCTCTCTGAACCTCTGCGTACACAACAGCTCTCTAAAGCTCTCTCACCCTCTGCTCACACAACACCTCTCCACCTCTCTCAACCTTTGCTCAACAAGACCTCTCTACCTCTCTCAACCTCTTTGAACCTCTGCTTAGACAGCACCCATTTCAAGCTCTCTGACCTTCTGCCTACAGAACACCTCTCTCAACCTCTGCTCAGACACCACCACTCTCACTGTCTGCTCACACAAAACCTCTCATCCACTCTCAACCTGTGATCATACATCTCTCTCAATCTCTATGATGCTCTGCTCATGCAACACCTCTCGTAACGTCTCTAAACCTCTCCTCATGCAACATCTCTCTAAAACGCTCTCAACCTCTTTTCACACACCTGTCTCAACCTCTTCTTAGACAATACCACTCTAAACATTTCCTCACACACCTCTCAACCTCTGCTTACACAACAACTCTCAAACTCTCTAAACCTCTGCTCATACAACCCCTCTCTCAATCTCTCTCAATGTCTGCTCAGACAACACTCAAGCTCTCTCAATGTCTGCTTAAACAGCACCTCTCTCAAACCCTTCTCACTCTAAACTTCTCTCTCAACCTCTCTCAACATCTGTGCACACAACCTCTCTGAATATCTCAAAACCTCTGCTCACACAACACCTCTCTCAAACTCTCTCAACCTCTGAGCATACAATACCACTCTCAAACTCTGAATCACATTTAGGAAAAAAAAACCCCAACCTGCAGGCAGCTGCATTTTGCCACCATAGAAGGGAGTGAGAAGATGTAAGAAGCTGTGTAGACACGAAAGCCAGGGAAGAAGGAGTGGGGGGAAGAATGAGGCGCTCCACATGCCAGAGAGAGAGATTCCCCTGCAGTCTGTAGAGAAGCACCATGGTGAAGCAGGCTGTCCCCCTGCAGCCCATGGATAATGATGGGGAGCAGAGACCATCTACAGCTTGTGGAGAGACCGACCCCTGCCGCAGCAGTTTTGCTAGGGGACTTGTGACTCTGTGGAGGACCAAGCTAGAGCAGCCTGGGCCCAAAGATCAGTACCCCATGGAAGGGAGCTGCACTGAGGCAATTGGTGAGGAGATGACGCCCCGATAGAAAGGACTCATGTTGGAGAAGTTCGTGGAGGACTGTCTCCCATGGGTGGGACCCCACGGTGCAGCAGGGGAAGGGGGTGTGGAATGCCCCCCACCAGCTAAGAAGGAAGACAACTCGGGAGTAACTGACTGAAAACCCCCACTACCCATTCCCCGCCCCTCCCTGTGCCACGATGGAGGGGAAGAAGGGAGCGAAATTATGACTGAAGTAAAGCTAAGAGGGGAGGGGTGGGTGGAAGTAGGGGTGGTTTAAGATCTGGAGAAGAACCTTTCTAAACTCTACTCACACAAAACTTCTCTCAACCTCTCTCAACCACTGCTCACACAACACCTTTCTAAACCTCTGCAAACACAACACCTCTCTCAAACTCTCTACACCTCTGAGCACACAACACCTCTCTAAAGCTCTCTCGACCTCGGCTCGCACAACTCCTCACATAAAACATGTCCCATACTCTGCTCACAATAAACCTCTTTCAGCCTCTGCTTAAATGACAACTCTCTCAACCTCTCTAAACCTCTACTCACAGAACCCCTCTCTCACCCTCTCTTCCAAACTGTAATCTTACAATACCTCTAAACGTCTCTCAATCTCTGCTCAAGAAAAACCCTCTCTCACCCTCTGCTCGCACAATACCCCTCTCAACATTTGCTTACACAACACCTTTCGTGTGAGCAGAGTTTGAAAGAGGTTGTGAGAGGTGTTGTGTGAGAAGAGGTTTAGAGAGGTGCTCTGTGAGCATAGGTTGAGAGGTGCTATATGAACAGATTAAGCAAGGTTGAAAGAGATGTGTGAGCAGAGGTGAGAGAGCTTGAGACATTGTGTGCGCAGATGTGTAAAGAGCTAACGAGACGTGTTGTGTGAGCAGAGGCTGAGAGAGCTTTAGAGACATGTGTGCGCAGAGGTGTAGAGTGCTAACGAGAGGTGTTGTGTGAGCAAAGGTATAGAGAGTTTAAAGGAGGTGGTGTGTGAGCAGAGGTTGAGAGAGGTTTAGTGTGAGCAGAGGTGTAGAGAGCTGAAGAGAGGTTTAGTGTGAGCAGAGGTTGAGAGACCTTTAGAGAGGTGTTGTGTGTGCAGAAGTGTGGAGAGCTTAAGATAGGGTTTTTTTGTTCATAGAAGTGTAGAACGTTTAAGAGAGGTTTAGCATGAACAGAGGTTGAAAGAGCTTGAGAGAGGTATTTTATGCTCAGAGGTTTACAGAGTTTGAGGTAAGTGTTGTGTGAATAGAATATTTAAGAGAGCTTCTGATTCAGCAGAGGTTGAAAGAGGTGTTTGTAAGCAGAGGTTTTAGCAAGGTTGAGATTGGTGTGTGATCAGAGGTTTAGAGAGGTTGAGAGGTCTTCTGTGAGAAGAAGCTTAGAGAGTTGTAGAGAGGTGTTGTGTGTGCAGAGGCTGAAAGAGGTTTTCTGTGTGCAAAGGTTGAGAGGGGTATTCTGTGAGCTGAGGCTGAGAGGGTTTTGTGTAAGCAGAGGTTGAGAGAGCGGTTGTGTGAGCAAAAGTTTAGAGAGCTCTAGAGAGGTGTTGTGTGAGCAGAAGTTGAGAGAGTTTGAGAGGTATTTTGTGAGCAGAAATGAGAAAGCTGTTGTGTGAGCAGAGGTTGGGAGAGATTGAGAGAGTTTTTGTGTGAGCAGAGTTTGACAGAGGTTGAGAGAAGTGCTATGTGATCAGGTTCAGAGAGGTTAGAGAGGTATTGTGTGAGCAGAGCTTTAGAGAGGTTGTCCTGGTTCTGGCCAGGCCAGAGTTAACCTCCCCAAGCAGCCAGCACAGGTGAGCTGAGTTAGCCTGGGCTGTTTTCCATACCACCTGACACCACTTCCCCATAAAAGCAGCTGGTTGGGGAAAGGCATGGGCTTGTTGCCTCTAGGACAGTCTGAGTGTAGCTGAGGTGGTGGGTTGGTCAGTCCATCCTTGCTGTCAGGCAGCACTCTGTGATCATTGGGTCAATAAGGTACTCTGTTAGCACTGGGTGTGAGTGTAACTGGCTATTGTTGTTCTACATTCATGGTGATTTTTTGTCAGTAAACTGTCCTTATAACATCCCATGGAGATTCTGTCTCTTTTTCCTCTGAGAGTGAGTGAGCGGCATATGGTGCTCTGCCCCTGTCTGGGGCTGAGCTGCTACAGTCCTTTTTGGCACCCAATGTGGGGCTTGAAGGGTTGGGATAATGGTAAGATCTGACCCAATTGTGTTTAAAAAGTCTGATAAAATGTTTATCATAGTATTTGAAAAGGTGATGGTAACAATGATGTTTTGTCTGTTCACATGGCTTTGGTATATGAACTCACACCCACTTTACGTAATCCCTGCCTGGCTGTTTATCACCTCAGGAAGGGCAGTCATGTTCCTAATTCTGTTGTACTGTGCAATACTGATTTATGACAAGATGTTATCTGTGTGTGTCAGCCTCAGAGTATTTATATGTGGCATTTCTGTCATTTCCAGTTCTTGGGCCACATAGCTTTATTTAATAATGACAATCAATTTATGGGGAAGACGGGGGGATGCTTCCTCATCCCCTTTTTCCTTCAGACTTGTTACAGCAGCCTTTAAGAACTTTGATTATCCCTGGGATGTTCAGACTAGCGTGTATCTGTCGCTTGTTCTCCCGAACGTTCTTCAAGTTTTAAGTATTACAAGCAATTGGTTTAAGAATATTACCAGGAGATTTTCCCTGGTGTGGTGGTTCAGCCCCAGACCATGGCTGAGCACCACATGCCGCTCGCTCACTCCCAGAGGAGAAACAGAAAGAGCCTCCATGGGTTGAGATAAGGACAGTTTATGGACAAAAATCACTGTGAATGTAGAACAATAATAGCCAGTTACACTCACACCCAGTGCTAACAGCGTACCTTCTTAACCTGACAATTACAGAAGGCTGCCTGACAGCAAGGACCAAACCAACACCCCAGCCACACTCAGACTGTCCTGGAACCAACAAGTCCATACCCTTCCCCAACCAGCTGCTTTTATAGGGAAGTGATGTCAGGTGGTGTGGAAAACAGCCCAGGCTAACTCAGCTCACCTGTGCTGGCTGCTTGGGGAGGTTAACTCTGGCCTGGCCAGAACCAGGACATTATCCACCCCTTTTTCCACACCATCTACATCATGCTCAGATCTTACAGTTTCAGAGTATTTGGGAGCTTCATAACATCATTTATCTATTATGTAGAACGTCTGCCTTGGACTGATTTTATACATCAAGAATTTAGCGGCTATCCTCGCCTAGAATTAAATCTCCTTGGGGCACACACACTGGATTTCCCTATCCTTTTGCATCACCCACCAAGTATACCCAGGTTCTTGAGCAAAAGCAGTCCCATGAAGCAGGAAAAACCCAAGCTGTTTTCCCCAACAGGTTTCTCATATAGACTACAGGGACTTTATCCCCCTTCAAGGTCTGTGGGACTTTTGATTGGGCGGGGCCAGCTTGATTGGTAGATCCCCTGGAATTAACTAGCCATGTGGCTTTGGCTAAATGCATATCCCAGTTTTTTAGGGTTCCACCACCCATTGCTTTAAGAGTAGTTTTTAACAGTTCATTTTACCTCTCAATTTTCCCAGAGGCTGGTGCATGGTAGGGTATATGATATACCCATTTGATGCTGTGTACTTTGGCCCTGGTGTCTATGAGAGTATTCCGGAAATGAGTTCCGCTGTCTGACTCAATTCTTTCTGGAGTGCCATGTCGCCAGAGGACTTGCTTCTCACGACCCATGATCATATTCTGGGTGGTGGCATGGGGCACAGGATAAGTTTCTAGCCAGCTGGTGGTTGCTTCTACCATTGTGAGCACATACTGCTTGCCTTGGCGTGTCTGCGGGAGAGTGATGTAATCGATCTGCCAGGCATCTCCATATTTATATTTCAGCCATCGTCCTCTGCCGGAATTTTCTGTGGAGTAATCTGTAATCCCTTGCTTTTCAAATGCACTGTTAAGTCATGAATCAAACTTTCAATGTCCAAGTTTTTTTCTGCAATCAGTATATCATCCATGTAATGACAAAAGATTAGATCAGGATGCACTTTTCATACTGGAGCAAGTGCCCAGGCTACATAAGCCTGGCACATAGTTGGTGAATTTTTCATGCCTTGTGGGAGCACTACCCAATGATACCTTTTCATAGGTTCATTTTTGTTTATAGTAGGGACTGAAAAAGCAAATTTTTCATAATCATCAGGGTGTAAAGGCATAGTGAAAGAAACCCAATCTTTTAAAAATTTTGGCATGTTCCACAAACTTGTGGAAGGCTTGATATGACCCTTGGTTAGTTGTTCCCGTATTAAATCTTGTAGGTGGGCAAGTGGTTTTGTGAGTAAGCAGACACTGATCAACCCAAATGGGGATTTCTGTTTTCCAGGTTAATTTTAAAATAAGCTGCCCACTTTCAAAGGCCGCTATCAAAAATGTTTTTGCTCTGTAACCAGCCTTGCTCTCAGTGGATAAACGCGTCTCTGACCCTATAGCACATACGCCGCAAAGCGATGTATCAGACAAACGACACTGCAAGACGCGAGTTGCCACATCCGCTCCGTGTGAATTGGGAAAGGGGGGGGGGGTCTGTGTGTGTATGTGCAGCGATGTCGCGCCGTGATGACGTCACCCTCAGAGCGACCCGGGCCGAGATGGACGGGGGGATGGGGGGGCGGTTCTCCGACTTCCGCGTCACTTTTGAAACGGCACCCGGAGCCGCGCCACGCTCTAGCGGCTCTCGGCCGCTTCTTGCAGTGCCGCTTTTCTCCCGCCCCCACCGCGAAGCACAGCGCGACCCCGCAGGCCACCGGGACTGAGCCCCGGCCGAGCGCTAAGAGCCGGGCGAGCGCCAGGACCCGGGGAAGCGGTAGGACCGGGCGCCGCGCCGTCTCCATGCTCCCACCTCCCACCGGCCCGCTGTCAACTTTCTCCACCACCCGGTCGTTCCCACGTAGACTTTTCCCCGATAGTTTCTGCGATTGAGCAGAAATTGAGTTCTCTTCAGTTCGAATCAAAATACCCAGATTTAGCTGTTTTTCCCGTTCTGACGCCACCTTACGTGCCCAGGCTCCGACGAGCAGTCTCTCTGGAGTCTCTGGGTCGTCAGGAAACAGTGATTTATGGTTGAGTTCGTTGGGAGGCGTTGGTGAGAGATGAAGTGGGTCCGTGATCCGATAGCTGACAAGGCAGATTCTGGCAAGGCAGATTCTGGACCGTCTCTAGGACTTGTCCGTGTCCATAGGCGCCTTGTCAGTGTCCATAGGCTCTGGAGGTGCCGTGGGGACAACACTGACCGGTGCTTTAGTCTGTGTTTCTTTGGTTTCGTAGTCTTCCGGGGGGGGGGGGGGGGAGGGGCGGGGACGGCGGGCGATCCCAGGACTAGAGGCTCAAACACTTTAACAGCAGGGCATGCCGTTGCCGCGAGAGCTTTAACAGCCCCGGAGGCGGCTGTCTGCTCCGCTTTTATGTCCTCCAGAGTAGAAATCACACGTCTCCAAGCAGCAGCAAGTCTCTCTGCCTTCTTGTCTCCCCTACAGACCGCATCCCATAATTTATCCCCCACCCCTTGCCAGGCGTATATGCTGAGCACTAAGTGCGGTTCGACTGAAACTCCATGATCACACCACCGCAGCAGACGCTTCAGCGTCGACTCATCATACTTTATGCCTCTCTTTGAAAGGATTTTTGCTAAAATGCTGACTATAGCCCTTTCCTCGCTAGATAACTTATTCCCCATAGCTGTAACAGCTGCTCACCTTCTCAGGCATACTGCTGCAAAGTGTTTTCTCTCTTTTTTTTTTTTTTCCCACTGTCCTTGATGCGCTGTCTGCTTGCTGTAGCGATTGTTTCCAGCTGCTTTTTCTCCAGAGTTTCGCTGACTTCCTCGGTCGCGATTTCAGGAGCTCGTCGGTCAAAGGTTCAGGTTGCATCGGCCTCGGGTTTCGGGATCACGTCGGTTTCACCATTTGTGGTGACTGGCGATGAGCAACACGCAATTCGATATGAATTTTAGGTGAAACCATTTTATTGGGTGAAATCACACAGATTATATACCTTTATTACTGCAAACCTGGCAAGCTAAAAAACTGCTAATTGGTTACATACACTGTTCACACCGTACTGATTGGTTAGTAATTACAGAATCACAGAATCACAAGGTAGGAAAAGACCTTTAACATCATCAAGTCCAACCATTCGCATCCTAAACTAAATCATATCCCTAAGTACTTCATCTACCCTTTTTTTGAACGCATCCAGGGAAGGTGACTCAACCACCTCCCTGGGCAGCCTGTTCCAGGCCCTGACAACTCTTTCAGTAAAAAATTTGTTTCTAACGCCCAATCTAAACCTGCCCTGGCACAGCTTCATGCCATTTCCTTGTCCTATCACCTGTCACCTGGCTGAAGAGACCATCACCCATCTCTCTATAACCTCCCTTCAGATAGCTGTAGGTGGTGATAAGGTCTCCCCTCAGCCTCCTCTTCTCTAGGCTAAACAGCCCCAGCTCCCTCAGCTGCTCCTCATAGGATTTGCCCTCCAGCCCCTTCACCAGCCTGGTTGCCCTTCTCTGGACGCGCTCCAGGACCTCCATGTCCTTCTTATGGTGAGGAGCCCAGAACTGGACACAGTACAGTAATTATAACAAGTTCTGATAAACATATCTTATAGCTAAATATATTTAGTTTACCTTTGATGCCTAAAAGTATCCGCACACCTGCTGTTTTGACCTTCTTGTTATGGTTGGTTCCTAACATGTTCCGTTACTCCCAAGTACCTTCCCATAACTGCTTCTTGGTTTAGGGTAGCCTGTACCCCTATAAAAAGGCTGCTGTGTTTTGAGAATGTGATTATTAAGATCCTCTCAGCATGAGTAACTTTTTCTGTCTCATGGAAACAGGAGGATATTGTCAGAGCCTAAATCTTGGGAGAAGAGAGCTAGGCCGCTAGCAGGCCTGCTGTCTTCCCCGACATTCCCCATTCCTCCCCGACTGCTCACCTTATAGGCAAGATTTGATTACTGGCAGCGCTGCACTTCCCGTCTCGGAGGATGCCGTCCTTCTTCCTGCAAGGACACACTGGCCGGGGACTGCCGGAATTTCGGCCGGTTGCTGCCTTCAAGGCTCTCTCCGGCTTTCTCCTATTCCAGCCGCTATACGATCCTCTATGGAATCCTGCAACCAAGAGGGTTATCGCTCTCCTTATTCTAGTCGTTTTTCATTCCTGTTCGGAATCCTGACGACAAAAGAGGTCGTTTGGTCCCTGTTCAGGTGCCATTTGCTGGACGCAAAGTTTTGCGGACTCAACTCGGATCAATGTGATCAAATGCTGAGCTCATTTATTGAAACACACACACAGCTTATATAGGTTTCTCTATCAGTACACGAGTTACATTACATTGCTTCTTTCTTCATTCTGTGTTGAGTCTGTTTTGCCCACGCCGTTGCTGATAAAATGATCTCTCCTTGTCCTTATCTGGACTCCTAAGCCTCTTGATATATATTTTCTCCCCTGTCCAACTAAGAAGGGGAGCAATAGACTGATTTTGGTGGGCGTCCGGCCTCCAGCCAGGGCTAAACCACCACAGCGGTCTGATTCCTAGCGCCGTTCTGCTCTTTTGAAGCCCCTGGACCTAAAAGTTTCCCAAGATCTGGATTAGGACGCGGGGAACACTCAACAAAGGGGGGGCAGCAGAGTTGGCTTCTGCAAGGAGCAGCTAGAAGCTCTCTGCAGGCCCGAGAGTGTAAAGATCAGCCGATTCAAAGCCAGAGTTGTTGTTGACCAAGGCCGAGCCCACCAGTGATTGTCATAGTGCCTCTGTGAATCACATTTATGAGAAAAAAAACCCACAAGCAGCTGCAATTTCCATCAGAGAAGGGAGTGAGAAGATGTAAGAAACTGTGCAGACACCAAGGCCAGGGAAGGAGGGGAGGAGGTGCCCCAGGTGTCGGAGAGAAAGATGCCCCTACAGCCCATGGAGAAACCCATGGTAGAGCAGGTATCCCCCATAGAAAAGGCCGAGATCCCACCTGCAACCCATGGCCCCACGCTGGAGCAGGTGGAAACATACAGGAGATGCTGTGACCTGTGTTGGAGCAAGCCTTTGCCAGCACTTGCAGCCCATGTAGAGAGATAGAGACTCAGAGATGAGAGAGAAAGAGATTCGTGCTGGAGCAGGTTTTCTGGGGGGGCATATGACCCCGTGGAGGACCAGGCTGGAGCAGTCTGGGCTTGAGAGACTGAGAGACATTCTATGCTTTATGACTGCACTCCATAGAAGTAACCCACACTGGGGCAGCTAGTGAAGAGCTGAAGCCTTGTGGGAAAGGACTCACGTTGGAGAAGTTGGTGAAAGACTGTCTCCTGTGGGTGGGACCCCACGATGGAGCAGGGGAAGGGTGTGAGGAATGCCCCCCTGGCCAAGAAGGAAAACAACTTATCCTCTAGTCAAAAAAACCATCTCTCAACCTCTGCTCACACACCACCTCTGTCAATGTCTCTCAAACTTACCTCACACAACACCTATCCCATCCAATGCTAACACAACAGCTATCTTTACCTCTCTCAACAGCTGTTCACAAAATACCCATCTCAACCTCTCTCTAAGTCTTCTCACACAACACTTCCCTCAACCTCTGCTCACACAACAGCTCTCTCAAACTCTCTAAACCTCTGCTCACACATAACCCTTCAACCTCTGCACACACAACACCTCTCTACAACTCTCAAAAACATCCTCTCTCCAAATCTGCACACACACCACCTCTCTCAAACTCACTAAACCTCTGTTCACACAAAACCTCTCTAAACCTCTGCTCACAAGACAACTATCTCAATCTCTCTGAACCTCTGCGTACACAACAGCTCTCTAAAGCTCTCTCACCCTCTGCTCACACAACACCTCTCCACCTCTCTCAACCTTTGCTCAACAAGACCTCTCTACCTCTCTCAACCTCTTTGAACCTCTGCTTAGACAGCACCCATTTCAAGCTCTCTGACCTTCTGCCTACAGAACACCTCTCTCAACCTCTGCTCAGACACCACCACTCTCACTGTCTGCTCACACAAAACCTCTCATCCACTCTCAACCTGTGATCATACATCTCTCTCAATCTCTATGATGCTCTGCTCATGCAACACCTCTCGTAACGTCTCTAAACCTCTCCTCATGCAACATCTCTCTAAAACGCTCTCAACCTCTTTTCACACACCTGTCTCAACCTCTTCTTAGACAATACCACTCTAAACATTTCCTCACACACCTCTCAACCTCTGCTTACACAACAACTCTCAAACTCTCTAAACCTCTGCTCATACAACCCCTCTCTCAATCTCTCTCAATGTCTGCTCAGACAACACTCAAGCTCTCTCAATGTCTGCTTAAACAGCACCTCTCTCAAACCCTTCTCACTCTAAACTTCTCTCTCAACCTCTCTCAACATCTGTGCACACAACCTCTCTGAATATCTCAAAACCTCTGCTCACACAACACCTCTCTCAAACTCTCTCAACCTCTGAGCATACAATACCACTCTCAAACTCTGAATCACATTTAGGAAAAAAAAAACCCAACCTGCAGGCAGCTGCATTTTGCCACCATAGAAGGGAGTGAGAAGATGTAAGAAGCTGTGTAGACACGAAAGCCAGGGAAGAAGGAGTGGGGGGAAGAATGAGGCGCTCCACATGCCAGAGAGAGAGATTCCCCTGCAGTCTGTAGAGAAGCACCATGGTGAAGCAGGCTGTCCCCCTGCAGCCCATGGATAATGATGGGGAGCAGAGACCATCTACAGCTTGTGGAGAGACCGACCCCTGCCGCAGCAGTTTTGCTAGGGGACTTGTGACTCTGTGGAGGACCAAGCTAGAGCAGCCTGGGCCCAAAGATCAGTACCCCATGGAAGGGAGCTGCACTGAGGCAATTGGTGAGGAGATGACGCCCCGATAGAAAGGACTCATGTTGGAGAAGTTCGTGGAGGACTGTCTCCCATGGGTGGGACCCCACGGTGCAGCAGGGGAAGGGGGTGTGGAATGCCCCCCACCAGCTAAGAAGGAAGACAACTCGGGAGTAACTGACTGAAAACCCCCACTACCCATTCCCCGCCCCTCCCTGTGCCACGATGGAGGGGAAGAAGGGAGCGAAATTATGACTGAAGTAAAGCTAAGAGGGGAGGGGTGGGTGGAAGTAGGGGTGGTTTAAGATCTGGAGAAGAACCTTTCTAAACTCTACTCACACAAAACTTCTCTCAACCTCTCTCAACCACTGCTCACACAACACCTTTCTAAACCTCTGCAAACACAACACCTCTCTCAAACTCTCTACACCTCTGAGCACACAACACCTCTCTAAAGCTCTCTCGACCTCGGCTCGCACAACTCCTCACATAAAACATGTCCCATACTCTGCTCACAATAAACCTCTTTCAGCCTCTGCTTAAATGACAACTCTCTCAACCTCTCTAAACCTCTACTCACAGAACCCCTCTCTCACCCTCTCTTCCAAACTGTAATCTTACAATACCTCTAAACGTCTCTCAATCTCTGCTCAAGAAAAACCCTCTCTCACCCTCTGCTCGCACAATACCCCTCTCAACATTTGCTTACACAACACCTTTCGTGTGAGCAGAGTTTGAAAGAGGTTGTGAGAGGTGTTGTGTGAGAAGAGGTTTAGAGAGGTGCTCTGTGAGCATAGGTTGAGAGGTGCTATATGAACAGATTAAGCAAGGTTGAAAGAGATGTGTGAGCAGAGGTGAGAGAGCTTGAGACATTGTGTGCGCAGATGTGTAAAGAGCTAACGAGACGTGTTGTGTGAGCAGAGGCTGAGAGAGCTTTAGAGACATGTTGTGTGCGCAGAGGTGTAGAGTGCTAACGAGAGGTGTTGTGTGAGCAAAGGTATAGAGAGTTTAAAGGAGGTGGTGTGTGAGCAGAGGTTGAGAGAGGTTTAGTGTGAGCAGAGGTGTAGAGAGCTGAAGAGAGGTTTAGTGTGAGCAGAGGTTGAGAGACCTTTAGAGAGGTGTTGTGTGTGCAGAAGTGTGGAGAGCTTAAGATAGGGTTTTTTTGTTCATAGAAGTGTAGAACGTTTAAGAGAGGTTTAGCATGAACAGAGGTTGAAAGAGCTTGAGAGAGGTATTTTATGCTCAGAGGTTTACAGAGTTTGAGGTAAGTGTTGTGTGAATAGAATATTTAAGAGAGCTTCTGATTCAGCAGAGGTTGAAAGAGGTGTTTGTAAGCAGAGGTTTTAGCAAGGTTGAGATTGGTGTGTGATCAGAGGTTTAGAGAGGTTGAGAGGTCTTCTGTGAGAAGAAGCTTAGAGAGTTGTAGAGAGGTGTTGTGTGTGCAGAGGCTGAAAGAGGTTTTCTGTGTGCAAAGGTTGAGAGGGGTATTCTGTGAGCTGAGGCTGAGAGGGTTTTGTGTAAGCAGAGGTTGAGAGAGCGGTTGTGTGAGCAAAAGTTTAGAGAGCTCTAGAGAGGTGTTGTGTGAGCAGAAGTTGAGAGAGTTTGAGAGGTATTTTGTGAGCAGAAATGAGAAAGCTGTTGTGTGAGCAGAGGTTGGGAGAGATTGAGAGAGTTTTTGTGTGAGCAGAGTTTGACAGAGGTTGAGAGAAGTGCTATGTGATCAGGTTCAGAGAGGTTAGAGAGGTATTGTGTGAGCAGAGCTTTAGAGAGGTTGTCCTGGTTCTGGCCAGGCCAGAGTTAACCTCCCCAAGCAGCCAGCACAGGTGAGCTGAGTTAGCCTGGGCTGTTTTCCATACCACCTGACACCACTTCCCCATAAAAGCAGCTGGTTGGGGAAAGGCATGGGCTTGTTGCCTCTAGGACAGTCTGAGTGTAGCTGAGGTGGTGGGTTGGTCAGTCCATCCTTGCTGTCAGGCAGCACTCTGTGATCATTGGGTCAATAAGGTACTCTGTTAGCACTGGGTGTGAGTGTAACTGGCTATTGTTGTTCTACATTCATGGTGATTTTTTGTCAGTAAACTGTCCTTATAACATCCCATGGAGATTCTGTCTCTTTTTCCTCTGAGAGTGAGTGAGCGGCATATGGTGCTCTGCCCCTGTCTGGGGCTGAGCTGCTACAGTCCTTTTTGGCACCCAATGTGGGGCTTGAAGGGTTGGGATAATGGTAAGATCTGACCCAATTGTGTTTAAAAAGTCTGATAAAATGTTTATCATAGTATTTGAAAAGGTGATGGTAACAATGATGTTTTGTCTGTTCACATGGCTTTGGTATATGAACTCACACCCACTTTACGTAATCCCTGCCTGGCCGTTTATCACCTCAGGAAGGGCAGTCATGTTCCTAATTCTGTTGTACTGTGCAATACTGATTTATGACAAGATGTTATCTGTGTGTGTCAGCCTCAGAGTATTTATATGTGGCATTTCTGTCATTTCCAGTTCTTGGGCCACATAGCTTTATTTAATAATGACAATCAATTTATGGGGAAGACAGGGGGGATGCTTCCTCATCCCCTTTTTCCTTCAGACTTGTTACAGCAGCCTTTAAGAACTTTGATTATCCCTGGGATGTTCAGACTAGCGTGTATCTGTCGCTTGTTCTCCCGAACGTTCTTCAAGTTTTAAGTATTACAAGCAATTGGTTTAAGAATATTACCAGGAGATTTTCCCTGGTGTGGTGGTTCAGCCCCAGACCATGGCTGAGCACCACATGCCGCTCGCTCACTCCCAGAGGAGAAACAGAAAGAGCCTCCATGGGTTGAGATAAGGACAGTTTATGGACAAAAATCACTGTGAATGTAGAACAATAATAGCCAGTTACACTCACACCCAGTGCTAACAGCGTACCTTCTTAACCTGACAATTACAGAAGGCTGCCTGACAGCAAGGACCAAACCAACACCCCAGCCACACTCAGACTGTCCTGGAACCAACAAGTCCATACCCTTCCCCAACCAGCTGCTTTTATAGGGAAGTGATGTCAGGTGGTGTGGAAAACAGCCCAGGCTAACTCAGCTCACCTGTGCTGGCTGCTTGGGGAGGTTAACTCTGGCCTGGCCAGAACCAGGACATTATCCACCCCTTTTTCCACACCATCTACATCATGCTCAGATCTTACAGTTTCAGAGTATTTGGGAGCTTCATAACATCATTTATCTATTATGTAGAACGTCTGCCTTGGACTGATTTTATACATCAAGAATTTAGCGGCTATCCTCGCCTAGAATTAAATCTCCTTGGGGCACACACACTGGATTTCCCTATCCTTTTGCATCACCCACCAAGTATACCCAGGTTCTTGAGCAAAAGCAGTCCCATGAAGCAGGAAAAACCCAAGCTGTTTTCCCCAACAGGTTTCTCATATAGACTACAGGGACTTTATCCCCCTTCAAGGTCTGTGGGACTTTTGATTGGGCGGGGCCAGCTTGATTGGTAGATCCCCTGGAATTAACTAGCCATGTGGCTTTGGCTAAATGCATATCCCAGTTTTTTAGGGTTCCACCACCCATTGCTTTAAGAGTAGTTTTTAACAGTTCATTTTACCTCTCAATTTTCCCAGAGGCTGGTGCATGGTAGGGTATATGATATACCCATTTGATGCTGTGTACTTTGGCCCTGGTGTCTATGAGAGTATTCCGGAAATGAGTTCCACTGTCTGACTCAATTCTTTCTGGAGTGCCATGTCGCCAGAGGACTTGCTTCTCACGACCCATGATCATATTCTGGGTGGTGGCATGGGGCACAGGATAAGTTTCTAGCCAGCTGGTGGTTGCTTCTACCATTGTGAGCACATACTGCTTGCCTTGGCGTGTCTGCGGGAGAGTGATGTAATCGATCTGCCAGGCATCTCCATATTTATATTTCAGCCATCGTCCTCTGCCGGAATTTTCTGTGGAGTAATCTGTAATCCCTTGCTTTTCAAATGCACTGTTAAGTCATGAATCAAACTTTCAATGTCCAAGTTTTTTTCTGCAATCAGTATATCATCCATGTAATGACAAAAGATTAGATCAGGATGCACTTTTCATACTGGAGCAAGTGCCCAGGCTACATAAGCCTGGCACATAGTTGGTGAATTTTTCATGCCTTGTGGGAGCACTACCCAATGATACCTTTTCATAGGTTCATTTTTGTTTATAGTAGGGACTGAAAAAGCAAATTTTTCATAATCATCAGGGTGTAAAGGCATAGTGAAAGAAACCCAATCTTTTAAAAATTTTGGCATGTTCCACAAACTTGTGGAAGGCTTGATATGACCCTTGGTTAGTTGTTCCCGTATTAAATCTTGTAGGTGGGCAAGTGGTTTTGTGAGTAAGCAGACACTGATCAACCCAAATGGGGATTTCTGTTTTCCAGGTTAATTTTAAAATAAGCTGCCCACTTTCAAAGGCCGCTATCAAAAATGTTTTTGCTCTGTAACCAGCCTTGCTCTCAGTGGATAAACGCGTCTCTGACCCTATAGTACATACGCCGCAAAGCGATGTATCAGACAAACGACACTGCAAGACGCGAGTTGCCACATCCGCTCCGTGTGAATTGGGAAGGGGGGGGTCTGTGTGTGTATGTGCAGCGATGTCGCGCCGTGATGACGTCACCCTCAGAGCGACCCGGGCCGAGATGGACGGGGGGATGGGGGGGCGGTTCTCCGACTTCCGCGTCACTTTTGAAACGGCACCCGGAGCCGCGCCACGCTCTAGCGGCTCTCGGCCGCTTCTTGCAGTGCCGCTTTTCTCCCGCCCCCACCGCGAAGCACAGCGCGACCCCGCAGGCCACCGGGACTGAGCCCCGGCCGAGCGCTAAGAGCCGGGCGAGCGCCAGGACCCGGGGAAGCGGTAGGACCGGGCGCCGCGCCGTCTCCATGCTCCCACCTCCCACCGGCCCGCTGTCAACTTTCTCCACCACCCGGTCGTTCCCACGTAGACTTTTCCCCGATAGTTTCTGCGATTGAGCAGAAATTGAGTTCTCTTCAGTTCGAATCAAAATACCCAGATTTAGCTGTTTTTCCCGTTCTGACGCCACCTTACGTGCCCAGGCTCCGACGAGCAGTCTCTCTGGAGTCTCTGGGTCGTCAGGAAACAGTGATTTATGGTTGAGTTCGTTGGGAGGCGTTGGTGAGAGATGAAGTGGGTCCGTGATCCGATAGCTGACAAGGCAGATTCTGGCAAGGCAGATTCTGGACCGTCTCTAGGACTTGTCCGTGTCCATAGGCGCCTTGTCAGTGTCCATAGGCTCTGGAGGTGCCGTGGGGACAACACTGACCGGTGCTTTAGTCTGTGTTTCTTTGGTTTCGTAGTCTTCCGGGGGGGGGGGGGGGGAGGGGCGGGGACGGCGGGCGATCCCAGGACTAGAGGCTCAAACACTTTAACAGCAGGGCATGCCGTTGCCGCGAGAGCTTTAACAGCCCCGGAGGCGGCTGTCTGCTCCGCTTTTATGTCCTCCAGAGTAGAAATCACACGTCTCCAAGCAGCAGCAAGTCTCTCTGCCTTCTTGTCTCCCCTACAGACCGCATCCCATAATTTATCCCCCACCCCTTGCCAGGCGTATATGCTGAGCACTAAGTGCGGTTCGACTGAAACTCCATGATCACACCACCGCAGCAGACGCTTCAGCGTCGACTCATCATACTTTATGCCTCTCTTTGAAAGGATTTTTGCTAAAATGCTGACTATAGCCCTTTCCTCGCTAGATAACTTATTCCCCATAGCTGTAACAGCTGCTCACCTTCTCAGGCATACTGCTGCAAAGTGTTTTCTCTCTTTTTTTTTTTTTTTCCCACTGTCCTTGATGCGCTGTCTGCTTGCTGTAGCGATTGTTTCCAGCTGCTTTTTCTCCAGAGTTTCGCTGACTTCCTCGGTCGCGATTTCAGGAGCTCGTCGGTCAAAGGTTCAGGTTGCATCGGCCTCGGGTTTCGGGATCACGTCGGTTTCACCATTTGTGGTGACTGGCGATGAGCAACACGCAATTCGATATGAATTTTAGGTGAAACCATTTTATTGGGTGAAATCACACAGATTATATACCTTTATTACTGCAAACCTGGCAAGCTAAAAAACTGCTAATTGGTTACATACACTGTTCACACCGTACTGATTGGTTAGTAATTACAGAATCACAGAATCACAAGGTAGGAAAAGACCTTTAACATCATCAAGTCCAACCATTCGCATCCTAAACTAAATCATATCCCTAAGTACTTCATCTACCCTTTTTTTGAACGCATCCAGGGAAGGTGACTCAACCACCTCCCTGGGCAGCCTGTTCCAGGCCCTGACAACTCTTTCAGTAAAAAATTTGTTTCTAACGCCCAATCTAAACCTGCCCTGGCACAGCTTCATGCCATTTCCTTGTCCTATCACCTGTCACCTGGCTGAAGAGACCATCACCCATCTCTCTATAACCTCCCTTCAGATAGCTGTAGGTGGTGATAAGGTCTCCCCTCAGCCTCCTCTTCTCTAGGCTAAACAGCCCCAGCTCCCTCAGCTGCTCCTCATAGGATTTGCCCTCCAGCCCCTTCACCAGCCTGGTTGCCCTTCTCTGGACGCGCTCCAGGACCTCCATGTCCTTCTTATGGTGAGGAGCCCAGAACTGGACACAGTACAGTAATTATAACAAGTTCTGATAAACATATCTTATAGCTAAATATATTTAGTTTACCTTTGATGCCTAAAAGTATCCGCACACCTGCTGTTTTGACCTTCTTGTTATGGTTGGTTCCTAACATGTTCCGTTACTCCCAAGTACCTTCCCATAACTGCTTCTTGGTTTAGGGTAGCCTGTACCCCTATAAAAAGGCTGCTGTGTTTTGAGAATGTGATTATTAAGATCCTCTCAGCATGAGTAACTTTTTCTGTCTCATGGAAACAGGAGGATATTGTCAGAGCCTAAATCTTGGGAGAAGAGAGCTAGGCCGCTAGCAGGCCTGCTGTCTTCCCCGACATTCCCCATTCCTCCCCGACTGCTCACCTTATAGGCAAGATTTGATTACTGGCAGCGCTGCACTTCCCGTCTCGGAGGATGCCGTCCTTCTTCCTGCAAGGACACACTGGCCGGGGACTGCCGGAATTTCGGCCGGTTGCTGCCTTCAAGGCTCTCTCCGGCTCTCTCCTATTCCAGCCGCTATACGATCCTCTATGGAATCCTGCAACCAAGAGGGTTATCGCTCTCCTTATTCTAGTCGTTTTTCATTCCTGTTCGGAATCCTGACGACAAAAGAGGTCGTTTGGTCCCTGTTCAGGTGCCATTTGCTGGACGCAAAGTTTTGCGGACTCAACTCGGATCAATGTGATCAAATGCTGAGCTCATTTATTGAAACACACACACAGCTTATATAGGTTTCTCTATCAGTACACGAGTTACATTACATTGCTATTGGTTAGATGCTCTGTTCACCCGCCTTACACGCGCCTCACTATTGCTAATAATTGGTTAAGGCTACACAGTTACATTGTTTCTTTTTAAGGCAGTTGTTAACATTCTTGCAGTTTGTTATCTCATGGCTTTTCTGACAAGCTCCTGTTCTCACAGACATCTGCTCTCCTCTTACTGCATACTGACATGTCTCTGCTACCTTCCCCAGGCCTGATTATATGGGGGTCAGCAATAAATCTGGATGGGCCATGAAACCCATTCCTCTCAAAATGTGTTGCTACAGTCCTCCATACCAAAGAGGCTTTAACCCCTTGGCTTGATTGAGGCACATGTTTCACATTCATGGATGACCTGTAAGATAGTGTCCATGGTCAAATCCACCCCTCGATCACAAGCCCATCTATACATGGCATCCCTTCCTTGATGGCCTGAGGTTTCATGGTACCAGTGAGCTATAAGTAATTCACCCTTACGTTGCCAATCGAGGTCTATTTGAGCCACTTCAATCTTAGCAGCCAGATTGACCTGCTGGTTGTTTTGATGTTATTCAGTGGCTCGGCTCTTGGGTATGTGTGCATCTACATGACGTACTTTTACAGTTAGGTTAAGTGGTCAGAGATGTCTTGCCACAATGGAGCAGCCCAGATGGGTTTGCCTCTACGCTGCAAGTTGCTTTGTTTCCATCGCTGTAACTACCCCCACAGGGCATTGGCCAACATCCAGGAGTCAGTATAGAGGTACAATTCTGGCCACTTTTCTTGTTTGGCAATGTTCAAAGCGAGCTGGATGGCTTTAACCTCTGCAAACTGACTGGACTCACCTTCTCCTTTGGCAGCTTCTGCAACTTGTCATGTGGGGCTCCATACAGCAGCCTTCTACCTCCAGTGTTTGCCAACAAGACGACAGGACCCATCAGTGAACAGGGCATATTTCTTCTCATTTTCTGGCAGTTCATTATATAGTGGGGCCTCTTCAGCATGCATCACCTCCTCCTCTGGTGATATTTCAAAGTCTTTGCCTTCTGGCCAATCTGTGATGACTTACAGGACTCCTGGACAATTGGGGTTTCCTATTCGAGCCCGCTGCGTGATAAGTGCGACCTATTTGCTCCACGTGGCATCAGTAGCATGGTGCGTGGACGGAGCCTTTGCTTTGAACATCCAGCCCAGCACCGGCAGTCGACGTGCTAGAAGGAGCTGGGCTTCAGTCCCAATCACTTATGAAGCAGCTCGAACCCCTTCATATGCATCCAGTATTTCCTTTTCTGTTGGTGTATAATGGGCCTCGGATCCTCTGTAGCCCCGACTCCAAAACTCGGCCTTGAGTCTCCTCTGGTGTTTTCTGCCAGACTCCAAGTAGGGTCATTCTCCCCGGCTGCAGTCTAGAGCACGTTTTTTACACCTGGCCCTGTCCAGACAGGCCCAAGGGCTACTGCATGGACTATCTCCTGTTTGATCTGTTCAAAAGCTTGTCGTTGCTCAGGGCCCCACTGGAAATGATTCTTCTTCTGGGTTACATGATAGAGAGGGCTAACAATGAGACTATACTTGGGGATATGCATTCACCAGAAACCCACAGTGCCTGAGAAAGCTTGTGTCTCCTTTTTGTTGGTCGGAATAGACATCGCTGCTATTAATAACATCCATTGGGATCTCATAACGCCCATCTTGCCATTTTATTCCTTAAAACTGGATTTCCTGAGCAGGTCCCTTAACCTTATTTCGTTTGATGGCAAAACCAGCTTTTAGCAGAATCTCGGTTATTTTCTTTCCTTTCTCAAAAACTTCATCTGCAGTGTTGCCCCATACAATGATGTAATCAATGTACTGTAGGTGTTCTGGGGCTTCACCCTGCTCTAATGCAGACTGGATCAGTCCATGGCAGATAGTGGGGCTATGTTTCCACCCCTGGGGCAGTTGATTCCAGGTGTACTGGATTCCCTTCCAAGTGAAGGGAAACTGTGGCCTGCACTCCGCCACCGAAGGAATTGAGAAAAAAGCATTTGCAATGTCAATCATGCCATACCACTTGGCTGCTTTTGACTCCAGTTCATACTGGAGTGCTAACATATCTGGCACTGCAGCACTCATAGGCAGCGTGACTTCATTAAGGTCACGATAGTCCACTGTCAGCCTCCATTCTCCATTGGACTTCTTCACTGGCCATATTGGACTGTTGAAGGCTGAGCGGGTTCTACCAATCACTACCTGACTCTCCAGTTGATGAATTAGTTTCTGAATAGGAATCAGGTGCAGTATTGTCTTCTGCGCACCGTCATGGTAGCAATTGGAACCCACTGTTCTTCAACCTTTAGCAGCCCCACAACAGAAGGTCTTCTGACAGTCTGGGCAGAAGAGACAGTTGTTCAGTTTCTGGATCACTGCTATGCCGGGCAGTCATAAATCACAATGTCTCTCATTCCCAGTCCTCCATGGAGTCACAAGCCTCCCCCCAGCAAACCTGTTCCGGCGCAAATCTCTCTCTTGCTCATCTCTGTGTCTCTGTCTCCATGGGCTGCAAGTGCTGGCAGGGGCTTGCTCCAACATGGGTCACAGCATCTTCTCTATGTCTCCACCTGCTCCATCCAGTGTGGAGCCTCTCCATGGGCTACAGGTAGGGTCTCAGCCTTTTCCATGGGCTGCGGGGGGACACCCGCTCCACCATGGGTTTCTCCATGGGCTGCAGGGCCATCATTCTCTCCGGCACCTGGGGCGCCTCCTCCTTCCCCTCCCCGGCCTTGCTGTCTGCACAACTCATTACATCTTCTCACTCTCTTCTCTGGTGGCAAAATGCATTTGCTTGCATATTTTTTTCTCCTATATGTGATTCAGAGGTGCTGTGACCACCGCTGATTGGCTCGGCCCTGGTCAGCAGCAACTCTGGCCTTGAATCAGCTGATGTTTACTCTTCGGGGCCTGCAGAGAGCTTCCAGCTGCTCCTCACAGCAGCCATTTTCTGCAGCCCACGGTCTCTCCCAGCACCCAGCTATGCAAAACTGCGACACCCACCATCTGTCATGTACTGATCCAGTCTGCATTAGAACAGGGTGAAGCCCCAGGGCACCTACAGTACATTGATGACATCATTGTATGGGGTGACACAGCAGAGAAAGTTTTTGAGAAAGGAAATAAAAAAATCAAGGCAAGCTGAAGAACCGCTAATTGGTTATACACACTGTTCACACCAAACTGATTGGTTAGTAATTATAACCAGTTCTGATAAGCATATCTTCTAGCTAAACATCGTTAGTTTACCTTTGATGTCTAAAAGCATCCGCACACCTGCTGTTTTGACCATCTTATTATGGCTGGTGGCTAAGAGAGCCAATGGGATCCTGGGGTGCATCAAGAGGAATGTGGCCAGCAGGTCGAAGGAGGTGATCCTCCCCCTCTACACTGCCCTGGTCAGGCCCCACCTGGAGTATTGTGTCCAGTTCTGGGCTCCCTGGTATAAAAAAGACAGGGATGTCCTGGAAAGAGTCCAGAGGAGGGCTACAAAGATGATTAAGGGACTGGAGCATCTCCCATATGAGGAAAGGCTGAGGGAGCTGGGACTGTTCAGCCTAGAGAAAAGAAGACTAAGGGGGGACCTAATTAATGTTTATAAATATCTTAAGTATGGGATGCAGGGGGAAATGGCCAGCCCCTTTTCAGTGGTCTGTGGAGACAGGACAAGGGGCAATGCCTGCAAGTTAGAGCATAGGAAATTCTGCACCAATATGCAGAAGAACTTTTACACAGTGAGGGTGACAGAGCCCTGGAACAGGCTGCCCAGGGAGGTTGTGGAGTCTCCATCTCTGGAGATATTCAAGAGCCATCTGGATGCCTATCTGTGCAATATGAGCTAGGGAGCCTGCTTTGGCGGGGGGGGTTGGACCCGATGATCTCTTGAGGTTCCTTCCAACCCCTATGATAATAGATGGTCAAAACAGCATGTGTGCGGATGCTTTTAGCCATCAAAGGTAAACTAACGATGTTTAGCTATAAGATATGTTTATCAGAACTTGTTATAATCACTAACCCATCAGTGTGGTGTAAACAGTGTATGTAACCAATTAGCAGTTTTTTAGCTTGCCACGTATGCAGTAATAAAGGTATATAATCTGTGTGATTGCACCCAACAAATGGCTTTACCTAAAATTCATATCGAATTGCGTGTTGCCCATCGCCAGTCGCCACAAATGGTGACCCCGACGTGATCCTGAGATCGAGGCTGACGCGACCTGAAACTACGACCAACGTGCTCCTGAAACCGCGACCGAAGAAGTTGGTGAAACTCAGGAGGAGAGGACAAGCTGGAAAAAATCACTGCAGTGACCGGACAGCATTCAAGGACGATGAAGAGAAGAGAAAACAATACTCTGCAGCAGTACGCCTGAGAAGGTGAGCAGCTGTTACAGCTATGGGGAATAAGTTATCTAGCAAGGAAAGGGCTATAGTCAGCATTTTAGCAAAAATCCTTTCAAAGAGAGGCATAAAGTATGATGAGTCGACGCTGAAGTGTCTGCTGCAGTGGTGTCGTGATCATGGAGTTTTAGTCGAACCGCACTTAGTGCTCAGCATATACGCCTGGCAAGGGGTGGGGGATAAATTATGGCATGCGGTATGTAGGGGAGACAAGAAGGCGAAGAGACTTGCTACTGCTTGGAGACTTGTGATTTCTACTCTGGAGGACATAAAAGCAGAGCAGACAGCCACCTCTGGAGCTGCTAAAAGTCTCGTGGCAACGACATGCCCTTCTGTTAAAGTGTTTGAGCCTCTAGTCTCAGGGCCGCCCCCCACCCCCCACCCCTGCCGGAAGACTACGAAACCAAAGAAACACAGACTAAAGCACCGGTCAGTGTTGTCCCCACGGCACCTCCAGAGCCTATGGACACTGACAAGGAGCCTATGTGCACGGACAAGAATCCTACAGAGATGAACCAGAATCTGCCTTGCCTACTATTTAACATCTTTATCAGTGCCATCAATGATGGAATTGAGTGCACCCTCAGCAAGTTTGCGGATGACACCAAGCTGAGTGGTGTGATTGACACAATAGAAGGAAAGGAAGCCATCCAGTGGTATCTTGACAGGCTGGAAAGGTGGGCCTGCGTGAACCTAATGAGGTTCAGTACTGCGAAGTGTAAGGTGTTGCACTTGGGCCGGAAGAATCCCAGATATATATACAGATTGGGAGAAGAGCTCCTTGAGAGTAGCCCTGCTGAGAAGGACCAGGTGTCATGGTGGATGAGAAATTTCACATGAGCCAGCAGTGTGCTCTTGCAGCTCGCAAGGCCAATGGTATCCTGGGCTCCATCAGAAGAGGGGTGGCCAGCAGGGACAGGGAGGTGATTGTCCCTCTCCTCTCTGCCCTTGTGAGGCCCCATCTGGAGTACTGTGTCCAGATCTGGGGCCCGCAATACAAGAAGGATGTAGAACTGTTGGAGAGGGTTCAGAGGAGGGACATGAAGATGCTCATAGGGCTGGAGCACCTGCCCTACGAAGAGAGGCTGAGGGAGCTGGGCTTGTTCAGCCTGGAGAAGAGAAGGCTGCGTGGGGACCTCATTGCAGCCTTCCAGTACCTGAAGGGAGCATACAAACAGGAGGGGAATCAACTTTTTAAAAGGGTAGTTGTTGCAGTTTTGTGTAGCTGTGCTGCTTCAGTGGCTTTTGTAAGCCGCAGTTACAGCTTTCTCCAAGCCACATATTTTGTAAACATTGGTCAATTCAAGGCCAAATTCGAGGCTGAGCCAATCAGAGCTGGTCATAGCGCCTCTGTGAATCACATATAGGAGAAAAAAAACTGCTGGCAGGCGCATTTTGCCACCGGAGCAGGGAGTGAGAAGATGTAACAGGCTGCACAGACACCAAGGCCAGGCCTGAAGGAGAGGGGGAGGAAAGAATGCGGAAAGAGAGTTTCCTCTGCAGCTCGTGGTGAAGACCATGGTGAAACAGGTGTCCCCTCGTAGCCCATGGATGAGGATGGGGAGCAGAGACATCTATGGCCTGTGAAGAGATTGATCCACGCCTCAGCAGGTTTGCCGGGGGACTTGTGACTTTGCAGGGGACCAGACGGGGGGGTCTGGGCCCAAATGTCAGTACCCTATGGAGGAGAATCCTGCTGAGATGCTTGTGGTGAGGAGATGACTCCCTGATAGAGAGGACTCATGCTGCAGAAGTTCGTGGACACAACTCTTGCATGGGTGAGACCCCATGGCGCCGCAGGTGAAGTGTGTGTGTGTGGAATGCCCCCCCAGCTGAGACGGAAGACAACTCGGGAGGAACGGACTGAAAACCCCCATTCCCCATTCCCTGCCCCTCCCTGTGCTGCGATGGGGGGGATAAAGGGAGCAAATTGATGATTAAAGTCAAGTGTGCGAAGAAGGGAAGGGTGGGGGGAAGTAGAAGTGTTAAGATCTGGGGAAGAAAAGCAGCTTGTGAGGAATCACCAGAACCCCACTGCCCATTCCCTGCCCCTCCCCACGCCATGTTGGGGGGAAGAAGGGAGTAAAATCATGATGAGGTTTAAGTTTGCTAAGAAGGGGAGGGGTGGGGGGGGGAGGTGCTTGAAGACCTGGCCGCTTCTTATTCTTATCTTGTTCCAGTTCACTGGGTGTATTAGTTGTAGTAGTAATAAATCACTTTTCTTTCTTTTATTCTGTGCTGAGTCTGTTTTGCCCATTGCACTAATTGGAGAGTGATCCCTCTGTCCTTATCTTGAGTCCTAAGCCTCCCAATATACATTTTCTCCCCTTTTCGGCTGAGGGGGGGAGTGAGCGAGCGACTTGGTGGGTATTTGGCCTCTAGCCAGGGCCAAAACCACCACAGTAGACAATGGCAGGACAAGGGGGAATGGATTAAAGCTAAATGAAGGAAGGTTTAAATTAGATATTAGGGAGAAGTTTTTTACAGAGAGAGTGGTGAGGTGCTGGAACAGGCTGCCCAGAGAGGTGGTGGATGCCCCATCCCTAGAGGTGTTTAAGGCCAGGTTGGATGGGGCCCTGGGCAGCCTTGTGTAGATCCAGGCCTGGAGGTTGGTGGCCCTGCCTGTGGCAGGGGGGATGGAACTGTATGATCCTTGGGGTCCCTTCCAACCCAGACCATTCTATGATTCTACCATCGGATCAGGGACCCACTTTGTCTCTATACCCACCGCTCCTGCCCACACCTCCCGACGAACTCAGCGATAAATCACTGTCTCCTGACAACCCAGAGACTCCAGAGAGACTCCTCGACAGAGCCTGGGCACGTAGGGTGGCATCAGAATGGGAAAAATGGCTAAACCCGGGTATTTTGATTCGAATTGAAGGGAACCCTAGTCCTGCTCAATTGAGGAAATTACCAGGGAAAAGTTTACAGGGATAGAGCGGGTGGTGGAGAGAGTTGATAGTGGGCCGGTGGGAGGCGGAGGGAGCATGGAGACGGCGCTCCCCCGGGTCCTAGCGTTCCCTCGGGTCCTAGCGCTCGGCCAGGGCTCAGCACTGGTGGCCGGCGGGGTCGCGCTGTGCTTCGCGGTGGGGGCGGGGGAAAAGCCGCGCTGCGAGAAGCAGCCGAGACCCGCGAGAGCATGCTGCGGCACCGGGTGCCTTGGCAGAAGTGCTGCAGAAGTGGGAGACCCGCCCCCCCGCCATCCCCATCCCCATCCCCATCCCCATCCCCATCTCCCATCCGTACGGAGTTGATGTGGCAACTCGTGTCTTGCAATGTCATTTGTCTGACGGGTCGGTTTGCAGCGTTTGTTCGTATGTGATGCAGGTTCAGGAATGCACTTATCCAACTGAGAGCAAGGCTGGTTACTTTTCAAATATGATGGAGAGTGGCTCGGCAACCACATCAGCCAGCTCCTTCAGGACCCTGGGATGCATGTCATCCGGCCCCATAGAATTGTAGACATTCAGTCTCTTGAGGCGGTCTCGGACTTGCTCTGCCCTTACAGTGGGGGGGGATTTACTCCCCCAGTTCCCACCTAGAGATCCAGGGATGCAAGGTTCTGGGACTTGAGAATTATGAGAATCCTGGCTGCCAGAGAAGACCGAGGCAAAGAACTCATTCAGTACCTCAGCCTCCTCCACATCAATTGCAGCCAATTCTCCTTTCTCATTTACCAAAGGGGGTACGCTCTCTTTGGCCTGTCTCTTCTGGCCAATGTACCTGTAAAATCCCTTCTTGTTTTTAACATCCCTCACCAAGTTCAGTTCCATCCGCGCCTTGGCTTTCCTGATCCCATCTCTGCAATTCCGAACAGCATCCCTGTATTCTTTCCAGGCTACACACCCTTGTTTCCAGAGCTTGTACTTGCCTTTTCCCTCAGTTTGACCAGCAGGTCCTTGCCTAGTCATGCTGGTTTCCTGCCCCTCCTTTACAAGAGGTCTTGTGTGAGCCGAGGTATAGAGAATTTAAGAGAGGGTTTGTGTGAGCAGAGGTTGAGAAATTTTGAGAGAGGTGTTGTGTGAGCAGAGATTGAGAGAGGAGTTGTGTGAGCATAGGTTGAGAGAGGTGGAGAGAGGTGCTGTGTGAGGAGATTCAGAGAGGTTGAGTGGTGTTGTGTGAGGCGAGGTTGAGAGAGCTTTGGATAGGTTTGGTGTGAGCAGAGGTTGAAAGACGTGTTGTGTTAGCAGAGGTGTAGAGAGTTTAAGAGAGGTGTGAGAGCAGAAGTTGGGAGAGGTTGAGAGGTGTTGTGTGAGTTGAGGTTGAGAGAGGTTTTTTGTGAACAGATGTTGAGAGACTTTTAGAGAGCTTTGGTGTGAGAGGAGGTTTAGAGAGGAGTTGTGTGAGCAGAGGTTGAGAGAGGTTGAGAGAGGTGTTGTGTGAGCAAAGTTTCAAAGACTTTGAGACAGGTGTTGTGTGAGTGGAGGTTAAGAGAGGTTGAGAGAGGTGCTGTGTGAGCAGATTCAGCGAGGTTCAGAGAGGTGTTTTGTGAGCAGAGTATGAAAGCTTTAGAGAGGTGTTTTGTGAGCAGAGGTTGAGAGATTTTAAGAGAGCTGTTGTTTGAGCAGAGGTTGAAAGAGGTGTTGTGTAAGCAGAGGTTGAGAGAGGTGGAGAGAGGTGTTGTGTTAACAGAAATTTATATTGGTTGAGAGAGATGTTGTGTGAGCAGAGGTTGAGAGAATTGAGAGGTGTTGTGTTAGCAGAGCCTCTGCTCACAGAACACCTCTCATAAACTCTCTAAACCTCTATGCACACAACACCTCTCTTAAACTCTCTACACCTCTGCACACACTAAACCACTCTAAACCTCTCTAAAGCTCTCTCAAATTCTGCTAACACAAAACTCTCTGAACCTCTCTGAATCTGGTCACAGAGCACCTCTCTCAACCTCTCTGAACCTTTTCTCACAAAACACCTTTCACCTCTCTCATCCTCTGCTCACATCACACCTCTGTTAAGCTCTCTACACCTATCTGCACACAACACCTCGCTCAACCTCTCTCAACCTCCGCTCACACATCTCTCAACCTCTGCTCACAAAAAGCCTCTCAACCTCTGCTCACACTAAACCTCTCAACCTCTGCTCACACAACAGCTTTCTGAACCTCTCTGAATCTGCTCACACAGCACCTCTCTCAACTTCTGATCACACAATACCTCTCATCCTCTTTACACACAATATCTCTCTTAATCTCTGCTCACACAACACCTCTTTTAACCTCTGCGCATACACCACCTCTCTCAACCTTGTCTCTCACAACAGCTCTCTGAATCTCTCTACACACCTCTCAACCTCTGTTCACACACAACCTCTCTCATCCTCTCTTATTCTGCTCACACAGCACCTCACTCAACCTCTGTCAACGTCTATTCACACAACACGTCTCAACCTCTCTCTATCTCTGCTAAAACAACCCCTCTCTCAACTTCTGCTCACAAAAAATCTCTTCAAGCTCTGCTCACACACCTCTCAAACTCTCTCAACCACTTCTCACACAAAACCTCTCAACCTCTCTAAACCTCTGCTCACACAACTCCTCTCTCAGCCTCTCTGAATCTGCTCATATAGCACCTCTCAACCTCATCTCACACAACAGCTCTCAACCTCTAACACTGTTCACATATCTCTGATCCTCTGTGACACAACACCTCTCCACCTCTGCGCACACAACACAATCTCTAAAGCTCTCTCAAGCTCTGCTCACACAACAGCTTTCTGAACCTCTCTGAATCTGCTCCCACAACACCTCTCAACCTCCACTCACACAAAACCAGTCAATTC
Organism: Porphyrio hochstetteri; assembly: GCA_020800305.1. Taxonomy (NCBI): domain Eukaryota; kingdom Metazoa; phylum Chordata; class Aves; order Gruiformes; family Rallidae; genus Porphyrio; species Porphyrio hochstetteri. The sequence continues at coordinate 4,914,419 of CM036937.1, forward strand.
TGCTCACACAACACCTCTCTAAAGATCTCTCAAGCTCTGCTCACACAACACCCCTCTCAACCTCTCAATACCTCTGCTCACACAACACCTCGCTCAACATCCACTCACACAAAACCTCTCTCAACCTCTGCTCACACAACACGTCTCTAAAACTCTCTACACCTCTGCTTATGCAAAAGCTCTATCAACCACTGCTCACACAAAGTCTCTCTCAACCTCTCTCAATCTCTGATCGCACAGCACCTGTCAACATCTGCTCACACAATACCTCTCAAACGCTCTTAACCTCTGCTCACACAAAAACCTCTCTCAACCTCTCTGAATGTCCTCACACAGAAAAACTCTCAACCTCTGCTCACACAAAAACCTCTCTCAACCTCTCTGAATCTCCTCACACAGAAAAACTCTCAACCTCTGCTCACACAACACCTCTCGGACTTTCTCAAACACTTCTCACAGAACACCTCCCTCAACCTCTGCTCCAACAACACAGAATCACAGAATCACAAGGTTGGAAAAGACCTTTAAGATCATCAAGTCCAACCATTCTCATCCTAAACTAATTCATATCCTTAAGTACCTCATCTACCCTTTTTTTGAACACATCCATGGAAGGTGACTCAACCACCTCCCTGGGCAGCCTGTTCCAGGCCCTGACGTCCAATCTAAACCTGCCCTGGCACAGCTTCATGCCATTTCCCCTTGTCCTATCACCTGTCACCTGGCTGAAGAGACCATCACCTATCTCTCTACAACCTCCCTTCAGGTAGTTGTAGGCAGTGATAAGGTCTCCCCTCAGCCTCCTCTTCTCCAAGCTAAACAGCCCCAGCTCCCTCAACCGCTCCTCATAGGATTTGCCCTCCAGCCCCTTCACCAGCCTGGTTGCCCTTCTCTGGACGCGCTCCAGGACCTCCATGTCCTTCTTATGGTGAGGAGCCCAGAACTGGACACAGTACTCGAGGTGTGGCCTCACCAATGCCGAGTACAGGGGCACAATTACTTCCCTAGACCTACTGGCCACACTGTTTTTGATACAAGCCAAGATGCCATTGGCCTTCTTGGCCGCCTGGGCACACTGCTGACTCATATTCAGCCTGCAGTCAACCAACACCCCCAGGTCCTTCTCTGCTTGACAGCTCTCTAGCCAGTCTCCCCCAAGCCTGTAGCGCTGCATGGGGTTCTTATGTCCCATATGCAGCACTCTACGCTTGGCCTTGTTAAACTTCATCCCATTGGTCTCAGCCCATCGGTCCAGTCTGTTCAGATCCCTCTGAAGAGCCTCCCTACTCTCAGGCAGATCAACACTTCCTCCTAGTTTAGTGTCATCTGCAAACTTAGTGAGGGAGCATTCAATCCCTTCATCGAGATCATTGATAAAGATGTTGAACAAGACTGGACCCAGGACTGAGCACTGGGGGACGCCACTCGTGACTGGCCTCCAGCTGGATTTTGTTCCATTCACCACCCTTTGGGCTCGGCCATCCAGCCAGTTTTTAACCCAGCTGAGGGTCCACCTGTCCAGGCCAGTGGCAGCAATTTTCTCAGTCAGAATGTTGTGAGAAATGGTGTCAAAGGCTTTAAAAAAGTCCAGGTAGATCACATCCACAGCCTTACCCTCGTCCATTAAGCGGGTCACCTTGTCATAGAAGGTGATCAGGTTAGTTTGACAGGATCTACCTTTTGTAAACCCATGTTGACTAGGCCTGATCCCCTGGCCATCACGCATGTGCTGCATGATAGCTCCCAAGATGACCCTCTCCATGATCTTCCCTGGGACTGAGGTCAGACTGACAGGCCTGTAGTTCCCCGGATCCTCCTTCCGACCCTTCTTGTATATGGGTGTAACATCTGCCAGCCTCCAGTCAAGTGGAACTACCCCAGTCTGCAAGGATTAGGGTAGTTGTGGTCGGGGATTCCCTTCTCAGAGGGACGGAGGGCCCCATTTGTAGACCAGACGCTACACGATGGGAGGTGTGCTGCCACCCTGGAGCCAGGGTCCGTGATATTACCAGAAGGCTCCCAGGGCTGGTAAGACTCTCTGACTGTTATCCTCTACTGATTGTTCAAGCAGGCAGGGATGCGATCATGAAGTGTAGCCTGCGTGCTATCAAGAAGGAGTTTCGTGATCTAGGGCGATTTGTTGAGGGGGGCGGAGCTCAAATAATATTCTCATCTATTCCTACTAGTGGGAGGAGAGGTTCGGAGCAGGTCAGGAGAACCCATCTCTTGAATGAGTGGCTGAAAGGCTGGTGCCGGCATAGGAACTTCCGGTTTTTTGACCAAGGGAAGGTGTACTCTGCTCCTGGCATGATGACTGCTGATGGGGCTCACCTGTCCCATAGGGGTAAGTGAATCCTTGGCCAGGAGATGGCAGGGCTCATTGAGCATGCTTTAAACTAGTTAGGAAGGGGGGAGGGGATATTATGATGGCTCTTGGGGTTAGGCATGGGCTTTGGGAGACACAACGTGATTTGGCGGTGGAAGAAGGTAAATGCCAGCAGCACAGTGACGGACTTGGGGATGTTGTTTCATGTGATAGTGGGGAAAATTCTGTGGATTGCCCTGAGGACTCCTCAGTGGAGCCACTATTGCCCATCCCCTGTCAGAAATCTCGCTGTGATCTGCTGAGGATACCTGCACCTGCTGCCCCACTAAAATGCCTTTATACAAATACACGTAGCATGGGAAACGAGCAGGAAGAATTAGAGATCTTTGTGCGGTTGCAGGGCCACGATCTCATTGTGATCACAGAGACGTGGTGGGACAGCCTGGATGACTGGCACGCTGTCATGGATGGCTATGTGCTTTTCAGGAAAGACAGGCTAGGGAGGCGAGGTGGAGGAGTTGCTCTTTATGTTAGAGAGCAGCTTGAATGTATTGAGCTCCACCTGGGGAAAGATGACCCATCAGTCGAGTGCTTGTGGGTAAGAATCAAGGGTCACGCTAGTATGAGTGACACTGTTGTGGGTGTGTACTATAGGCCCCCTGATCAAGAGGAGCGGGCTGATAGTGCTTTCTATGAGCAGCTAGAAGTAGCCTTGAGATCCCAGGCCCTGGTCCTTATGGGGGACTTCAACTACCCAGATATTTACTGGGCAAGCAATACGGCCAGTCGTATGCAGTCCCGACAATTTCTGCAGTATGTTGAGGACAATTTCCTGCTACAGATGGTGCAGGAACCTACAAGGGGAGGGCGGGTGCTGGACCTTGTTCTTACTAACAAGGATGGGCTCATCAGGGAGGTGAAGGTCGGGGGCAGCTTAGAACAAAGCGACCACGAAATGATCCAGTTCAAGATCCTGAGTGGAAGAAGCAAGCCAAAAAGCAGGATAGCTACCCTGAATTTTGGAAGAGCTAACTTTGATCTCTTCCGCAACCTAATAGGAGCTATCCCGTGGGCTACCCTGTTAGAAGGCAAGGGAGCCTGTGAGAGCTGGCTAGCATTTAAAGAGTGCTTCTTCCAAGCACAGGATAGGTGCATCCCTTTGAGTAAGAAATCGGGAAAGAGAGGCAGAAGACCTGCGTGGATGAGCAGGGAGCTAATGTGTAAACTCAAAGGGAAGCAGAAGGTTTATGAACTATGGAAACTGGGTCTGTGCACCTGAGAGGAATATAGGGATGTTGTCAGGGCCTGTAGGGACGCGACTAGAAAGGCTAAAGCCCGCTTGGAGATGAAACTGGCAAGGGATATAAAGGATAATAAAAAGAGTTTTTTCAGATACGTGAATACTAAGAGGATGATCAGGGATAATGTAGGTCCCTTGATGAATGAGGCGGGTGTCCTGGAAACGGGTGATGATGAGAAGGTGGAAATACTGAATGCCTTCTTTGCCTCGGTCTTCACTCCAAAGGCCCCTCGGGACCTGCAGATCCTGGATGAAAGTAGGAGTGTTTGGGGAATGAAGAGCTTCCCTCTAGTTGAGGTAGGGGTGGTCCAGGAGCGGCTCAAAGGGATTAATGCAAACAAATCCATGGGCCCGGATGGGATACATCCATGTGTGCTGAGGGAGCTGGCGGAAGTGATTGCGGAGCCGCTCGCTATCATCTTTGACAGCTTTTGGAGAACAGGAGAAGTACCTGAGGATTGGAGGATAGCCAATATCACTCCGGTCTTCAAAAAGGGCAAGAAGGAGGACCCTAACAATTATAGGCCAGTCAGCCTCACTTCTGTCCCTGGAAAGGTGATGGAACAGCTTGTTCTGGATGCCATTACCAAGCAACTGGAAGAGAAGAAGGTCATGAGGAGTAGTCAGCATGGATTCACCAAGGGGAGATCGTGCTCGACCAATCTCATAGCCTTCTATGATCTCATCACCGGCTGGGTGGATGGAGGGAGAGCAGTGGATGTCATCTACCTTGACTTCAGCAAGGCTTTTGATACTGTCTTCCATGACATCCTGATAGAAAAGCTGAGAGAGCATGGGATAGATGAGTGGACAGTGAGGTGGGTTGAGAACTGGCTGTCGGACTGGGCTCAGAGGGTGGTGATCAGTGGAGCAGAGTCTGAATGGAGGCCTGTGACTAGCGGTGTTCCCCAGGGCTCGGTGTTGGGTCCAGTCCTGTTTAATATCTTCATCAACGACCTTGATGAGGGAATAGCATCCACCCTCAGCAAGTACGCTGTTGATACAAAGCTGGGAGGGGTGGCTGACACGCAGGAACACTGCGCTGCCATCCAGCGAGACCTCGACAGGCTGGAAAGCTGGGCAGGGAGAAACCAGATGAGGTTTAATAAAAGCATGTGCAAAGTCTTGCACCTGCGGAGGAATAACCGTCTGTATCAGTACAGGCTGGGGGATGACCTGCTGGAGAAGAGCTCTGTGGAGAAGGACCTGGGGGTCCTGGTTGATGACAGGTTGGCTATGAGCCAGCAGTGTGCCCTGGTGGCTAAGAGGGCCAATGGGATCCTGGGATGCATCAGGAAGAGTGTGGCCAGCAGGTCGAAGGAGGTGATCCTCCCCCTCTACTCTGCCCTGGTCAGGCCCCACCTGGAGTATTGTGTCCAGTTCTGGGCTCCCTGGTATAAAAAAGACAGGGATCTCCCGGAGAGAGTCCAGAGGAGGGCTACGAAGATGATTAAGGGCCTGGAACAGCTCCCGTATGAGGAAAGGCTGAGTGAGCTGGGGCTGTTCAGCCTGGAGAAAAGAAGATTGAGGGGGGACCTAATTAATGTTTATAAATATCTTAAGTATGGGATGCAGGGGGAATTGGCCAACCCCTTTTCAGTCATCTGTGGAGATAGGACAAGGGGCAATGGCTGTAAACTGGAGCACAGGAAGTTCCGCACTAACATGCGGAAGAACTTTTACACAGTGAGGGTGACAGAGCACTGGAATAGGCTGCCCAGGGAGGTGGTGGAGTCTCCTTCTCTGGAGATATTCAAGACTCGTCTGGACGCCTATCAGTGCAATATGTGCTAGGGAGCCTGCTTTGGCAGGGGGGTTGGACCCAATGATCTCTCGAGGTCCCTTCCAACCCCTACAATTCTGTGATTCTGTGATTCTGTGATTAACAGGATGTGAAGGAGGAACTAAGCTCCGGCGAAGAAGCCACAGGCATCCAGAGTATGTGCCAATATGGGCGGAGATGTTCTCTTATCTTGAACCAATTGTGAGCTTGCCTTTTGCAATATGCATAAACTAATTATTGTAACCATAAAAGCGTGCTGTATAACCGTCGATTTTCCACAAATGGTGACCCCGACGTGATTGCAAGGAGCGAAGAAAACATCCTTGTCACGCACCACGGTGGAACGACGATTGGGTCGGGTCCTAAGCAGCAAGGACGGTGATAAGCACGCCGACAAGAAAGCGTGCCGCGCCCTGGGTGACCACATCGGTGAGCCTGGCCGTTACGTGCTATCGGACCTGAAGGGGCTGCAACAGCGCTGACGTTAAGATGGACAGGCAAGTAGCATATGATTTATTCACTGAATTTTTGCAGAAGCGACAGGTCAAAGGCATTGCCTTACATAAGGAATTGCCAGGACTGTTAGAATACGGGTATGCAAAGGGGCTGTTTGTTAACCCACATACAGTACATGAGCTAGCCGAGTGGTGTAGATTTGGTGATAAATTGTGGGACGCTACATTAGAGGATGACAAAACTGCAAAGAAATTGGGAAAATTATGGAGAATAGTTCACAATAAACTCCTATTACATCAGGCAGAAAAAAGAGCTGCCGAACAGGCGTCAGTAGCACAAGAAAAGAACGAGGACTATGGGCAAACTTGGTTCCAGGCCACCCCACTAGCCCCGGCGGTTTCCAGAGTTACCCTACCCCCCTCAACAGCTCCATCAACATCTGGAGCTGAAGCAGCTCCGACTTGCGAACCCTCTGCACCCCCAACTCCTCTGGAGGAGCAGGAAACAAGGGTGGCGACGCCGCGAGAGTGGCCACCGCCTCCACCAGGCAGTGAGGCGATCCCTGGGGCAGAAAGTGACTTAGTGGAGGCCATTGCAAAGGAAAGGAGGGAGGCCTGGGCTGCACTAGCAAAAGACTGCCTACAAAGAGGGGACGAGGGTGCTATGGAGGCCGCCAGACCCCTGGCTTGCCCGGTAATATATCCCACCCTGCTGCGAACAGGGGCCTAACTGCCGAGTTAACTGCCCTAGACTGGAAGTTGTTATCACAACTTCGATCTACCGTGAGCCAATACGGGGTGCATAGCGAGCCTGTGAAACAGATGTTGGACTATTTATGGGGTACACAAATTTTACTTCCCTCAGATTGCCGGGGAATTGTAAAACTAATATTCACCCAGCACCAACAACTATTATTCAATGAGCACTGGCAAGCACTGGTTAATGAGGCAGTAGCGATACAAAGGGGACAAGGAGACCCCCTATTGGGAGTAACAGTAAACGAGCTGATGGGGCTGGGAAATTACCTCTGCACGGAGGCACAGGCGCTAATGGGACCAGATAAGACCAGGGAAGCCATGAGATTAGTTCGCAATGCTATTGATCAGGTAAAAGAACCTGGGGGAATGCCATTTATATGGGAATAAAACAAGGACAAGAGGAAAGTTTTGGCTCCTTCATAGATAAGGTTGCCGCAGCAATAGAAAAGGCAGGGGTCCCTGATTATATGAAAGGAACAATGTTGAAACAATGCGCTTTGCAAAATTGCAATCAGACAACTCGAAATATTTTAAACACTCTTGGCGCTAGTTGGTCTATAGAAGAAGCCCTATAGAGAATGTCACAAATACCTACAGGGACTCAAGCTTTTTTGGTACAAGCTATAAAAGAATTGGGGTTAGGATTACAAGAACAGGCAAGGGCCTCACAGAGTCAAGTGTTAGCAGCTCTTGCTCCCCTTCAAGGGTCTACAGCAAACATCCAGACCAAGACAGGCGGAAGGCTCAGGTGCTACCGATGTGGTGCAATGGGCCATATCCGACGAGAATGCAGCGCAACGGGCGTGTGGTGCCAAAAATGCCGGTCTGATACCCATAATACAACTGCCTGCCGCCGGCGGTCGGGAAACTCCGGGACGAGCGCGTAGAACAGCAGTGGCCGCGCTCCGACACAAGTCGCCGCTGCTGCACAACAAACACCGCCAACTGCATTCAACCAGCAACAGCCGGAAGCCTCGGCCTGGACTTGGCAGCCACAATAGATGTAACACTAATAACCACCCACCCACAGAAAGTACCCACCGGAATCAGAGGGCCTATCAAGATCAACAACAAGGCAATCGGCGCTTTAATATTGGGAAGATCATCCTCCTCCATGCTTGGACTGTTTGTATTACCCAGCATCATAGATGCGGATTATGCTGGAGAAATAATGATCATGATCCATACCCTGTTTCCTCCGCTTCGAATCAATAAAGGACAGAGAATTGCACAACTAATACCCCTGGAGCAAATGACCAGCCACATAACCCCCCTGAAAAACCAAGAAAGGGGAGAAAAAGGTTTCGGGTCCACGGGAGGACTTACACTACTTACCCTGAATCTCAACGAGATATGGCAAATGGATGTTACACAGGAACCCAATGGATACCCGCCAAATGGACTAAACCATCTCTCGGCACAACAGACGGACCGCCACCTGACGGTGAGGATCAAGAGGAGAAATAGAAAAGGACTCATATCATCCCACGATTGCCGCTGGAATAGTCTGCTAAACCCGAAGAGAAGATGCGCCCACAAATAATGTTAGTAAGCATGTTTTTGACAATTGTATGTACTTTTGCGAGCCTTATACGCTTTAACAACCCGCGAGACAATATTTGGGTTACCCTGGCCAACCAACCAAACCAATCCTCCCTTTGTCTTAGCCTAGGAGGAGTTACGAACCTATTTAGAACCTGTTTGATCGGAATACCGGTTTGGGAGCCAGGAGAATTTTGTGATTATATAAAAAATAGAAGCCTATGTAGGGAAACAGGACTTAATGCCAGCACATACGCATACTATCACCTCACGCTTCCACTTACAAAGAGGCACAACGCGACGGATGTAGCCAGTGTCTCTTAATACACAGCCTCAACGGCATGCTAAACTCGCCGCCTGAGGAGCTGGACCTGTTTGGGAGTGCCAATGCCACCAATGCGTCCGGGGCAGGATGGGTGAGCTTTGAGCCCATCGATCAAGACAATCTTAACAAAAATAGAAAGAAATGGGCTACTCTAGACTCTACCTTAAAGTCTGGCACGGTACATGAGCAAATGTACTCCAAATGTAATGGCTCAAATATTACGGAACCCCTAAAGTTACCCCCTGGAATATTTTTAATCTGTGGAGATAGAGCTTGGAACGGCATACCCGTTTGGCCCCAGGGTGGACCATGTTATCTAGGTAAATTGACCCTATTCCACCCTAATATCTCCCTACTCATGCGGTGGAGTTCCAACACAACATCCCACAATAGGCAGAAACGCAGTCTCCATGACTTAAAGTGTGAAGAGATTGGGGAACCCCGGTTTTGGAGTGAATTAAAACAAGTCGTAATTGCTACAATATTGCCAGGTGGAGCCGCAGCTAAAGCTATGAATCTTGCAAAGCAACTAGGATGCTGGGCAAAACAAGAGCTTAATGAAACTTCACAAATACTCGATATGCTAGCTAAAGATGTGCAAAGTGTAAATCACGCTGTGCTCCAGAATAGGGCCGCCATTGATTTTTTGCTATTAGCACAAGGACATGGATGTGAGGAATTTGAAGGAATGTGTTGTATGAATCTTTCTGACCATTCTGTGTCTATACACACGAAAATCAAAGAATTACAAAGGGGTCTACACCAACTCAAGGAGGAAGAGGGATTAGGCATTGATGAGTGGCTTAAAAGTTTGGGAATTGGACCGTGGATGCGAAGTATAATAATGTATGCGATAGGCATTTTAGGAGTTGTGCTTTTGATTTTGCTTATACTACCTTGTTTGATTAATTGTTTGCAAGGAATGGTTAATCGCTTGGTCCAAAAAATGTGGCAAACCAACCTTTTGGCCCAAAAAGAAAACGGGGGAAGTGTAGAGAGTTTTGTGGAAACATGGCTGGCGACCAAAGGCCATGAGCCTGATATGATGAAATTGGTCAAGCAGTAAGGACGTGAGAGACATGACAAACATGACAAAGACATTGTGTCTTTGAGATAGTAAGTTATACATTAACAGGATGTGAAGGAGGAACTAAGCTCGGGCGAAGAAGCCACAGGCATCCAGAGTATGTGCCAATATGGGCGGAGATGTTCTCTTATCTTGAACCAATTGTGAGCTTGCCTTTTGCAATATGCATAAGCTAATTATTGTAACCATAAAAGCGTGCCGTATAACCGAATAAAGTTGAGACTTGCTGATCATCATCTGGTGTGCTTGTCTCCCGTCGATTTTCCACAGACTGCGGATACAGCGTGGGAAACTAGGACAGTCATTTTCTGGCCCAGGGTGAACTTTTGGGCTTCTTGGATGTTTAGAATGACAGCTGCTACTGCTCTCAGGCAAGTAGGCCACCCTTTTGCAGCGGTGTCCAGCTGTTTGGAGAAGTATGCTACTGCTCGTCTGTATGGTCCTAATTCTTGTGCCAATATTCCTAGTGCCATCCCCTGTTTTTCATGGGAGAATAGGAAAAATGGCTTACTTACATCAGGAAGTCCTAATGCTGGTGCCGACATCAGGGCCTTCTTCAGCTGATGGAAAGCTTGATCTGACTCAGTATCCCACTGGAGATCTTTCTGGTTGTCTGCCATTAGCAAATATAGTGGCTTAACAAGCAGACCATAGTCACATATCCAAAGTCGGCACCACCCCATCATGCCCAGGAATGTCCATAGTTCCTTTACAGTTCGTGGCCGGAGGGTTTGGCATATGGCCTCTTTCTGGGCTTGTCCTAAGACCCGTTGTCCAGCACTGATCATAGAATCATAGAATCATAGAATCATAGAATGGTATGAGTTGGAAGGGACCCCAAGGATCACAGAGCTCCAACCCCCTGCCACAGGCAGGGCCACCAACCTCAGGCCTGGATCTACACTAGGTTGCCCAGGGCCCCATCCAACCTGGCCTTGAACACTTCCAGGGACGGGGCATCCACTACCTCTCTGGGCAGCCTGTTCCAGCACCTCACCACTCTTTCTGTAAAAAACTTACCCCTAATATCTAATCTAAACCTTCCTTCCTTTAGTTTTAATCCATTCCCCCTTGTCCTGTCATTGTCTATCCTTTTAAAAAATTGAATCCCCTCCTGCTTATAAGCTCCCTTCAGGTACTGGAAGGCTGCAATGAGGTCCCCCTGCAGCCTTCTCTTCTCCACACTGAACAAGCCCAGCTCCCTCAGCCTCTCTTCATAGGGGAGGTGCTCCAGCCCTCTAATCATCTTCGTGGCCCTCCTCTGAACCCTCTCCAACAGTTCCACATCCTTCTTGTATTGGGGGCCCCAGCTCTGGACACAGTACTCCAGATGGGGCCTCACAAGGGCAGAGTAGAGAGGGACAATCACCTCCCTGTCCCTTCTGGCCACCCCTCTTCTAATGGAGCCCAGGATACCACTGGCCTTGCGAGCTGCAAGAGCACACTGCTGGCTCATGTTAAGTTTCTCATCCACCAGAATCCCCAAGTCCTTCTCAGCAGGGCTACTCTCAAGAAGCTCTTTACCCTAGGTGTTACCTGTTGTAACACCACCTGTACCTTTTTCTTAGAGACCCAATATCCCTGTAACCCCAAGAAATTTAACAGACTCATGGTCCAGGTGATACAGGATTCTTCCGTTTTGGTAGCGATGAGAAGGTCATCTACATATTGTAGCACTTTCCCTTCTTCTGCTGGTGGTTCCCATGATTCCAAGTCTTTTGCCAACTGGTTCCCAAAGAGCGTGGGGCTGTTTTTAAACCCCTGCGGCAACACCATCCATGTGAGCTGGGTCTTCTGACCACTTTTGGAATTTTCCCATTCGAAGGCAAAAATTTTCTGGCTGGCTTCTTGGAGAGGGAGGCAAAAGAAAGCATCTTTCAAATCTAGGACCGTAAACCAAGCTAAATCCAGGGTTAATGTAGTTAATAGGGTGTAGGGGTTAGCTACCACTGGGTATAGATATTCTGTTATTTTGTTGATAGCTCTCAAGTCTTGGACTATCCTATTGGACCCGTCAGGTTTCTTAACCGGGAGAATAGGTGTATTGAATTCTGATTCACATTATCTTAATAGTCCTAGCTCTATGAACCGTTCTATAATTGGACAAATTCCTTCCCTAGCTTCCTTTTTCAATGGGTATTGTTTGATCCTTACCGCACTCTGTCCCTCTTTTAGTTTTACCATTATTGGTGGTGCTCTCTTTGCTCGTCCCGGTACATCAGTTGCCCAGACTCCGGGGTATACTTGATCAATAATTCTTGTATCAATTTCCCCTATTACCAGAGTATTCACCAGAGACAGGCTCATGATTTGAATGTATTGGTGATCATTTACCTCCAGAGTAACTTCCCCTTGCTTAAATTTAATTGTTGCTTCTAATTGCTCTAATAAGTCTCTACCGAGAAGGGCCTTTGGAGAATTTGGCATATATAGAAATTTATGGATCCCTATTTGTTTCCCCAATTTGTACTTTAAAGGTTTGCAAAAGTAAGCCTTCTCAGTCTGGCTGGTCACACCTTTTACTGCAATATAATAATTTTCCAAAGGCATTAGAGCTTGATTCAGAACCGAATAAGTCACTCCCGTGTCTACTAAAAATTCAACTTCCTCTTGTTCTTCCCCAACTTTACTTTTATAAAAGGATCAGCTGGGCCGGTTAGTCATTTTTCTGTTTTTATGTGAGCTATTGTTTTTCCTTGATTGTTGCACCATGTAACATTCTTTTGGCGCTCAGGGCACACATTCTTCCAGTGTCCTATTTTCTTACAGATCACACACTGTTTTCTACTCAGGGATGTTAGCCCCTGAGTTGATTTAGCTTAAAACTTTCGATTTTCATTATCTCCCACTACTGCTAATATTCTCTTCTGGTCTCGCTTGTGACTTTCTTCTCTGTTGCTAAATGTTCTCCATGCTTCCTCCAGCAAAACCTCCAAATTCCTACTTTCTGTAGGGCGCAACTTCTGGAGTTTGCACCTAATGTCTCCCACAGACTGGCCCAAAAACAGAGAGACTAATTGTTGTGTTCCTACCTCCGACTCAGGATCCAGTGGCGTGTTACGGCGCATCACATCCCTCAATCGATCCAGAAATTCGGATGGGTACTTGGAAGGACCCTGTTTCACTGCATATAAAACTGACCAATTTATAGTTTTGGGAATAGCTCTTTCTATCCCTTTAGAAATCCAATCTTGGTATGCTTTTAGCCTTTCCATGTGAGCCGATCTATTTGCATCCCATTTTGGGTCTTGGAGAGGAAAGTAATCTTTAACATCACCCCCCTTAATTTTGTAATAGTTCTCAGCCAGGTCTCCTGCAGCCTTCAAAATTAGCTGTCTTTCTGTCTCGGTCATATGTTCTAATAATAACTGTATATCGTTCCAATCAGGATTATGTTGTTTCGCTATAAATTTGAAGTGTTTCGCGACACCCTGTGGTGGTTTAGCCCTGGCTGGAGGCCGGACACCCACCAAAATCAGTCAATTGCTCCCCTTCTTAGTTGGACAGGGGAGAAAATATATATCAAGAGGCTTAGGAGTCCAGATAAGGACAAGGAGAGATCATTTTATCAACAACGGCGTGGGCAAAACAGACTCAACACAGAATGAAGAAAGAAACTACTCTAATTTATTACACTACACTAAAAAGAACAGTGAAAACCGGAGTCAGGAGCACAATCAAATCTTAAAACAAATGCAAGCAGATCTTAAACACATGTTCCCCCCACCACTCCTTTCTTAGCAGACTTTAGTCAGGGTTTATTTGCTCCCTTCTTCCCTCCCGTTCGCAGTACAGGAGGGGCAGGGACTGGGGAAAATGGGGTTCTCAGTAGCACCTTCCCCCCACCCCTCCATTCTAAGCAGACTTCCCTTTAGCCATGATTTTACTCCCTTCTTCCCTCCCCGCTCGCAGTGCAGGGGGGGGCAGGGAGTAGGAAAAAATAATGGGGTTCCCGGTTACTTCTTCATAAGCTGTTTTCCTTTCCCAGATCTTAAAACACCTCTACTTCCTCCCCTCACTCCCTTCTTAGCAGACTTCACTCTAGTCATGATTTCACTCCCTTCCTCCGGTGGCAAAATGCAGCTGCTTCCGGGTTGTTTTCTCCTATATGTGATTCTCGGAGGCGCTGTGACTATCTCTCATTGGCTTGGCCCTGTCAACAATGATTCTGGCCTTGAATTGTTTATACTTTGCAGCTACGGAGAATTCCAGCAGCTTCTCGCAGCAGCCATTTTCTACACCCCTGTTCTTTTCCAGCACCCAACCACACAAAACTGCAACACACCCACTGGGTCAGCCCGGTATTCCCGGGCTACCTTTTTCCAAACATCTAGATCGGTAGTGGAAAATGGTACCCTAATTAACATGGTTCCACCATCAGGTCCTACCACCTCTCAGAGAGGTGCTTGTAAGGCCATTGAGGCAGATTTCTTCTGAGTTCGTGAGGACACAGGGCTGTCTGGAGAAGTGGAGATTCCATCCAAGTCCTCATCCTGTTCCTGTGGTCGAGGGGGAGGTTTAAGCAAAACAGTTAGATCTTGTTCTGGTATTTGGTGAATTTTGTCGGGTCAAGTACACCTTTGCCCAATACTACACGTAGAACAACATCGCTTCAATTTACCTTGGTATTTTTTGTTATTTTACCGCTCGAGTGCGAGTACCATAGGATCTTGTGGTGGGACTAACCCACAATCTCTTTGCCACTCCGGATGATTTCAGAGGGTGAAAAACATATCTATGTATGAGACTTCATCCCATTTTCCTTCCCTTCTTAGGAACAAAATTAGCTGTAGGAGGGTGTTATAATCTAACATCCCATTAAGTGGCCATTTAACCCCATCCTCCAACTTATATAGGGGCCACCATTGGTTGCAATACTTGATGAGTGTTCCCTTACTTTCGGTACCCCCTGAGCCCACCAAGTCTTTCCAATGGGCAAGCACACACCCTAAAGGACTCTTCTTCGAGGTTTTTCTTTGAGCATTACCCATAAATTTTAGAATTAGTCTGCTGCTGCGGCGGCTGCTGGGGCCGGGGGTGTGTGCTGGGTTCGGAGTGCCTTCCTTTCAACTGATTGTTTAAGTAGAGTGATGCATGCAGGACACTGCCGACTGCTGTGGCAGCTGTGTACTTGATGACAGGTTAAGCACTCAAACTTTACCCAGGCTCTGTGTCTGAAGTTTGGGTAATGCTTGAGACAAGGGGTTTGTTTTCTTGAGGTATACAAATCATAAGCTAATGCAGAATAGCTCTGCTGGATGCTGTGTAATCCCGATCCTCCCGTTTGAGGTGGGGTCACCGTCCCTCTGACTTGTTCCCCAGAAGTGGGGCGGGTATGAAGTTTTTACTATAATTTGAAACCACCAGTGTCGAGTGTTCCCCGCGTCCTAATCCAGATCTTGGGAAACTTTTAGGTCCAGGGTCTTCGAAAGAGCGGGACGGCGCTAGGAATCAGACCGCACACCAATGTGGCTAAAAGCAGTCAGTCCCTTTATTCTACAGAGCAGCGTGATTATATACTCTCTAGCAAGCTTAACAAAGCACGGCTGGGAACCGCGGGGAGAAAAAATTAAAAACAGTGAAAGCGATAGAGTGGACACCTGTGCAAGGCCTATATCTTATCTTGTCTCAGAGGAATGTTTCAGAATTAGGAGCTTCTATTCACAGCCCATACTCCTTAACCCATTATCTGACCTTGCTGCTAGCTCCACATTCCTTTAAAGTGGTATCTCATCCTGGCTGTTTTGTTCGCAGGGATAGAGAGTGGAAATATGTGGCCGTTCTCACGGAGCCATTTCTCCACAGTTCCCTCTTTTTCTTTTTGCGCAAACAAAACAGCTGAAGAGAAGGCCTTGCTCAGAAGTCTCTTAAGAATCTGTATAATGCAAGGAATATCAGTTAAGATCAGCAAAATAACTATCAATATAATTAACACACCCTTTAACATGTCTCTAACCCACACAATAATTCCCCATTTGTTAAACCATCCATCGAGCCAGCTACCCTCATATCTCAGTTTCGCCAGCTGGCTTCGCAATGTTGCAATACTTTGATGGATCAATTCTGAATGGTCTGACAAGTTCATGCAGCACATACCCTCAAAATCTTCACAACCACGAGCTAGGAGTAAGAAATCTATTGCAGCCCAATTTTGAAGAGTAGCATGTCTAATGCTATCCATGTCAGTTAGCAAACCACACAGTGCAATGGGTGTAGCATTAGTTTGCTTACTCAGCCAACAGCCCGATCTCATAAGTTTTTTAAGAGCAGCAGCAGAAGCCAGTTCCTGGGCTAGTATTGATGATGCTATTATTTCTGCGGGTCCCCAAAATGTTACATGGTTGTCACAGTCCTTCTCAAATTTGTGAATGCTTCTATGCACTCATCCTCTTAATTTATGTTGTTTCGCATGTATCATGGCCAAGTTAGGAGTCAGCAAAGTGAGACGACCAAGACTGCAGGGGCCACCATTCAAACGTGATGGAATTCCACTCCAGGCTCGGTCTCCACATATCAAAAAGATGCCAGGAGGCAACGTGAGCGGTATGGCTGATGATTGGGAAATATTTGGACTCGTACAACCACACCAAGCAGAAGCATTATGATATATACTAAGCATAGCGTTAACATTCTGACCTCTACGAGTAATGCTATGAGTGTAATTAAAATCTATACAAGCATCCATCATCACAGAGCCCCACAGTGTTAACCCTTGAGGTTCCTGTGTCTGCTGCGGAAGATGGAGTAGCCACAGAAAGACACAGTGTATTTTGACCAGCGATGTTTGCAGGGGTTACCCACAATTGCTTTGGCTGAGCAATTACCCAGGCCTGACTATACAGGGGTCAGCAATAAATCTGGATGGGCCACGAAACCCATTCCTCTCAATTCCCCCTTTTTGTTTATGGACCAGCCAGATTTTTGCAAAAGGTGTTATCTATCCAGCAAGAGAAACACTGTGACATACATGGCAGAAATAACTAACAAAAGCATAAGTCCTTATTTAACTATATTTAAAAGCCATCCTATAAACAAAAAACCATACTATAAAAGGTGACAAGCTAAAAACTGCTAATTAAAACGAGTTTTGATAAGCATATCTTATAGGTAAACATTGTTAGTTTACCTTTGATGTCTAAAAGTTATCTGCACACCTGATGTGTTTTGGCCTTATTACGGCTGGTTCTTGACATACTCACTTACTTCCAAATAACTTCTCACAACCCCTTGGTTTAAGGCAGTCTGTCCACCTGCCTTCAAGGCCGCTATGTTTTGGAAATGTGATTACCAAATACCTCTCAGCATGAGTAATTTTGCTGTCTCGTGGGAATTCAAGGATACTGTCGGGGCCTGTGTCTTTGCGAGGAGAGCCAGGCCGCCGGCAGGCCTGCTGTCCTCCTTGACAATTTTTTTTTTTTTTTTTCTTTTAGTATCTGCGTTTCAAAACCTGCTTTTAGAGGTCTCTGCAAGGGCCCTTTGCAGAAAGCTCAATAAGCATGGCAGTAAGACATGTACCGTAATTGCCAAATCCAGTAACCCAAATTTGACCACTGACAATATCCATCCTGAAATTTCCCACTCGTGAAACCAATTGTCTGATCCAAACAATCCCTTTTCTTGTTGTATCTTTTGTGCTTGATCTATTAATTTCTGAATGAATTGACTGAGAGTGGTCAGCCAGGTTCTTTGTTTGCTTTGCCAATCAGGAGTGTCAGAGGTGCAGATAACATCAACCTCACACAGTCTGTGATCTTAGGCTGTGCAGAAATCGCTATTTCCCTACTTTTCATTTACCACAAATACATGCATATCTCAAAGACTGTTAGATGGTTCAAAATGTCCCACAGCAAAACTCATAGTCCACTGTGGCTGCAGTTGTAACACTTGACTTCGGTTACTGTGATCAGGATCCCGTCCTGGTTCATGCAAGCTTGATTTCTTCTGGATCCACAGCTTTATCCACTTCACTGGATCCCACTTGGTTCCTGTATCTGTAATGACACAGGCAGATCTCCTTCCCCAAGTTAGTACCTGCAACTTCATTTTTTTTTTTTTTTTAACTTTTTTCTCTTGTTTCTTTTTTTTTTCTTTTTTTTCTTTTTTTTTTTTTTCTTTTTCAAACCTCCTTTTAAACCTACTGCATGTTTCACCATTAGAGGTACCAAACTGTTCTGTGGCAGACATAAATAGTTCAAAACATAAAGAGCTTTGTTTAATCAATCAGCCGGAGAGATACCCTTCTCTCCCCGTTTTTGTTTGTGAAGCAAACGCTTGAGAGTTTGATTCATACGTTTCACTATGGCTTTGCACGAGGATTGCTGACAATCCAGGCACAACTGTACAATCCCTTTAGCCTCAGCAACCAACAAGTGGCATTGTCATTGAAGTACCTTAGCAGATTGGTTAACAAAAATGCATGCAACTTCTGAGCTCGTGCAAAGCGTCTGCTGAGGGAGCAGCCCAGGCCGGTGCTAGCAGCCTGTCTGCTCTCTGGTTTCTGTCTGCTAGACCTTGAGTTAGTCAGTTAGCTCAGTGTGGCTGCAAATATGGGTAGTAAAATGCTGATGCACAATACCACACAATGATCTAATCCAGTGAATATTTTCAAGGAACTTTTGAACACCATTTAATGTGCTAACCTCAGCTTTGATTTCAATCCTCTGAGGTGTTACAGTACTTTTATCAATCTGTCAGTCCAAATATTTCCATACTGCCTTATTTTGAATTTTCTGTAATCTGTAATCCCTTGCTTTTCAAATGCACTGTTAACTCATGAATCAAACTTTCAACGTCCAAGTTTTTTCCCGCAATCAAGATCTCATCCATGTAATGATAAAAGATCAGATCAGGATGCCTTTTTCGTACCAGAGCAAGTGCCTGAGGTACGTAAGTCTGGCACATAGTTGGTGAATTTTTTATGCCTTGTGGGAGCGCACCCAGTGATGCCTTTTGAAAAAGAAAACCCAATCTTTTAAAAATTTTGGCATGTTCCACAGACTTGTGGAAGGTTTGATATGACCCTTAGTCAGGTGCTCCTGTATTAAATCTTGTATGTGGGCAATTTTTTTTTTTTTTTTTTTTTTTCTTGAGTAAGCAGACATTAATCAGCCCAAACGAGGATTTCTGTTTTCCAGGTTAAATTCTTAAAGTAAGCTTCCCACTTTCAATGGTCGCTATCAAAAATCCTTTTGCTCAGTAACCAGCCTTGCTCTCAATGGATAAACGCATCCCTGACCCTATAGCACATATGCTGCAAACCAATGCATCAGACAAACAACAGTGCAAGATGCAAACTGTCACATCCAGTCCGTATGGATGGGTGGGTTGGGGGGGGGCGGGGGGGCAGTTCTCTCACTTCTACAGCAATTCTGTCAAGGCACCCGGCTGCGCAGCACGTTATCGCAGGTCGCGGCTGCTGCCCAGCACCGTTCTCCCCCCTCTGTGAACCACAGCGTGACCCTGCTAGTCACTGTGACTGAGCCCCGGGTGAGTGCTAGGACCCTGTTCCATCCACCTCCCACCGGCCTGCTATCAACTCTCTCCACCACCCACTCGTCCCCACATAAACTTTTCCCTGGTAATTTTCATGATTATGTAGGAATCAAAATACCATGATTTAACCATTTTTCCCGCTCTGACGCCACCTTACGTGTCCAGACTCCGACGAGCAGTCTCTGCAGAGTCTCTCGGGCGTCAGGAGATGTACGGATGATGTTTGTCGGGCGGTGTGGGTGGGAGCGGTGGGTGTAGATACAAAATGTGTCCCTGATCCGATGGTTGTCGAAGCCAATAATTGTCCATGGCCGTAGGTGTCCTGTGTCCTGTCCTTAGGTTTCTTGTCTGTGGGCATAGGTTCCTTGTCCGTGCCGTAGTCGGTGATTCTTCGTGTCGGTAGTGTCCGGGTGGGTGGGTGGGTGGGCAATTCTGCAAACCCTTTCACAGCAGGGCATGCCATTGCTGCAGCTGCCTGCTCCGCTTTCATGTTTTCCAGCTTTTCAAAGACAAGCTGAAGTTTTAGATGGTGGTTAACATCTCCGACTGCGTCATGGGCTCTTTTAGGCTCAGTAAAAGTTAGAGGTGAATAGATATTAAAGGCAGTCGTTTGTACAGGTTTTTTTTTCTTCCACATTTTTTCCTTCCAAAGGTATCATAGTGGGGGGGTTTGCAGACCGTGGTGGCAGATTTATGTGCACTACTTGCTTGCCTTCCCGGTCAGTTCCGACAGATTTATCACTTTGCTCTGATAACATGGCATAAGTACTTAGCATAGTAACTGGGGTAGGTGAAAGAGCACCCAGAAACAACAAACACATTCTCCGTAGTAGATGTTTTCCCTTTTGAATCGGTTCTGTAGAACTCGCAACTGGTGTTAAAGCTGCAAAGGCTGAAGCGGCAGCAACACAAACTGCCTCCATTTCGGTTAGAGTCCTTTCAATTAATTTCCAGAGAGTTATTAATGACTTAGCTTCTTTCGCCCCAACTGAGGGTTCGTCAAGGAGTTAAACTCCAATAGCCTCCCAAGTAGGCAAATCAAACGCTGTATTTACGTTTGTTATAAGATTCCTTTCTTCGCTCCACAAAAGGAGCTATTTTAAAGCATTTTTCATTACTCTCTTAGAGAGCATATTGTATAACTCCAGTCCAACGGGAGGGAAGACTACAAACTCCCGGGTCCGGAGGAGCAGAAGGCAATGATGGAGTAAGAGTTGCCTCCTCCTTTACTTTTTTTTTAATGTTGATTGCTTTTCTGTAATTTTTCTCTTTGTGATATTTCCAATTTCTGCAATCGCCCAGTAAGTTTACACATTTCAGTCTCTCCTTCCTCCCCTTCTGAATCTGGCCAAGTAGCTTCAGAGGAAGGAGGGCAATAATAAGGAGTTGGATTTGAGGGGGTATTCTCAACAGCAGAAGCTGGAGTTTGTGTTGACTCGTTAGTTTTTAAAGCAGAGTTAGTTTTCGGAGTAGAATTAAAGGACTCAGAAACTTCACCCCCCGAGGTGTTAGATTGCTGTTTTTCAATTGAGTCCTGTAACTCTGCAGCACTTGAACAAACCAGGTGAACCAGTCTGCGTACCGGAGTTTCTAACAGGGTGGTAGATGGTGTCACTGAGCCAGACAGAGCTTGAACAGCTGCAGCAGCTACTTGCCTCTCTGCCTGCATGGCGTTTAAGGTGTTAAATACTACACGCCAAGTCGCACCCAACGATCGCAGTAATTTTTCTTCCTTTCCTCCAGTAATCACCACATCCCAAATATGATCTCCTATCGCTCGCCACTCAGCAACACTGAATATCAGCGCTACTTCTTCCAGGTGTCCCGACCTGCGGGCCCATTTAATTAAATTTAAAAGCCCTATTGGAGTCACCATCTCGCTTTTCTTTGAGAAAATAACTAGAGTCGGCTTCTCCGCAGCAAGCCCTATTGGAGATTCCTGCTCGCCTCTCTTAGAGAGGGTACTGAAGAGCAGTTTCTCCGCAGCTCCCCACTCCATTGTGGGCACAGAGGGCGGGTAGCGACCCCACAACCAGCTACCGCAACACTTACGATTCTCAGCGGCGCCTCCTCTGTAGCAACCGTCTCCGAAACCTTCTTTCCGGTCCCTGTTCGGGCGCCAATTGTCGAGTGTTCCCCGCGTCCTAATCCAGATCTTGGGAAACTTTTAGGTCCAGGGTCTTCGAAAGAGCGGGACGGCGCTAGGAATCAGACCGCACACCAATGTGGCTAAAAGCAGTCAGTCCCTTTATTCTACAGAGCAGCGTGATTATATACTCTCTAGCAAGCTTAACAAAGCATGGCTGGGAACCGCGGGGAGAAAAAATTAAAAACAGTGAAAGCGATAGAGTGGACACCTGTGCAAGGCCTATATCTTATCTTGTCTCAGAGGAATGTTTCAGAATTAGGAGCTTCTATTCACAGCCCATACTCCTTAACCCATTATCTGACCTTGCTGCTAGCTCCACATTCCTTTAAAGTGGTATCTCATCCTGGCTGTTTTGTTCGCAGGGATAGAGAGTGGAAATATGTGGCCGTTCTCACGGAGCCATTTCTCCACACACCAGTATAGCTTTTCCACCTCTAATATTCTTTCTAGTTTGCAAATCACAAATCAGTATTTCTCCAGTAATACTAACGAGAATTATATGGGTTCTTTTTTCTCTAATACATTCTCAGTTCAAAACTGATTACACCAAACGAAAACAAACCATAAATTTCTAGTGGGTATTTTTCTTTCTCTGTCACACAGATATGCTGCAGCTCAGCCACTCACCACTCACACCGGAGTTAACTCATTTCACTCACACAAACAGTTTGTCAAATCAATTTTCAAAACACAGTTCCTTGTAACAATATCCAAAGTCAAGACCAATAAATCAGTGCCACCAGAGCAGCAACTCCCTTTGGGAATCAAACCCGTCTCCTGTGCGACAGGCAGGAGTTCTCCCACTCAGTTTGTCTCACATTCACCACACCAAATACAAATGATGGTTTACACGGAAAGTTTTCACAAACAGTTTAAATCTGTCATACGCTTCGTCCGTCTCCAGCCGGTCTCCTCGCGGAGATTCGGAACCGTGGGTCAGGACTCCACACTCGCTTCGCAGTGAGACTGTGTCTCATTCACACACTCAAATCATTCAAACAACACACAGTACCGGGCACAAAATTTCTTGCATATGCAAAGCGTAACAACGGTTAACCACAATGATGTAAATTTCAATCCCCATGGGCTGCAGGATGTTATAAATGATACAACTTTTGTTCCAATTGATGTTTGTCGAGCAGCTGCATAAGTAAGAGAAAAGGAAGGTAAAAAAACCAAACGTAATTACGTGGAGGGCCGCTTACCCTTCTCCTGCTTCTTATATATCAGTCATCGACAGGTCCATCCCGGCTCCTGACACCGGAATGATATCAGGATGCAGCGGTGACCTCGGATTTGCTCGATCTACTCCCAAGATCGCTAGCGGCCACCCTATTGGTCAGCAAATCCCCTCGTTACCAGGGTACGATTCCCCAAGGGGACTGTGCTGTATGCCAGACGTCTCTGCGCGGTTTACCAGATGCCCCAGCCACGCGTACGATTTACAGGCCCCCTTTACCAAACAAACATAAACATACTGTTTATATCCGTGGCTTCAGGAGGTTGTTGTCTGCTCTCCGGGTGAGCGGCTGGCAGCGGAGGCTCCTCCGAGGAAAGTGCCCGGGGCGCACTTAGGGCATCCGTTCCACGGTCACTCCCTCGGACAAGCAGAGGAACTCCTGCCTGGCTCGCCAAACTGACGTACGGAAATAGACTATAACTCGGAAGTTATAAAGTAGGTATGTTTAATGCGCGCAGATGCACGGGGGATTGCTCCGCCACAAATCGTGCACCCCCACATGACAGTTCTTCGTTATATACAGTTCAATGATACTTATTCATTAGGTTACCTCATAGACCTATACATATACATAACCTGTCCCACTTCATATTAAAATTAGTCCCAAGAAGTCATTTCCATAAACTCCTCCCAACTGTGCCTGCGCACTGCCTCATGGTGGTGGTCATCAGGGGGTCTCAGTGATGAAGGCTTGAAGTCTTCATCAGGTTGAACTTTTCACCTCCTTCCCCTGGCACATGCATAGTTGTGATTGTTCCAGATGGCACAATTGTAATTGGGATGTTTTCTTCTTATCAGTCCTAGGTCCACTTTAAATTATCTCAAGAACATTATTCACTCAAAACTAACTAGGAGTTGTTCAAGTAGGTCAGAGTTGTGCAAGGTCATCTTCTGATATAACCACTATGGCACTTCAAATCATCCTGTTAGTAAGCCCCCCTTAACAAGCATAAGCCCCCCCAAGCATTTTGTTAGCAAGCGCCCTTTAACCCTTTGCAAGCATTTTATTAGCAAGCACCCTTTAACCCTTTGTAAGCATCTTGTTAGAAAGCCCCGTATCAGTCAGGTGTCTTGATATTTACCTTTGGAAAACTGCCCTTTTACGTAGCCAGGTGGTCCACCCCTCGTAAGAGGTCCATAAAAAGGGAGAACAGGCTGGTTGAATTTCTGAGATATTGTTTTACATCAGCAGCTCAACCTGCTTAAGAGACCATTCCGGATTAAACAACATTTGTTGTTGGCCTGTGTTTCTCATTACATATGGACCAATCCCATAAATTTTTGGTTTAAGCTTGAGTGCTGGCATAGGTTGTGTGGTAGGCATTGTGACTGTTGTAGCAGGACTTTTTGTTGTAGCTGGCCTGCTGATGGCCTTTATTTCAGATTTAAATGAGAGTCCAATAGTATTATGGGCCCAAAGACAAACCACTTTGATGGTCTGTGCTAGGGTGAAATTATGCCAACAACTTTGTTCCTCAAAAGTACAAATCTTGGTGCTCTTATTGGTAGGAATAACTGATACAGTAATTTGGGATGCCTTTTTATGGGTGGTTCCATTAACCATTCAACATCCTACTCTGATTTCTTTCCCTATAGTCCCCTGAAGTTGATAAATTTCCTGTTCTATATCCTTGCTCCATTCTTCCCTCGTATATACTTGATTTCCATGCATAACCACGGTAGACAGATTTAAATTTTCTCGAGCAGAATATTTTCCCATGGACCCAGTATACCCGATGTAAGCTTGAGACCATGGCCACTCAATATCCTCTTGGCCAAAGATTCTCTCCCAATTTTGAATTATGATTATGACTATGAAAAACATACTTTTCCTGATTGAACTTGCGTAACCTTCCATGGAGGTTTAGGTGCTTTCTTCACTTTGGTATGATGGATCCATGTGCTCTGTTCCTTGATTTTGATTGCTGTGAAGGAGGTAAGGAGTACTTGGAATGGTCCTTCCCACTGTGTCTTCAAAGTCTTTTCTGTAAGAGACTTTACATATTGTGATGGAAAGACACTCGAGTGCAGGGTTTTAAAAATAATTTTTAAAAAATAATAATTTATTTTTGAATCACGTGCATTCAATACGTCACTACTGCAGGTTTCATGGATGCAATGGAGAAATGCACTATTGCTGTTTAGAAGTACGACTACACTTATCACAGCCACAATTGAGTCACAAAATACACTACTGCCAACACAACAGTCAGAAAATTCAGTATTACTGCCTGCAACAGTCACGTTACTCACTATTACCACCCTGTGATAAATTGAGACCACAATGGATCATAATCCAATTAAAATTTTATTAATTATAGCAAGTAGAATATGAGCAAATACAGCGCTGGACGGCAGGGGAATCTGCGTTCCGCCAACTGCCGTTCTGAGCAGTTCAAACAGTTCCTTTTTATACATCTTTCTCCTTTATCCCATAGTTGACCCCTCACTCTTATGTCCTTATATGGGGTTGTTTGTCCTGTTTCTGTCGGTTCCTGGACGTCTGGCGGTTATCTTATCTTACGCAAGCAGTGTCTGATAGCTGTTTACGTAGGCGATTCCATATCTTTTGTTGCTTAGCCTTTACATTGAGCTTAACATAAATCTTAATAAACAGTACCCTAGTCCATAGTTTCTCACAATCCCCCCTTTTTCTCTTTTTACTATTATTGTTTATTAATCATCTTCACTAACAGATTCATTTCTTGCAGTGACAACAAGCAATTTTGCTATTTCAAAGCGTTCTTTAATAAATTGCAAAACATAGCGTAATATACAAGGCCCAAATATAAGGCCTAAAATTATCATGAATAATGGTCCTGCTAAGGTAGATATCAGAGTTGTTAACCAAGGTGAGGCATTGAACCAATTTTCATACCATGATTTATTTGCTTCTCTTTCCCTTTTCCGTTGGTCCAGTCTTTTTCGAAGTTCAGCCATCGCGTCTTGCACTACACCAGTGTGATCAGCAAATGAACAACATTCTTCCTTGAGGGCCACACAAAGTCCTCCTTCCTTTAAAAATAACAAATCTAGTCCCCTCCTATTTTGTAATACTACTTCTGATAGGGATTTTACTGAGGTAGCCAGATTCTGAATTGATCGCTCAATTTTGGCTAAATCTTCATCTACTGCTAGTTGTAAATTCTGCAGTTCTTGACCTTTTATGAGAGAGGCTATACCTGTGCCTGCCCCAACTCCGCCAGCTATCAGCAGTGTAGCTAGGGTTACCACTGTAATTGGCTCTCATTTTTGTCTATTCAGGTCTCCTTCAAAGTGGCGTATCACCTCCTCAGAGGTGTGATAGATCAGACGAGGAACAATAATCACCTGCACACAAAACTGAGATTGATCAAACACTTTTAGGGATAGGCAAGGCGTTACTCCGATGTCTGAACAAACCCATTTAGCTCCCGGTGTCGGGATAGCCCATTTGTCACTTTGACGTTTGTGTTTCTCTATAATGGTGTTAGTGGTTGTTCGGTAGCACAAAGGCTGATACTTTTCGGGCACTGTACCTATACATTTTCCTTGACCTGTTACTAATTGAATAGTAATTCCTTGCGTATGATTCCTCTGGTCATCCCATGGACATTCTCGTGGGTTTGAACCATTAGACCATTGAATTTTACCTGGTTTTCCAATTGCCTCAAAATATGGTGGTCTAACATTATAACATAACCAGCATTCTTCAGTTAAATTTGGTTTGCTTTCATTAAGGGCACGATAAGAGGCTTGCATTAGATTCCATAAGGGGTCTTTGGATTCTGACAACTCTAGATCCCTGGATAAGGAGAATTCAGTTACAGTGTCATTAGTTGTTTCCGAAAGGGAGTCTGGAGAAGGGGTTACGACAATTATGGGGACAACCTTTTTTTTAGAGGAAGTGGGTGGATTCAGGACCAGATTTGGTCCTACTGGTAAAGGGTCATGAGGCATTCTTTCTTTGACAATTCGAAAAATGCTTCCTCTGTCCGCCCCCGGTTCCCAAAATCTAACTCCCCAAGTCCTGCCGGTTAACCAAGTGTTATCGTCTGGGTTTTTAATTTTGATTTCTATATGCTCACAGTTACAGGACATAACTGTTCCGTCATGCCCGTGCCTAGGTTTTCCACATCCCGGCGGACCCCAAGTGACATTTATAAAGTCATCACCGGGACTTGGTGTCCAATCAGAGGCTACGGTTTCACATCCCCAATATCCACAAAAGAAATGTCCTGGATAATTACAATAGCTCCTTCCGGGGTTTGAGGCTGGACACATATAAAAGGCCTTACATTTGGCTTGTGCCTTTCCCCAGGCCATACAGTGATTTACATCACCTGTACAACCTCCAGCACTTATGGGTATTAAGGACCACAAATGGAGTGTA
Organism: Porphyrio hochstetteri; assembly: GCA_020800305.1. Taxonomy (NCBI): domain Eukaryota; kingdom Metazoa; phylum Chordata; class Aves; order Gruiformes; family Rallidae; genus Porphyrio; species Porphyrio hochstetteri. Next base: position 4,941,249 of record CM036937.1, read on the forward strand.
AAATTCCAATTACTCCCAGGGCCCGTCCAGTTTTGTATAAGTATTGATTCCTGAAGGTTATAAATTTTCCAAATCATTGGTTCATGGGGATTCCCATCTGCTCGGGTTGTCATTAATAACAACAGTAGAGGTATGCCAGAAAAAAAGGGTGCTCATAATTTTAGTCAATTTTATAATACTTTTACCAGTCTTGGGGAAGTTCAGCCGCAACTGCTTGCGAATCCCACTGTTCTGGTTCCTTTCTCCACAGTTTGTTCCTCTTCTGCCTCGCCCGTCGACTAGGGTGCTTCGAGCCACGGGGTGTACCATCTTCTCGGCAGCAAGAGGGTTCTTCAGGAGAATGGCTGTTTCGGGTTTTCTGCCTTTTTATGTAGGCCTCCCACTTTACAGCCTTAACTAGTGGGACGAAGCAAGATACGGTTAGTACTTCCCTTCTGCACTTTATAACCAAAATTTCAGCTACAAAGGGGACTGGTTCGTTGGAGTGGTAACAACAATATTGAGGGTTTATTCCTTTGGCAAAAATCTCCCACCACTCATGGGATTCTCGAATAATTTCTTGTTTAGACTCTAATTGTTTTAATTTCCACTCAGTGAGAGTTCTTTGAATTTTCCAACACTGTGTGCAAACTCCTATTGGAGGGTATCCATATTCACAGTGTGTCCACCATTTATCCTGACATACCTTACACCTAAAACAAGCAAATGGATAACAATTACAGTTTAAATTATTACACCTAATTCGTATATCTAGAGTGCTTATATTATTGACATCAACATATTTTCTATATTCAATATTGTGTGGTTGCATAAGTTTAGCAATTTCCTTCAACACACTTTGTACGCTTCCATATATAGTTGTCGTGGTTTTGCCCCAGCCGAGGGCCGCACCCCACACAGTCGCTTGTACTTTTAAAAGGAAGGGGGAAGGAAAGTTGGGGGAGGGGGAAAAGGGAAGGAAGAAAGGAGGAAAAGAAACCACAACCTAGAAACCAGAACCACGCAGGTTGGGATAAGGATAGTTTACTAAACAATAACAGAAAACTAGATATAACAATAACAGAAGTTTAAAGCACAAAATAGATGAAACTGGTGATACACAATGCAATTTCTCACCAAACCACACAACTCGGGCCGCACAGCTTAGAGCCGTCCCCGAACCCGACCGTCCCCAGAAACTGCACGTCCTGGCGTTGTCTCCTCCTCTTCCCCCCAGTCCCCCTTTATACTGAGCATGACATAACTGGCATGGAATGTCCTCTTTGGCCAATTCGGGTCACCTGTCCTGGCTGCGTCCCCTCCTTTCTCATTAGTAAGGAAGTATGCAGAGCTGAGAATGGTCCTTCATTGCCCGGCAACAATCAGAACCATCAGGGTGCTATTAGCACTGTTCTCATCCTAACACCCAAACATGGCATTCCATTCACTGCTAAAAAAAAATTTAACTCCATCATAGCTGAAACCAGGACAATAGTAGATAAAAAAAGAAATAATTATAGCAAATATAAACAGCAATACACACTTTATACCAAAAGGTAATACGGCAAAATAATCAAATAAAGTCTCTATCATTACGTTATCTTTTCAGGGTTATCTTGGTGTCACCTGGAGTACTGATTACTTTCCAGTGGGGTCTCGTCACTGGGCCTTTAATGCGACTGGCATGAGTCCATCCACGCTCAGCAGTCCGGACAGCTGTTTCTTCCACTATTCGAGATGACCCACCTATGAAAAATATTTCTCCATGTTGTAATTCCTCTTCTTCTAGATCTGGTCGAATTCATGTTTGTTGTTCAATCGTTTGAAGACAATCATGTACTAACTCAGGACTTTCCCCTGGGTATAGAAATTCTGCAGGGTTAATCGCTCCGACAGTCCTTAGGGACAGTTTTGGAGATTCTATGGGTATTCCCTCATACTTTAGTAGTCGGCTATCTGTAAGCCATTTTTCTGCTTTTTGTTGAAGCACCCCCCTTATGTTATGAGGCGCATATAGGACAACTTCTCCATTAAAGGTAATACGATTCGTTTCTTCAAGTAATAAGGCAGCAGCAACAATGATTTGTAAACAACTTGGCCAACCCCTGCTCACAGGATCCAACAGCTTTGATAGGTATGCCACCGGTTTCTTTTGTCCGGCCCATTCCTGAGTTAATACTCCGAATGCCGTTCCTTCATGTATGTTAACGAATAAATGGAATGGCCGTTTTAAATCTGGGAGGCTCAAAACCGGTGCTTGACTTAGCTCCCTTTTGAGACTGGCAAACTGCTCTTGATCCTGAGGGGTCCACTTGGGTATTTTGTCTTTTGACAGTTGTTCATATAAAAATTTAACTTTAAAGCTGTAGTTCTCTATCCATTGCCTACAATACCCAAATAGCCCTAATGCCTGCCGAATTTGCCTCTTAGTGACAGGCATAGGTAATTCCAGAATTCCTTTAATGCGCTCTGGATCCAATATCTTCTTGCCATTAAACAAATAATGCCCCAAATATTTCACTTTTTCCTCCACAAATTGTAACTTTTCTTGTGATACCTGTAGTCCCTTTTGTGCAAGAAAGTTTAGGAGTCGAATGCTTTCTTTTCTTACATCCTCCTTATTATTCCCTGCTATGAGCAGATCATCTACATACTGTAACAGCACGTTTCCCGTTTGTACCTGGTATTCTTTTAAAAGCTCTTCCAGGGCCTGTCCAAACAGATCAGGGGACTCAGTGAATCCTTGGGGGAGCACGGTCCATCTCAATTGCTGTCTACGGCCTGTCTCTATGTCTTCCCACTCAAAGGCAAAATAATCACGGCATTCTTCTGCCAGTGGACAGGCCCAAAAGGCATCCTTTAAATCAGCCACACTGTACCAGGAGTTATGGGGTCCTAGCTTGCTTAGCAGTGTGTATGGATTTGCTACTACAGGGAACCGGGTGATAGTTCTTTTGTTTATTTCCCTTAAATCATGTACAAGCCGATATTTCCCATTTGGCTTCCTTACAGGCAAAATGGGGGTGTTAAAGGGTGACATACAAGGCTCTAAGATTCCTTGTGCAAACAATCGATCAATTTCTGGTTTTAATCCTCTTCATCCTTCTAGGGATATGGGATATTGCCTTACCCTCACAGGTATGTGGGGTTCGGAAATTTGATTTTTAATCGGTGGGATTTCCAGTTTACTTATTGTGTCCGGAAAGTACCAGACATCGGGGTTAATTTGTTTTTGATCATCCACGGTCAAAGGATAAGCAGACACCGTTAGCTCTTGATTTTTTACTTTAATTTCTAATTGCAATTCAACAATTAAATCCCGTCCTAACAGATTAAATTCTGCTTCAGGGACGAGCAAGAGTTCACCCATTCCAAATTTATTTTCAGTTTCGAATACCACATTTTTGATTTTGCTTACTTTAAAGGGTTCTCCTTTTGCCCCAATTACTTGTACTTTTTCAGGGGAAACTTTACATCCCTCTGGTATTTGCCTAATAGTCGATTTCTCAGCCCCAGTGTCTACTAAAAAGGTGAACTCTTGTTTATGGGGACCTATTTTTAATTTTATCAAGGGCTCCTGATGGCTCCGGTCCCCTAAAATATAGAGCCCCTGACTTTCCTATTCTATTTTTAATATTTCCTCATCCCTAATCTTTTCTCTGCAATTCTTCTTTATATGTCCCTTCTTTCCACAATAAAAACAACATCCTTGTTCCTTTCTTACTACTGCATTCCCTTGTTTCGATCCAGTAGGTCTATTTTCGCCTACTCGCCCTTTGCGATCCTCTCTGACTGCTGCTACAATCATTCTTATTTGTTGCTTGCTGCTTTCTTCTTCTCGCCTTACATAGACTTTCTGAGCTTCCCTCAATAATTCATCCAACCCTCTATTCTGCCAGTCTTCTAACTTTTCAATCTTCTTTCTGATATCTTCCCATGATTTTGCCACAAACTGAGTTTTGAGGAGCGCTTGCCCTAAAGGTTCGTCTGGATTTACCCCAGAGTACAGCTGAAGGGCTTTCCTCAGTCGTTCCAGCCACTCAGTAGGGCTCTCATCTTTCTTTTGCATTTCATTAAATGCTTTATAGATATTCTGGCCACGGGGTACTGCTTCTCTAATCCCCTGAATTACTATAGTTCTTAGGTCCTGCATATGAGTTCTATGCACCGGATCCTGATTATCCCAATTAGGTCTTTGGAGTGGCCATTTAATATCTGCTTGGGGTCCCTGGGCATGCTGAGCATCCCACAGTCTCATTCCTGCTCGTCTGATCATATCTCTTTCCTCGGTAGTAAATAATTGACCAAGGATAGATTGCATCTCATCCCAAGTCCCAAAAATTGATCCAATCTTTCTGCCACTCCGAGTGGGTCCTCAATTAAGTTTCCCATCTCGGTTCTTTTAAAATCTCATAGGTCAGCCGAGCTTAGGGGTACAGAAATATATCCAATCACAGGTTGAGGTCCCCCCATGGGCATTTCCCTTAGAGGATACATCTGAGCTGCCCCTTTTTGACTTCTAGTCACGCGTCTAGGAGGAGGGGGAGACCCTTGCTCCAATTCTGGTGGGGGAGTGGGCGCTCTGGGGACCTCTGGAGGGGCTGCGGGAGCAGGAGGAGGAATGTAAGGAGGGGGGGGTTAGAAGGGTTTCGTCTAACTCTTCCTTCTTTTTCTTTTGTTTAGTTTTTACTTCATTCAGTGGGTAAAGGCTAGCTCCTGGTCTTTCTAGCCACACTTCCGCATACTGACTCTCCTCCGGGTTAAGGGTTTCTTTTTATTATTAATCCAGAGGTTTAATTGCTGTCTTACCCATTCTTCCTCTGATCCATAAATTGGCCAATATACATTTTTAGAGATTTTCTTCCCTCCCCATATCTTAGTACAATATTCTATCATTTTGTTTTTACTTTTTCCTGTTGACCCAGGAAAATTTTTCCAGTTATCTAAGATATATGCTAGAGGGGTATTCTTAGGTATGGAGGATACAGATACTCCCCCCCTGGGTGTCGAAGGCTTGCTTTCCTTCACCCCCATCTTCTGGAATATCCACAACCACACTCTCACACGCTCCCCTTGGTCCTGGCCCAGTCCCTCGCGGGAGATGGGAACCGCAGTACTGAAGGGTCCGCACTCGCTTGGTTCAGTATGTCGAACCTCTCATTCGTTATATTCCAGGATATCCAACCCCGCCCGAACGGCAAACCCGCGAACAAATTCGCAATATACTTACGCGTCCTGCGTCTTCGTCCGGACTCCCGTGCACAGAATTTTATGGGATTTTACCGGTTCCTCATTTGCTCATTATTCTAGAATTTAGGTTCGTCGGTAAGGTTGAGGTAGGCTGTCGGTCGCGGGGCCGCGGATTGCCGCGGGGCGCCTACCCGGAGGACAGAAGCCCACCGTTCCTTATCCGAGTCACGGCACCAGGAATTGTGATAAATTGAGACCACAATGGATCATAATCCAATTAAAATTTTATTAATTATAGCAAGTAGAATATGAGCAAATACAGCGCTGGACGGCAGGGGAATCTGCGTTCCGCCAACTGCCGTTCTGAGCAGTTCAAACAGTTCCTTTTTATACATCTTTCTCCTTTATCCCATAGTTGACCCCTCACTCTTATGTCCTTATATGGGGTTGTTTGTCCTGTTTCTGTCGGTTCCTGGACGTCTGGCGGTTATCTTATCTTACGCAAGCAGTGTCTGATAGCTGTTTACGTAGGCGATTCCATATCTTTTGTTGCTTAGCCTTTACATTGAGCTTAACATAAATCTTAATAAACAGTACCCTAGTCCATAGTTTCTCACAACCCGCAAGCAATTCTCAAGGTTCAATATTATAACCACAGCAGATTCACAGAACACACTATCACAAGCGCACGAAATAATACACGTGTTAGTCAATCACCCGAGACTACAAACTTAAAGCATAGCAAATATTCACTTACCCATCTCTCTGGTAAGGGTTCTCAGTACGTTACCTTAGCCAGCATCCTGGCCAAGGGGGAAGAGTCTCTTCGCAGAGTTGGAAAAGCTGCTCCTCCATCTCAGAATGAATCCAAGGGGTTTTAATTTTTTTGTCTGATGTATTTGACAGTGGGCAGGACTGTGTCCTAGTGGACAATGCCACCTTCCATGTGTGTCATTAGCAATGATCCCCCTTATCTTATGCCCTATCTGTTGCATATCTTTGCATTGTCTGGGCCCATTAAAGCCAAATGGAGACCCTCTGGCTTGCCTTTATCTTACTGCTAGACAGCTGAATAGTGGCTTGATTGGGACTCAGGGCATATTGTTTGTTGAAGGAATTCCAAGGCTCAACCCAGGTTTGTTGAATTATGCAGCACTGCCCATTTAGTCTCCTTTTGCAGGACAACTCAAGACTGAGCTATCTACACAGCTCCCCATGGGCTGTCTCTGCTGAGATGGGACCTCAAGGCAACTCAAGGCTGAGTCGCTTTACAACACACACACACACACACACACACACATACACACACACACACGAGTTGCCTGATGGCCTAGACATTGCTGCTGTGAAAAATGCTGGGAAATGTTGCTTTTGCAAACTGAAATGGGTTGTCATATTTTTTTATGCTGACTTGTGAAGTGGAGGACTCAGGCTGCCTCATCAGAAATCCTTTGTAGAGAATTTAGGATAGCACACAAATGAAGAGGGAGTACTGTTAATATAGTTTTGCTGTTGATTGTGTTATGGCAAAATCTCTCTCAAATAAGGGTTAAAATGTGACTGAGGGGAATAAAGATCAATCAACAGGTTTCGACAGTGATGACTCATACTGGGGCACAAATTGCCAATGGGCATTGAATGCTCTTGGGAGAATGTAATCAATGAACAAACCTTTTCAGGAGGCTACAAAATTAACATATCTGAAACCTGTGTGAGCTTTGACTTCCTTCAGCCCTAGGCACCTGTCAGTTGCCAGGAAACTTAAGATAAAGTTAAGTACTTGCCAGTAAGCAGTTGTCCCAGACAAGAGGACTCATGCATTTTCATTTTCTTCACCAATGGGAGGCGGGGGGGTCTGCGGGACATGCAATGTGTATTATCTTATGTACTATTGTGAAGAAGGCGCCTTGGTTGAGCCTGTAAAATCCATAGTTAAACAGGGAAAGGAGATGAAGAATTCAACCTGAGGAAGACTTCGAGCCTTCATCTCCGAGACCCCCTGACGACCACCACCATGGGACCATGTGCAGATGTAATTGGGAGGAGTTTATGGAAATCATCTCTTAGAACTCATCTTAATGCGAAGCAGGACAGGTGATGAATGTGTATAGATGTACGAGGTTACCTAACAGAGATGGTATAAAAAGGCTGCAGGCTCTGACCAAAAGTGTGCCTACTTTTTGGGTCACCTGCTCTTGCAAGAACATATAATAAATTACTGCTTCACTAACGTATCTACCTTGAGTCCTTTATTTTTAGGACTTTTGGCATTTCTAACACTGCCTTTACATTGATAATATACATAGTCTCCAGGTTGTATGTTATGTACAGGCCCATCCAAAGCCCTACTTCAGGTTCCAACCGCATGTTTTCCAATTTTTTCTGAGTTGTTTGCCCAGCACTACCATGTATGAGGTCATGATTTCATCCCCAGCTTGTGTGGACATCCCTTTCTGTATTCCATAGGGTTGTCCATACAAGATTTCAAAAGGGCTCAGTCCTTCCTTTGCTCTTGGTCTAGTTCATATGCGTAGAAGAGACAAAGGAAGGGACTGAGGCCAAGGCAAATTAGTCTCTTGTCCCAGCCTTACAATCTGTTGTTTAGTCAAATGGTTCATTTTTTTTCACCTGCCCACTAAACTGAGGCTGGTATGGAGTATGAAGTTGCCAATCTATACCTAGGTGGAGACTAATTTGTTGTACTATTTTTGAGGCGAAATGTGGTCCTCTGTCAGAGGACATAGTTGCTGGAACCCCAAAGCACGGTATAATTTCTTGTATTAATGCTTTTGTTACCTCCTAAGCCTTTGTCATTCTGGTAGGGAATGCCTCTGGCCATCCTGAAAAAGTATCAGTTAATACCAGTAGGTATTGATGCCCACCTTTTCTTGGGAGTTCCGAAAAGTCAATTTGCCATTGCTGTCCAGGCCCATTATCTTTTCCAAGTTGGCCCATTTCCAGTTTGGGGCATTCTTGGGATTAGTCTGGAGGCAAAGGTTATACCACTGTGACACTTGTCTCACAGTGGTGTATAAATTCCGAGCTATGATTCTTCTAATTAGGTATTTATATAGAGTTTCTGCCCCTCAATGTCCCTTTTTATGTTTTCCCCTTACCAGAGACCATATTAAGTAGGAGGGAACAATTAGTTTCCCTTGTGGGGTGAGAGCTCATCCCTCTTTGTTATATGACTCTTCTAGGTCTGTGATGAGCTTCTGATCTTACTTGGTATATTCTGGCTTACCTTCTAGATAGATTCATCTGTCAGGGACCAAAGTACCCTCTGTTCTTACTTTTCTTTTGGCTGCTTGTTTTGCCTCTGTCCGCCAGCTCATTCCCCCTTTCCAATTCTGAGCTCACTTTCTGGTGTGCTTTAATGTGCATAATCGCCGCTTTCTTGGGAAGCTGGACTGCTTCAAATAGTTTCAGGATCTCTTCTGCATGCTTAATATGTTTTCCTTGAGAAGTCAAAAGTCCTCTTTCCTTCCAAATTGCTCCATGTGCATGCAAAACTCCAAAGGCATATTTCGAGTCTCTATAAATGTTCACAGTCTTGCCTTTGGCTAATTCCAAGGCACGAATGAGAGCAATTATTTCTGCCTTTTGTGCAGAAGCTCCTGCGGGCAAAGGTCCCATCTCTATTACTTCTTGACTGGTGGTGATGGCATACCCGGCATATCTCTTACCGCTTAGGATATAGCTGCTTCCATCTGTGAACCAGTTTTCCGTACTTTCCATCGGGCTGTCTTTCAGATCTGAACGGCTTGAATATACTGCTTCAATAGTTTCCAAACAATCACGATGTACTGGTTCTCCTATGTTTCCACCGAGAAAAGAAGCTGGGTTGACAATATTAGTGACAGTGGTTTCTACATCATCTTGTTCTACCATTATTGCCTGATATTTTAGAAATTGCTGTGGAGAAACCCAATGTCCACCTTTTGCCTTTAATACCACAGATACTGCATGAAATACTAATACAGTCATTTTCTGTCCCAAGGTGAATTTGCGAGCTTCTTGAATATTCAGCACTATGGCTGCAACCACTCACAAGCATCCGGGCCAGCCTTTTGTGGTTGTGTCCAATTGTTTAGAGAGATAGGCAACTGCCCGTCAGTATGGTTTCAAATTTTAGGCCAAAATTTCTAGGACTGTCCCTGGCTTTTCATGGAAGAACAGCCAAAAGGGCTTGGTTGTATCTGGTAACCCCAGAGCAGGGGTTTCCATTACCTTTTTTCTTCAGCTGGTGGAATGCTCTTTTTGTCTCCTTTTTCCAAATTAGATTCTCTTGGCCTGTTTTTAATAGTTCATAAAGTGGTTTTATCATCATTCTGTAGTTATAGATTCATAGGTAACACCATCCAGTCATTCCCAGGAAGGTGCGAAGTTCTTTTGCTGTCCATGGTTGGGGAGTCTGGCAGATGGCTTCTTTTCTTGCTGTTCCCAGGGTGTGCTGGCCTGATGTTATCTCATATCCAAGATAAATCACTTGCTGTTGAATCACTTGGGCCTTCTGTGGAGGGACTCGATATCCATTAAGTCCAAGAAAGTTTAACAGGCTAATTGTCCACGTCATACACAATTCCTTCGTTTCAGTGGCTATCAGCAAGTTGTCTACATATTGTAATACCACTCCAATACCTTGAGGGTGCTCCCATCGTTCTAAGTCTTTAGCCAGCTGGTTCCTGAATAAAATGAGACTGTTTTTAAACCCTTGAGGTAACACTGTCCAAGTGGGCTGTGTTTTACGTACGGTTCTATGGGTCTCTCATTCAAATGCAAATATTTTCTGGCTGGCTTTATGGAGAGGGAAGCAAAAGAAGGCATCCTTCAAATCTAAAACGGCGAACCAGATTAAATCAGGTGTTAATGCAGTCAACAGTGTGTATGGATTTGCTAACACTGGGTAGAGGTTTTCAGTTATTTTATTTATGGCCCACAAATCCTGAGCCACCCGATATGATCCATCAGGTTTATGGACTGGTAATATGAGAGTATTATAGCTAGATTCGAATTCTTTTAGCAATTCTAGTTGCAGAAATTTTTCTATTATTGGGCGAATCCCTTCCCTATCTTCCTTTTTTAAAGGGTATTGTTTAATTCTTACCAGTTGTCATCCTTCCTTGAGTTTTACCTCCACAGGTGGAGCATTTCTTGCTCTCCTGGGTACATTGGTTGTCTATACACCTGGATATACTTGATCTGTGATTTCTTTGCTAATATTTCCTTCTACCGGGAGATCAGATAATAAGCAGCTCATTATTTGTATAAATTGTTGATCATTTACTTCCAGAGTAATTTCCCCTTTTTCAAATTTTATTACAGCTTGTAATTGTTCTAAGTCGTCTCTTCCCAGGAGTGCTTTTGGAGAACTTGGCATGTACAGGAATTTATGAATTTTTTCCCAATTCAAATTTCAAAGGTTCACAAAAATATGCCTTTTCATGTTGGCCAGTAGCCCCTTTTACTATTACATATTCTTTATTTACTGGTATCAATGCTTGATTTAAAATGGAGAAGGCCGCCTCTGTGTCCACTAAAAGTTCCACCTGTTTCTGTTTTTCCTCTATCTTTAATGCAACCAGTGGATTCGCTAGGGTAGATTCCCCAGGTACCCATCAATCCTTTCTAACAGGAGCCTGTATTTTACTCTTGCCCCTCCTTCTTTCTGGGAACTCACTCTTCCAAGGCTAACACCATAGGACCCTGGGGGAATATTGAACCACATTTTTCTGTCATTCGGGGTGATTGCGGAGGATAAAGAACATATCTGTATATACCACTTCATCCCAATTTCTTTTTACTCAAACTTCCACTGGGTTCTCCTCCGATATCTTTCCAATGCAAAATCACACAGCCCAGAGGGCTTTTCTTAGGGATTTCATTACTTTGTTTCCCTTTCATCGTTAGTTAGATTTATTTCTTGATTCCTGTTCCTGTTTATAACTCAACTCCCGTCTATCTCTCCAGTGATACTAACGAGAACAATACAGTTTCTCTAATACATTCTCAGTTCCACACTGATTACACCAAACATAAAAACCAAGACATAAATTTATAGCGGGTAGTTTTCTCTCTCTCTTGCAGATACGCTGCAACTCAGTCACTCACTACTCACACCAGAGGTAACTCATTTCACTCACACAAACAGTTCATCAAATATAAATCAATTTTCAAAACTCAGTTTCTTGTAGCAATATCCAAAGCCAATACCAATAAATCAATGCCACCAGAAAAGTGACTCACTGTTGGGGAATCAAACCCTGGTCTCCTGTGACAAGCAGGATTTCTCTCACTCAGACTAGTTTTTCTCACACTCACCACACCAAAAATCATTTCCAAATTGTACAACAACCTCCTGTTTACATATTTACACAAACAGTTTAAATTTGCCATACGCTTCGTCTGTCTCCGGCCGCTCTCCTCATGGAGACACGGAACTGCAGATCGGGACTCCGCTCTCGCTTCACAGTCAGACTGCATCTCATTCACTCAAACACTCAAATCATTCAAACAATACGGTACCGGGCACAAAAACGCAAAGCATAACAACGGTTATGAAAATCCCAATTATAACCACAATGATGTAAATTTCAGTTCCCATGGGCTGCAGGATGTTATGTCTCTATTTTTAGCAATACAGTATTGCAACAATCGTACCAGTTATTATCCCTCCGGCAGCTGCAAAAATGACCCAGGTTGACATGTAGAGATTGCTCAGAGGTCCCCTTGCATAGAGCCACTCAGTGTACTATCCAACATTGCTAGTGGCCACCCACCGTGGTCAACGACGTCCCTGTACACAAAGACCTCCCCAAACCTGGATTCGAATCCCCACCCAAGGGTGAGCATTCACTCTTTACCATGCGTAAGATGTCTCCTTACGGCTTATAGGTATCCCCTCCCAAGTATAACATACCTCTCAAACTCTCTAAACCTCTGCTCACACCACACCACTCTGAACCTCTCTGAATCTGCTCACACAGCACCTCTCTCAACCTCTCTCAACCTCTGCTCCCAACACCTCACAACCACTCTCAACCACTGCTCACACAACACCTCTATCAACCTCTTTCAACTCTCTAAACATCTGCTCACACAACACATCTCAAACTCTCTCAACCTCTGCTAAAAAAACCAAAAACAAACCCTCTTTCAACCTCTGCTCACACAAAACCTCTCTCAACCTCTGCTCACACAACACCTCTTTCAACCTATCTCAACCTCTGAGCATACAGTACCTCTCTCAATCTCTCAAACTCTCTGCTCGCACAACACTTCTCTCAACCTCTCTAAAACTCCATTCACAAAACAGCTCTCTCAACCTCTGTTCACACACCACCTTTAAATTCTCTCAACCTCTGCTCAAAAATAACGTCTCTCAACCTCTGTTCACAAAACACTCTCTCAACATCTGCTCACACCACAGCTCTCAAACTCTCTACGCCTCTGCTCACACAACACCTCTCCACCTCTACTGACACAATACCTCTCAAACTCCCTACACCTCTCCTAACACAACACCCCTAATCCTCTGCTCATACAACACCTCTCTCAACCTCAGCTCACACAGTAGATCTCTAAGCCTCTGCTCACACAAGCCCTCTCTCAAATGCTCTCAACCTCTTCTCACAAAAAACCTCTCTAGAACTCTGCTCACATAAAAATTCTCTCAACCTCTGCTCACACAACACATCTATGAAACTCTGCTCATACAACACCTCTTTCAACCTCTGCTCACAGAACACCACTTTTAAACTGAGAGAGGTTTTGTGTGAACTGAGGTATAGAGAGGTTTAGTGTGAGCAGAGGTTGAGAGTGGTGGTCTATGAGCAGATTCATAGAGGTTCAGAGAGGTGTGCTGTGAGCAGAGGTTGAGAGGGTTTTTTTTGAGCAGCGGTTGAGTGTTTTAGAAGTGTTGTGTGAGCAGAGTTGGGAAGAGTTTGAGAGGTGTTTTGTTAGCAGAGGTTGAGAGAGGTGTTCTGTGAGAAGAGGTTTAGACCGGTTGATAGAGGTGTTGTTGTAGCAGAGTTTTGTCGCAGATGGGATAGATGAGTGATGCACTTCACTCTTAAGAGAGGCAACAATATGTTTATTGATATAAAAGAAAGGGTGTAACAGTGTTTGATAATAAACGTGACAGTGATTACAGTTTGATGGTAAGGTAATCTTGATTATTTAGTGCTTAGAGAACAGGGTCAGATGAATCTGTCAGGGAGACCCTCCCGTTGAGTCACGAAGTTCAGAAAGGATCCCTTTGCTTTCCAAACTCCTTCTCAGAGGGGAGCCTACGTTGGAGCCTGGCTGGATCCAGTCTTAATCCCAGACTTGGTCAACCGTTTATGTCTAAAGGAATATATATACACACAATCAATCCTTTATACTTCTTAGCTAAGATCACAAAGTTTAATGCACTTATTCCCAACTCACTTACCGAGGATCTGTTGCGGCAAGGATTCTCTCGACCTAGAGGAGTAACCTTGCGAGGCATCCCTTTCAAGGGGAGATCCTGACGTGCAGCCTGCTGTCATTTCAGGAGAGCTCAAAGGGCTCTTGGGCCGCTCGCTATTTATGGAGTAAGATGATTGGCTCATAGTCATATTTACATACCACCGCAGGTGCCAGTGGACACTGACCACTGCTCTGTCCAGGTGTGCACATTAGCATAGATAGCCCTTGGCTATTGTGTTTTTATCTGTCTTCCCGAAATCACTGTGAGATGGATACAGACATCACAGTCATCACCAATGGTTATCAATTAATCAGATTTACGGGAAAAAGTCAGGCAAAGGTGGGGGCAGCAGGGGAAGCATACCATCACAAGGTTGAGTGAGGTTGAGAGAGGCTTTGTGTGAGCAGAGATTGAGAGAGGTGCTCTGTGCACAGAGGTGTAGAGAGCTTCAGAGGTGGTGTGTGCGTACATGTGTAGAAACATTAAGAAAGGTGTTGTGTGAGTAGAGCTTTAGAGAGTTTAAGAGAGGATTTGTTTGAGCAAAGGATTTGTGTGCGCAGAAATTGAGAGAGTTTGAGAGGTGTTGTGTGAGCAGAGGTTGAGAGGTTGAGAGAGCTGTTGTGTGAGAAGAGGTTCAGAGAGTTTGAGACTGTTGTGTGAGAAGAGGTTCAGAGAGGTACTGTGTGACCATAGGTTGAGAGAGGTGCTGTGTGAACAGATTCAGAGAGGTTGAGAGGTGTTGTCTAAGCAGAGGTTGAGAGAGTTTGAGAGTGCTGTTGTGTGAGCACAGGTTTGAGAGATGTTTTATGTGAGCAGACGCTGAGAGAGGTTTTCTGTGAGCCGAGGTTGAGAGAGCTGTTGTGTGAGAAGAGGTTCAGAGAGGTACTGTGTGACCATAGGTTGAAAGAGGTGTTGTGTGAGCAGTGGTTGGGAGAGGTTGAGAGGTGTTGTGAGAGCAGAGGTTGCGAGAGGTTCAGTGAGGTATTGTGTGAGAAGAGGTTGAGACAGTTTGAGAGAGGTGTTGGGTGAGCAGAGGTTGAGAGAGAGTTTGTGTGAGCAGAGGTTGAGAGAGGCTTTGTGTGAGCAGAGGTTGAGAGAGGCTTTGTGTGAGCAGTTTCAAAGAGGTTTTGAGAGGTTTTGTGTGAGCAGAGGTTTCGAGAGGTGTGGTGTGCGCAGAGGTGTAGTGAGCTTAAGAGACGTCTTGTGTGCACAGAGGTGGAGAGAGTTTAAGACAGGTGTGTTGATGCCTCGAAAAGCCGGAATCAAAACTCACTAGCCTTGGTGGCTATTAAGCAGTTATCCTTTATTGCAGCGCTGGGCACACAGGGGATCGGTCCTCCATATGTATGAGCAGAGGTTGAGAGTGCCGTTTAAAGCAAAATTTTTTGTATTTATACAGATTAACTATATATATTCATTGTACAGATTAACTATATATATTCATTATAATTTCTAAGAAAAGGCAGGGTTATGCAAATTATTTCCAAGAAGCCATTTACAGTAACTCCTCCCCGATAGAGCATGCTCGGTGACACTCAAGGGGTCTTCCGGTGGTCTTCAGGGATGAAGGCTGGACATCTTCCTCTCTCTCAGTGCATGCTTCTTATGGTTTTCTCCATAGTTTCTAAAACACATTCCTGCACAAACTAGTTAGTAACCCTTTTTAATTGAAAGTAAGATATACTCTGTCTCTTAATTGGTCATTGGTCTCATTATTTATGACTCCCCTATCTTCACTTCTTTATCTTCAAGGCTGTTCCACTGTTATGGTTAAATTTTGTAGCTGCTCTCACGAAACAGCTCACATGGTTACAGCCATATCCTACTAAAATCCAAACCAAATCTATTCTTAAAACATGCAAATACTTTCTCAAAAGACGCAAATTGTTTCTACTCTTAAACATGCAAATTCTTCTTATATTAAAGTTATATTAATTGTCTCTTAAGCTACATCTATATCAATCTACTCAGCATTATGACATTTAATTGAACCATTCCCCCCTTTTCATTATCAAGTCGGCGAGGGACGATCATCGGCGACAGCGATCGTTCTGGTAAGCTCAGGGGCTGTGTGTTAGATCGGGTGGTCTAGCGAGGTTCCCTGCATCTGGGCACCAGCTCCATCGATCCGCAGCGAGTACCCGGAAGCCCGGCTAAGCTCACCCCCTCCCCAAGGTCACGTGACCCCACACTCTAACCTTAAAAGGGCTTAAGGAGGGCAGCCCACCCACACAACGCAGGCGAGCAAGCAGTAGAGCTCAGAGGAGGCAGCCAACCGTCCGGCTCGCCGGGCAGAGAAAATAGAGGAGCCCAGCCTACGGACAGGAGAGGGTTGCTAACACTTGGGTAGGTACTGCATAATGGTGTCTACCCGGCGCAGGGCCATAACCCCAACACCTTCCACTGTGGAGGTAGCCACTCAGCTTAACCAACCGCAGAAGCATGCTGCGGTGCAGGTCTTGGGGTGCAGGGACTGTCACAACATGCTTGTGGCAGCAGACAGCTCTGAACATGGCTGTGTACTGTGTGAGATCATAAGGGATCTCCTCAGCCGTGCAGCATACCTACAAAGAAAAGGTAGATGTGCTCAAGGATAAACTAGACAGGCTCATGAGCACCAGGGAGGCTGAGGTGGAGATAGATCGGATGAGCCAGGTTCTGTCCTCCCAGCCAAAGAAATGTGAATACCCAGTAGATAGTGTCCAAGACCGGAGTGACCCTATACCCTCCCCCATGCAGGACAGTATAAATGATAAGGACGAATGGAAGCAGGTACGTGGAAAGGGCAGTAGGAGAGTACCTTCCAAGCCTGTCCTTCCTCCACAAGTGCCTCTGAGCAATAGATACGAGATCCTACTACAAGGGGACCAGCCGGATCATGAGATGGCTGATAGGAAAATCACTTCTAAGGTTGTGTTCCCTAGGACAAGGCCCCCTAAGCAAACCCAGATGGCTGATAGGAAAGTTCCTTCCGAAGCTGTGTTCCCTAGGACTAGACCCCCTCAGCAAACCATCAAAACAGCCTCTGTTAAGGCAAAAAGACGGGTCATTGTCTTAGGAGATTCCCTTCTGGAGGGAACTGAGGGCCCGATCTGTAGGCCGGACCCTCTACACAGGGAAGTCTGCTGCCTTAAGGGAGCTTCAGTTAGGGACTTAACAAAGCGAGTCCCAACCTTGGTCAGGGACATGGATTATTATCCACTTTTAATTTTTCAAATAGGTAGTAATGAAATATGTAAAAGAAAACTGAGCACCATTGAGAAGGATTTTAGGGCCGTGGGATGCATGGTGCGAGGATCTGGAGCACAGGTAGTGTTCTCCTCCATCATTCCTAATACAGTGAATGGGGAGGGTTGGTTTGAGAAGAGCCAGGAAATAAATACCTGGCTCAGAGCCTGGTGTGAGAAACAGAACCTTGGGTTCTTTGAGAATGGGCTGGCTCGAGCCTCACCAGCCTTGCTTTTGAGGGATGGGGAGCACTTATCCCCTAGGGGCAGAAGGATACTGTCCAAGAAGCTGGCAGGGCTCATTAATAAAGCTTTAAACTAGATAGGAAGGGGGAGTGGGACAGGGCCAGGCTAGATGGAAAAAAGCCTGGGTGTGGTGGTGGAGTTACTGAGGGATGGTGTGCTGGCAATGACCTCTGGTCAGCCACCCTAGTTAACCAGGGGGATAGTGTTCTAACTCAGAGTAGAGATGTAACTACTACTGATAGGCTAGGTAACTTAAACAGCTGTCACTTGGGAAGCAAGGCTTCCCCAAGGAGCACAACAAGATCAGTAGACCAGCTGAAGTGCATCTACACCAATGCACGCAGCATGGGGAACAAAAAAGAGGAATTAGAAGTCCTTGTAACTTGTTTGCTGCGGGGAGGCTGGTGACCCCGTGGACACTGGGACTGAGAGACTGAGAGACATTGTGATTTATTACTGCCCTCTATAACAGTGACCCATGCCGGGGCAGCTGGTGTTGAGCCGAAGCCCTGTGGGAAAGGACTCACATTGGAGAAGTTTGTGAAGGAATGTCTCCCGTGGGTGGGACCCCACGGTGCAGCAAGGGAAGGGTGTGTGGAATGGATGCCCCCCCTTCCCGGCCGAGAAAGAAACCAACTTGCAAGGAACTGACCGAAGCCCCCATTTTCCCAGTCCCTGCCCCTCCCTGTGCCACAATGTGGGGGAAGAAGGGAGTGAAATCATGACTAGAGTGAAGTCTGCTAAGAAGGGAGGGGTGGGGGGAGGTGCTTAAGATCTGGTCACACTTCTCATTATCCAACTGATTTCACTGTTTATGTAATGTAGTGTAATAAATTAGATAGTTTTCTTTCCTTTATTCTGTGTTGAGTCTGTTTTGCCCAAGAAGCTAATTGCGGAATGATCTCTCCCTGTCCTTATCTTGACCCCTAAGCCTCTCAGTATATATTTTCTCCCCTGTCCAACTAAAAAGGGGAGGGATAGACCGACTTTGGTGGGCGTCTGGCCTCCAGCCAGGGCTAAACCAAAGTGAGATGAGCGAGAAAGCTGAGTCCAATTTCTGCCTCTCACTGCTGTGGGAGGATCCTCCAAATTCATCACCGAACAGCACAGCTCAGTGCAGTGAGGTTGTTTGCTGGCATCTCATTTTCCCATTTCTCTCTGTCCTCCCATGAGCATGGTGACATCCTCTTAGTCATTTCTCTGTCTGAGAGGGTGGGCTTGTTTTCAGGTGCTCATGTTTTCCAGACACCTTCACAACTGGCTCTCCATCCTTCTTACATGGCTTTGCTTGTGACCTTACGAAAGATCTTTTTTCCTTCCCCTGCCCTCCCCTCTCCTTTCCTTTTTTCTCCTCTCTTTTTCTTTTCTTCCCTTTTCTCTTTTCCATTTTACTTTGCTTTGCTCTTCTTTGCTCTATGCTTACCTATTCCATGCCAGCTAACTCTCCTGCTGACACACTGACTGCAGAGAAGGGGCAGTCTCTATTCGCCCTCCCGTGCATCCCCTCTGTCTCCTGTTACCTGCAGTCAGACACTGGGCTTGCTGTCCTGACCGGGAGGACAAAGTCCCCGAGAGAAAGAGTCCCTCGATGGCAAAAGTCGTACCCCGCCAGGAGCTCTGCCACGGAGCAAGGAGCCACCTCCACCCCGTTCCAGTGCTAGGGAGGGGGACACGCCAGCCCACACACAGCGTCCCTACTGAGGGGGAGCCCGGCAGCCCCCACTGGGCCTGGCCCTGCACCGCGGAGCAGTGCTCAGCCAGGAGCCCTCCTCAGCCCTGTTCTCTAGCAGCCACGCTCACGCATCGGCCAGGAAGAGCGAAGAGGGGGTGTCTGGGGTGCCTCGGCCTACTCCTGGGGATGGCAGCCTCCCGCCTGCCAGCCCTGGGGAGAAGTGAAGGCTACCCAGGCCCCGCCAACCAGCTTCTGCACGGGGTCCTGTCCAAATAGCCAGAATAAATCACGAAGGACTTTCTCAAGCAAAAATCCAGCTCCCTCTTTTCTCCTGGAAAGAGTGCAGGGGAGGGCTATGAAGATGATTAAAGGCCTAGAGCATCTCCCCTACGAGGAAAGGCTGAACGAACTGGGACTGTTCAGCCTTGAGAAAAGAAGACTGAGAGGGGATCTGATTAATGTTTATAAATATCTGGACACAGGGGGAAATAGCCAGGCACTTTTCAGTAGTCTGTGGGGACAGGACAAGGAGAGAGGTTATATGGTTTTGTGTGAGCAAAGGTGTAGAGAGGTTGAGACATGTTGTGTGCGGAGAGGTATAGAGAGTTTAAAATAGGTGTTGTTTGAGTCGAGGTTGAGAGAGGTTATTTGTGAGTAGAGGTTGAGAGAGTTTTGAGAGGTTTGGTGTGAGCAGAGGTTTAGAGAGGTGTTGCATGAGCAGAGTTTGAAAGAGCTTTGGAGAGGTGTTGTGTGCGCAGAGGTGTAGGGAGTTTAAGAGAGGTTGTTTGTGAGGAGAGGTTGAGATAGGTTTTATGTGAGCAGAGGTTGAGAGAGCTTTGGAGAGGTGTTGTATGAGAGGAATTATAGAGAATTTGAGAGGGCTGTTCTGTGAGAAGAGTTTTAAAGAGGTGTTGTGTGAACAGAGGTTTAGACGTGTTCTATGTGTGGAGGTGTAGAGAGTTTGAGAGCTATTGTGTAAGCAGAGGTTGAGAGAGGTGTTGCGTGAGCAGAGGTTTAGAGAGCTTTAGAGAGATGTTGAGCGTGCAGAGGTGTAGAGACTTAGAGAGGTGTTGTGTGAGCACAAGTTGACAGTTTACATCTCTGAAAATCTGCTCAACCTCTCTCAACTTCTGCTCACATGACACTGCTTGAGAGAGGTTGAGCAGATGTTCAGATGTGAACTCTCAACTTCTGCTCGCACACCACCTCTCTCAACCTCTGCTCACACAACACCTCATTAAACCTCTCAACCTCTAAGCATACAAAACCTCTCACAACCTCTCTAAACCTCTGCTCACACTGAACCTCTCTACACCTCTTCTCACACCACCCCTCTCTTAAGCTCTCTACACCTATGTGCACACAACACCTCTCTCAACCTCTGCCAACATCTGCTCACACCTCTCTAAAACTGTCTCAACTTCTTCTCACACAATACCTCTCTACAACTCTGCTCACACAACACCTCTAAAACTCTGCTCAAAAAAAACCTCTCTACAACAATGCTCACATAACACCTCTCTCAACCTCTTCTCACACAACCCCTCTCTCAACTTCTCTTAATCTCTTCTCACACAAAACATTCTCAACCTCTGCTCTGTCACAGTTTTGCATAGCTGTGCTGCCGAGATAGCTTCTGCAAGCAGCAGCTAGGAGCTCTCTGCAAGCCCCAGACTGTAAACATCGCCCAATTCAAGGCCAAAGTTTCTGCTGACCAGGACCAAGCCAACTGGGATGGTCACAGCGCCTCTGTGAATCACATATAGGAGAAAAAAAAACCCCACAGGCAGACGCATTTTGCCACCAGAGAAGAGAGTGAGAAGATGTAACAAGCTGCACAGACACCAAGGCCAGACCTGAAGGAGAGGAGGGGAAGAATGAGGCACTCCGGTTGCCGGAAAGAGAGATTTCCCTGCAGCTCGTGGAGAAGACCATGGTGGAGCCGGTGTCCCCTCACAGCCCATGGATAAGGACAGGGAGCAGAGACATCTACGGCCTGTGAAGAGATTGATCCACGCCTCAGCCGGTTTGCTGGGGAATTTGTGACTTTGCGGGAGACCAGGCCGGGGGAGTCTGCTGAGAGGCCTGTGGTGAGGAGATGACTCCCTGATAGAGAGGACTCACGCTGCAGAAGTTTGTGGATACGACTGTCTCGCGTGGGTGGGACCCCACGGTGCTGCAAGGGAAGTGTGTGTGTGTGGAATGCCCCCCCCAGCTAAGACAGAAGACAACTCAGGAGGAATGGACTGAAAACCCCCATTCCCTGCCGCTCCCCACACCGCAATGGGGGGGAAGAAGGGAGCGAATTTACGATTAAAGTCAAGTGTGCAAAGAGGCGAGGGGTGGGGTGAAGTAGAAGTGTTAAGATCTGGGGAAGGAAAGCAGCTTGTGAGGAACCACCGGAACCCCACTCCCCATTCCCTGCCCCCCCTGCGCCATGTTGGGGGGGAAGAAGGGAGTAAAATCGTGAATGAAGTTTAAGTCTGCTAAGAAGGGAAGGGTGGGGGGAAGGTGCTTTAAGATCTGGCCGTGCTTCTCATTACCTGACTCTGGTTTCACTGGGTGTGTAGTTGTAGTAGTAATAAATCACTTTTCTTTCTTTTATTCTGTGCTGAGTCTGTTTTGCCCATTGCACTAATTGGAAAGTGATCCCTCTGTCCTTATCTCGAGTCCTAAGCCTCCCCATATATAGCGAGTGGCTTTGGTGGGCATTTGGCCTCTAGCCAGGGCCAAACCACCACAGATCACACAACACCTCTCTTAAACTCTCTACATCTCTGTGCACACAACACCTCTCTACACCTTTCCCAACCTCTGCTCACACAAAACTTCTGAACCTCTCTCAACCTCTGCTCACACAATACCTCTCAACCTCTCTCAGCCTCTGCTAACACAACACCTCTCTCAATCTCTCTGAACCTCTACAACAACACCTCTCAACCTCTGCTCATACTACACCTCTAAACCTCTCTCAGTCTCTGCTCACACACCTCTCAACCTCTGCTCGCACAACACCTCTCTACCTCTACTCAAACTCAGCCTTTCAACCTCTCTCAACCTCTGCTCTCACACCTCCCTCAACTCCTGCTCACACTAAACCTCACTTCACCTTTCTCAACCTCTGCTCACACAACATCTCTCTAAAGCTCTCTCAAAATCTGCTCACACAACACCTCAACATCTCCTCACACGCCACCTCTCTCAACCTGTGCTCACACTAAACCTTTAAACCTCTCTCAACCTGTGCTCACACTAAACCTTTCAACCTCTCTCAACCTCTGCTCACACAAAAACCTTTCAAACTCTCTAAATCTCTGCTCACACGAGACCTCTCTAAAGCTCTCTCAACCTCTGCTAAAAAACACCTCAACCTCTCAGCCTCTGCTCTTACAACACTTCTCCCAATGTCTGCTCACACAACCCCTCTCAACCTCTCTGAACCTCTGTCGGGGAAGACAGCAGGCCTGCTAGCAGCCTAGCTCTCTTCTCCCAAGATATAGGCCCTGACAATATTCTTCTGTTCTCATGAGAGAGGAAAAGTTACTCATGCTGAGAGGAACTTAATAATCACATTCTCAAAACACAGTGGCCTTTTTATAGGGGTACAGGCTACCCTAAACCAAGAAGCAGTTATGGGAAGGTACTTGGGAGTAACAGAACATGTTAGGAACCAACCATAACAAGAGGGTCAAAAGAGCAGGTGTGCGGATACTTTTAGGCATTAAAAGTAAACTAACGATATTTAGCTATAAGATAGGTTTATCAGAACTTGTTATAATTACTAACCAATCAGTACGGTGTGAACAGTGTGTGTAACCAACTAGTAGTTTTTTAGCTTGCCATGTTCGCAGTATTAAAGGTATATAATCTGTGTGATTTCACCCAATAAAATGGCTTAACCTAAAATTCATCTCGAATTGCGTGTTGCTCTCTGCTGGACGCCACAAACCTCTCCTCACACTAAACCTCTTTTAAACTCTTGAGACCTCTGCTCACACAACCCCTCTCTCAACCTCTGCTAACATGAAAACTCTCTGAGCCTCCCTCAACATCTGCTCACAAAATAATTCTCTAAAGCTCTCTCAACCTCTTCTCGCAGAATACCTCTCTACACCTTTTTAAACCCCCGTATGTCACAACACCTCTCTCAATCACTCCCATCCCCTGCGCACGTGTTAGAAATGCCAAAAAGTCCTAAAAATAAAGGACTCAAGGTAGATACGTTAGTGAAGCAGTAATTTATTATACGTTCTTGCAAAAGCGGGTGACCCAAAAAGTAGGCACACTTTTGGTCAGAGCCTGCAGCCTTTTTATACCATCTCTGTTAGGTAACCTCGTACATCTATACATATTCATCACCTGTCCTGCTTCGTATTAAGATGAGTTCTAAGAGATGATTTCCATAAGCTCCTCCCAATTACATCTGCACATTGTCCCATGGTGGTGGTCGTCAGGGGGTCCTGGAGATGAAGGCTCGAAATCTTCCTCAGGTTGAATTCTTCATCTCCTTCCCCTGTTTAACTATGGATTTTACAGGCTCAACCAAGGCGCCTTCTTCACAATAGTACATAAGATAATACACATTGCATGTCTGACAGATTCCTGTTTCCCGTTGGTGAAAAATTAAAATGTATGAGTCCTTTTGTCTGGGACAACTGCTTACTGGCAAGTACTTAACTTTATCTTAAGTTTCCTGGCAACTGACAGGTGCCTAGGGCTGAAGGAAGTCAAAGCTCACACAGGTTTCAGATATGTTAATTTTGTAGCCTCTTGAAAAGGTTTGTTCATTGATTACATTTTCCCCATCACTGTTGAAACCTGTTGATTGAGCTTTATTCCCTTCAGTCACATTTTAACCCTTATTTGAGAGAGATTTTGCCATAACACAATCAACAGCAAAACTATATTAACAGTACTCCCTCTTCATTTGTGTGCTATCCTAAATTCTCTACAAAGGATTTCTGATGAGGCAGCCTGAGTCCTCCACTTCACAAGTCAGCATAAAAAAATATGACAACCCATTTCAGTTTGCAAAAGCAACATTTCCCAGCATTTTTCACAGCACGCAACACCTCTCTTAAACCCTCTAATTCTCTTCTCATAAAAGATGTATCTGAACCTGCTCACACAACAGGTCTCTCAACCTCTACTCACACAAGAGCTCTCTAAAGCTCTCTCAGCCTCTCCTCACACAACACCTCTCTCAATCTTTGTTCCCACAACAGCTCTCTTAAACTCTCTCAACCTCTACTCACACTAAACTTCTCTCAACCTCTCTCAACCTCAGCTAACAAAACACCTATTTCAACCTCTTCTCACACTACAGCTCTCTTAAACTCTCTTAACCTCTGCTCACACAAAAACGTTCTCAAACTCTCAAAACCCCTGCTCACACAACACCTCTCAACCTCTGCTCACACTAAACCTCTCTCAACCTCTCTCAATCTCTACTCACGCAACCTCTCTCTCAATCTGTGCTCAACAATCTGTCAGGAGGTAGATATCAAAGTGTACCCATGAGAAAGTGTAATATTGAAGTGTACCCATGAGAAGGTGTAAAGTGTACCCGTGAGAAAGTGTAGAACATCTGGAGAAGTAAAACAATTTTAAGGAATTAGCTGACTGCAGATAAAGGAAGCTGGGAAAAAGATAAACCTTGTTAGAGAAGTTAAAAATGTCAACCTATTGTATGTTAACATATACCTGAGAGGCCAGTAGTAAAACCACAAACGTATAGTAGAAGTGTATAAAGATGAGGATACAGAAATAAATCACGTTCGTTCGTTCTTGCACCACTGTGATTGTGATTCACGCTTGTACGTGTCTTTTTTCCGTCTCGACAGCGACATCTGGTGACTCCGACGTGCATAGAACCGGACGGCTAGCTGAAGCCGTGGAGACGGAGCCCAACATGGCTAAGAGCACCAAGGAGAGCTGCAACTGATCCGGATCGGGGAAAAAGACACCTGGGAGAGGTGAGCTGCTTGGAACATGGGATGGAATAATACGAAGGAAGAGAGTGTGGTACTCTCTATGTGACAACTGATCTTGAAGGAGCGAGGAGTTAAATTGACGGAATCGCTCTTATGAAAAATGTTACTATGGGGCAAGAAACAAGTTTTTGAAGCTAATACGATAACGGCGTTTACTGTGTCAAACTGGAAGGAGTTAGGAGACAAGTTGTTCGACAGTGCCTCTCGGGGAGATAAAATAGCAGTGGAACTTTTGACAACGTGGCGTTTGCTTTTAGAGACTCTTAAAGCTGTTAAAGAAAAAAGGGAACAATTAGAGGGCTTGAAAGGCACAGGTTACATTACACAAAGCGTGGCTGCCGGGGCGGAGGGGATCGCGCTTGAGCCCACAGTAAAATCCAAAGGGCTGAGAGAGTCTCAACCTGTAATAAGATCTAAGCAGCGCGGAAAAAAAAAAGGTTAATGTTCTCTGCTGGCTCTGATGATGAAAGTCCGTCCGTCCATCCGTCCATCATTCCCCCCGCCTGCGCCCTCGCGGAAGATCCGGAGGACCGGAAAGAATGTATGTGTTGCCAAGGGACCAAATAGTATCCGGAAATGAGTCACCGGAGAAGTCGGCAAATAAGTTTTGCTTGTGGCGCCGGGATGGCCCCCCTAAACCCGTGCCCGGGCAAACCACCACTTTATCCCCGCCTATTAAGCCCTCTGCTCCTCCGCTGCCCACCGCGGAACCAGAAGGAGTGCGGACACAGACTAATCTCTCTTTATATACCCCTTTGCCGGCGGACTCGGATAGTGACTCGGAGGGGGGTGATCCGATGACTGGGATAGGTGATCCTGTGGCAAAGCCTCCTGCAATGCCCCACCCCGCCCTGCCGCCACTGTGGCTGCTGGCCTGGCACGCGCCCACCGGAGCGGCGCTGCCGCCGGACTTTGGCGCGCGCGTTCCCCGCGTTCCTCCATCACGTGACATGCCGCTCCTCTTTCCTACCCACCACGGCAACGCGGGAAGGCAGAAAACTTTCGCCCCGCCCCGTGCCCGCCCCAATAAAATCCGGCGTCTCCGGTGTCCTCAATAAGCGGCGGGCCCGGCCCTAGTGCGGCGGCTGGAGTCGAGAGTGGCGATCTGGGCCTGGTTCCTGGTGCATGAGGGGAAGGCAGAGGTGAACGGCTGCAAGTGGTTTGTGAAATATGTCCATCTGATTCGTGTTAATATGGAATAATGTTGGGGCCGCGTAATGAAACATGACATTCTTAGATACCCTTGTATGGCCACGGGCTTGGGAGGTTCAGTTTAAGATGTATATGGTTGTTATGTCTTGCTGGGATTGCCTGGTGGGCACTCCAGTGTGTCAGTTTAAGCCGGTGGGCGGTGAAGCTAGTCAAAACATCCACCAGATGGGGGAGACGGCATGCATAGAAAGAAGATGTGCCTATCCCTGGAAGACATATAAGCTAGGGACTGGAACTGTACAGTGTGTGTCTTGGTGGAGCGGAGACTCCTGGTGCACCCAGCGCTGGTTGTGCACCCCAGCGCTGTTTGCTTGCCTTTATTCGTTTAATAAATTGTTAATTTTTATTATAATCCTGTTTGGGACCGAGTCATTTATCACAACTGGGGGCTTGTCCGGGAGGGCTATGGTTCCTGAATACTGACTTGATCTAGGAGGGGTGCCCCACCATTTGGTGGCTCCTGATCAGGTCGGGTCGGGGCTAACGCCATCCTGAACCTGAATAAAGGCAAGCAAATAATTTGATTTTTTTATATGAGCTCCCTTGCTGGCTGCAACAGTTTATTTTGCCCTGAATTCTGCGCGCGAAGACATGAACGAAGATATACCATTTGGTTTGATCCCAAATGAAGATGATGGAGTCGTATTTAATGCATAGGCATATACCGTTCGGTTGGGTGGGAATCGGTTGCCTGTGTGTGAAAGAGTGTGACTGAGACGGAACGTAGTTCCAAAGTGAGTGCGGAGGTCTTCTAACCATGGTTCCAATCTCCCGCTGAAATAGGGGCAATAAGTACTTAGAAAATATAGTCATAGAACTTAGTCGCATAACTATATAGCTTGAATAAAACAACTAATGGAGAAAGAAGCTGTTTTTCTTTCCCGGACAAAGGGCTTACTTGGGAGGAATAAGAAACGGTCTCGCACTATCTCAAGGGAATGGAAAGAACACAGATGGCTAGCCAAAACATGAATTATGTCCAGAACAATAAGTTATACCTAGCTAAAGGAAAACAGACAGTTAACAAGGACATGAATTAGCTCAGACCGATAAGAGCACTGCAAGCTTGCAGGATCGCCGCATTCCAGGCTAAGGGTGAAAAACACATCATGAGGAAGACCTACAGCCTTCCTCCCAAGGACCACCGAAGACCCTTGCCCACAATTATTGGAAGTATCTGCGCAAGCGGGAAGGACTGATAAGCTAATTAGCATACGAAGCGTGAGTAAATGGGTTTAGGTAATGAATATGTATAGACGTCAATTGAATATTCACTATTTCATTGTATAAATGTGGGACGGTGCACTACTTCAAGTATGCATGTTTTTGGCGGAATGATCCCCCGTGCATCTGCATGCAATAAACATACCTAATTTATAACTTCTGAGTTATAGAGTCTATTTCCGTACATCACCGTGAGGGACTTGGCTGGTGAAGGACTGAAGGGAGTCCTATAGGAATTGTGGGTGGGTAATAGGTCTTAAACCCCCTGCAAGACACTCTTACTGGTAACCAAGGGCTCTAGGAATTGCCATAGTAAAATTCCTGGATGGGTCAGACGAAATCGAAGACCCAGGACCAAAGAAAAGGGAGCAAATTACCGGACATACCTCCAGAGAATCCATTAGGAATACTGATCACAAATTGGAATGATAGGGGCCCCAGAAAAGGAAAAAGTAAATTAAAATTAGTTCAATATTGTATGGTAGAATGGCCAGAGGAGTTTTTAAGACCACATGTCCTTTGGCCTGCTTTTGGATCCATTGAAGATTGGGTTTGCCAGGTCTCAGACATGCATGTAAATTCAAAAAGGCCTTTTAGTCAGTAGGAGAGTGATTGTGCAACCAGGAATCACAGTCTAAATGATAAGGACGAATGGAAGCAGGTATGTGGCAAGGGCAGTAGGAGAGTGCCTTCCAAGGCTGTCCTTCCTCCACAAGTTCCTCTGAGCAATAGATACGAGATCCTACTACAAGGGGACCAGCCATATAATGAGATGGCTGACAGGAAAATTAATTCTGAGGTTGTGTTCCCTAGGACAAGACCCCCTCAGCAAACCATCAAAACAGCCTCTGTTAAGGCAAAAAGACGGGTCATTGTCTTAGGAGATTCCCTTCTGGAGGGAACTGAGGGCCCGATCTGTAGGCCGGACCCTCTACATAGGAAAGACTGCTGCCTTAAGGGAGCTTCAGTTAGGGACTTAACCAAGCGAGTCCCAACCTTGGTCAGGGACACAGACTATTATCCACTTTTAATTTTTCAAATAGGTAGTAATGAAATACGTAAAAGAAAACTGAGCACCATTAAGAAGGATTTAAGGGCCGTGGGACGCATGGTACAAGGATCTGGAGCACAAGTAGTGTTTTCCTCCGTCATTCCTACTACAGGGAATGGGGAGGGTTGGTTTGAGAAGAGCCAGGAAATAAATACCTGGCTCAGAGCCTGGTGCAAGAAACAGAACCTTGGGTTCTTTGAGAATGGGCTGGCTCGAGCATCCCCAGCCTTGCTTTCGAGGGATGGGGAGCACTTATCCCCTAGGGGCAGAAGGATACTGTCCAAGAAGCTGGCAGGGCTCATTAATAGAGCTTTAAACTAGATAGGAAGGGGAAGGGGGACATGGCCAGGCTAGATGGAAAAAAGCCTTGGTGTGGTGGTGGAGTTACTGAGGGATGGTGTGCTGGCAATGACCTCTGGTCAGCCACTCTAGTTAACCAGGGGGTTAGTGTCCTAACTCAGAGTAGAGATGTAACTACTACTGATAGGCTAGGTAACTTAAACAGCTGTCACTTGGGAAGCAAGGCTTCCCCAAGGAGCATAACAAGATCAATAGCCCAGCTGAAGTGCATCTACACCAATGCATGCAGCATGGGGAACAAAAAAGAGGAATTAGAAGTCCTTGTAAGTACAGGAAATTATGATGTGATTGCCATCACAGAAACGTGGTGGGATAATTCACATAACTGGAGTGCTGCTATGGCTGGTTACAAACTATACAGGCGTGACAGGCTGGGTAGGAGAGGAGGTGGGGTAGCCCTGTATGTCAGAGAATGCATTGACAGCCTAGAGCTGGAGCATGATGAAGACAGGGTCGAGTGTCTCTGGGTGAAAATCAGAGGAGAACAAAATCAGCGAGATATAGTGATGGGAGTCTGCTATAGACCACCTGACCAGGAGGAGGAAGCTGATGAGTTGTTTTTTAAACAACTGGGTGAAGTCTCGTGATCACCAGCCCTCGTCCTTATTGGGGACTTCAACTCACCGGATGTCTCCTGGAGGTACAATACAGCAGGGAGGAAACAGTCTAGCAGGTTCCTGGAGGGTTTGGAAGACAACTTCCTGACCCAGCTGCTAAATGAACCCACAAGGGAAGGTGCCCTGCAGGACTTGTTTGTCAATAGAGAAGGCCTAGTGGGGGATGTGAAGGTTGGAGGACGCCTGGGGCATAGTGATCATGAGCTTATAGAATTCTTAGTACTGGGAGAAGTAAGGAAGGGAGACAGCAGAACAAGCACCTTAGACTTCCGTAGGGCAGACTTTGGACTGTTCAGAAACCTGCTCGGTAAGATTCCATGGGAGGCAGCCCTTGAGGGCAAAGGAGCCCAAGAGGATTGGTTGCTCCTCAAGAAGGTAATCTTGGCGGCACAAGAACAGGCTGTCCCAGTCGGTCAGAAGAGGAGTCGGCGAGCTAGGAAGCCAGCTTGGCTGAGTAGAGAGATCCAGGCTGATATACGGGAAAAGAAGGAAAAATATGACCTTTGGAAGAAGGAGCAGGTGTCTTGGGATGATTATAGGAATTTAGTGAGATCATGTAGGGAGAAAGTCAGAAGGGCTAAAGCTGAACTGGAACTCAGGCTGGCCAGTTCTGTAAAAGATAATAAAAAGTCCTTCTATAGGTATATTAACAGTAAAAGGAGGGTCAAGGAGAATCTCCAGCCCTTATTGGATGCTGATGGCACATTAGTGACAAGGGATGAGGACAAGGCTGAGGTCCTTAATTCCTTCTTTGCCTCAGTCTTTAACAGTAAAGAGG
Source organism: Porphyrio hochstetteri (assembly GCA_020800305.1). NCBI lineage: Eukaryota > Metazoa > Chordata > Aves > Gruiformes > Rallidae > Porphyrio > Porphyrio hochstetteri. Next base: position 4,971,250 of record CM036937.1, read on the forward strand.
GATATTCTGTGAGTACTCATCCTCCGGAACTGGCTGACAGGGAGGGGAAGAATAACAAAGTTCCCATGGTTCAGGAGGAAATGATTAGCGACCTACTTGGCCAATTAGATACCCACAAGTCAATGGGGCCAGATGGGATTCACCCGAGGGTGCTGAGAGAGCTGTCAGATGTGCTTGCCAAACCCCTTTCCATCATCTAGCAGCAATCCTGGCAGACTGGGGTAGTTCCACTCGACTGGAGGCTGGCAGATGTTACACCCATATACAAGAAGGGTCGGAAGGAAGATCTGGGGAACTACAGGCCTGTCAGTCTGACCTCAGTCCCAGGGAAGATCATGGAGAGGGTCATCTTGGGAGCTATCATGCAGCACATGCATGATGGCCAGGGGATCAGGCTTAGTCAACATGGGTTTACAAAAGGTAGATCCTGTCAAACTAACCTGATCACCTTCTATGACAAGGTGACCCGCTTAATGGACGAGGGGAAGGCTGTGGATGTGATCTACCTGGACTTTGGTAAAGCCTTTGACACAGTTTCTCACAGCATTCTGACTGAGAAACTGGCTGCTACTGGCCTGGACAGGTGGACACTCAGCTGGGTTAAAAACTGGCTGGATGGCCGAGCCCAAAGGGTGGTGGTAAATGGAACAAAATCCAGTTGGAGGCCGGTCACAAGTGGCGTCCCCCAGGGCTCAGTGCTGGGTCCAGTTTTGTTCAACATCTTCATCAATGATCTCGATGAAGGGATTGAATGCTCCCTCACTAAGTTTGCAGATGACACTAAACTAGGAGGAAGTGTTGATCTGCCTGAGGGTAGGGAGGCTCTTCAGAGGGATCTGAACAGACTGGACCAATGGGCTGAGACCAATGGGATGAAGTTTAACAAGGCCAAGCGTAGAGTGCTGCACATGGGACATAAGAACCCCATGCAGCGCTACCGGCTTGGGGGGGACTGTCTAGAGAACTGTCAAGCAGAGAAGGACCTGGGGGTGTTGGTTGACTGCAGGCTGAATATGAGTCAGCAGTGTGCCCAGGCAGCAAGAAGGCCAATGGCATCTTGGCTTGTATAAAAAACAGTGTGGCCAGTAGATCTAGGGAAGTATTTGTGCCCCTGTACTCGGCATTGGTGAGGCCACACCTCGAGTACTGTGTCCAGTTCTGGGCTCCTCACCATAAGAAGGACATGGAGGTCCTGGAGCGAGTCCAGAGAAGGGCAACCAGGCTGGTGAAGGGGCTGGAGCACAAAACCTATGAGGAGAAGCTGAGGGAGCTGGGGCTGTTTAGCTTAGAGAAGAGGAGGCTGAAGGAGACCTTATCACAGAATCACAGGTTTGGAAAAGACCTTTAAGATCATCAAGTCCAACCATTCTCATCCTAAACTAAATCATATCCCTAAGTACCTCATCTACCCTTTTCTTGAACACATCTAGGGAAGGTGACTCAACCACCTCCCTGGGCAGCCTGTTCCAGGCCCTGACAACTCTTTCAGTAAAAATTTTTTTTCTAACGTCCAATCTAAACCTGCCCTGGCACAGCTTCATGCCATTCCCCCTTGTCCTATCACCTGTCACCTGGCTGAAGAGACCATCACCCATGTTTCTATAACCTCCCTTTACCATCTTTGTGGACGCAATGGGTGGGGTTGTGCTTGCTGGAGTACAGCTCCCACATGGGGATGGCCCCAACAATGTAAAGGGACTCAATTAAAAGCAGAAATTAAAAGGGGGACGTCTTTCCCCAATTGTACAGCCCATTCTTAAAACCCTATTAATGTAACTATTTGGAATCCAGAACAATGTACCGAAGTAAAGTATGAAATTCCCACAGTTGTAGAAATCTATTTGTAAATCTTGCCGAAAACATTGCCAAATCATTGAATATAACTAATTGTTATGTTTGTGGGGGAACAAATCAAAGTGAACGATGGCCATGGGAGGCTATGGAGAGCAACATAAGTGATCCCCAAGTATGGAAAACAATGGCAAAGGATAATAGGAAACAACAATGGGTACTCCAAACAAGTATAATTGGAAGGAGTTGTTGGCAAAACCTAAAAGACAAAAGAAGACAAGTAGGTAACCTGGAGTGTGAAGGAGGTTACCTATAGAATGAAACTCAGAATAGCTGGGATAAATGGGGAAGCCCACTGAAAATGATTCAATGAAATGTAATCATGCTGAATAGATTGATGTAGATGTAGCTTGAGACAATAAATATAACTTTAATTTGTGTGTTTTAAGAATATATTTGGTTTGGATTTTGGATTTTAGTAGAATATGGCTGTGCTGTAACTGTGTGAGCTGTTTCGTGAAAGCGGCTACAAAACTTAGCCTTGAAGCTAGTGAAGATAGGGGAGTCATAAATAATGAGACCAATGACCAATTAAGAGACAGAGTATATCTTGTTTTCAGTTAAAAGGCATTCCTAACTAGTTTGTGTAGGAATGTGTTTTGAGCTCAGGAATGTGTTTTGGTAACTATGGAGAAAACCGTAAAGAGCATGCTCTGAGAGCGAGGAAGACAGCCAGCCTTCATCCCTGAAGACCACCGGGAGACCCCCTGAGTGCCACTGAGCATGCTCTATCTGGGAGGAATTAATATAAATGACTTCTTAGAAATAATTTGCATAACCCTGCCTTTTCTTAGAAATTATAATGAATATGTACAGTTAATCTGTATAAATATGAGAAATTTGGCTTTAATGGGTGCACATATTCGGAGGAGCGATCCCCTGTGTGCCCAGCACTGCGATAAAGGATACCTGCTTAATAGTCACCAAGGCTATTGAGTTTTGATTCTGGCTTTCCGAGGCATCAGAAATAAATAATCAATTTAAAAATTGCACCAATGGAACAAACATACCAAATGGTTGGCCAACTCCTGAAGGACATTACTGCATTTGTGGCAAACTAGCTTATGTATACTTGCCAGAGAATTGGGCTGTGTATTAGGAACTATAAGACCCAGTTTTTTCCTGTTACCCATAAATCTGGGAGAGCGACTAGGAATCCCAGTGCATGCTGAAGCTGATGAGCTAAAAGACGCCATAAACGGAGCTTACAAATCAGACATTGGAAAGATAACAAATGGCCCCCTGAGAGAATCATTGCCTATTATGATCCAGCTACGTGGGCAGAAGACGGATCCTGGGGCTATAGGACTCCAATATATATGCTTAATAGAATAATTCAGTTACAAGCTGTAGTAGAAATAGTTGTAAATAAAATCGGAGGTGCACTTGGATTAATTGCAAAGAAAAATACCAAGATGAGAACTGCCTTGTATCAAAATCGCTTAGCTTTGGATTATTTCCTAGCACAAGAAGGAGGAGTCTGTGGAAAATTCAACCTTAGTAGTTGTTGTTTGGAAATTGATGATGAAGGAAAAGCTGTAAATGAGCTTGTAAAAGAAATGAAGAAAATTGCACATCTTCCAGTTCAAGCTTGGAATGGAATCAATCCAGGAGGATTATGGGGGGACCTTATGGGCGGTGATTGGCTTACTAAAATTGGGATAATTGTGTTGGGGATATGTGGAGGATTGTTAATATTTCAGTGTTTAATACCTTGTTTTACCAGATTAATACACTCGGTTATACAAGTGACTATCTCTAAATTGGAAAGATGTGGATTTGATGGGTGGACCATCCAGTGGATAAGAAACTGGTTAACAGACCGTAGCCAAAGGGTGGTGGTCAATAGGTCTATGTCCAGGTGGAGGCCGGTGACAAGCGGTGTCCCCCAGGGGTCTGTCTTGGGACCGGTTCTCTTTAACATCTTCATCAATGACATCGATGATGGAATTGAGTGCACCCTCAGCAAGTTTGCAGATGACACCAAGCTGAGTGGTGTGGTCGACACCCTAGAAGGAAAGGAAGCCATCCAGAGGGATCTTGACAGGCTGGAGAGATGGGCCCGGGTGAACCTAATGAGGTTCAACACTGCAAAGTGTAAGGTGTTGCACTTGGGCCGGAAGAATCCCAGACATAGATACAGACTGGGAGAAGAGCTTCTTGAGAGTAGTCCTGCTGAGAAGGACTTGGGGATTCTGGTGGATGAGAAACTTAACATGAGCCAGCAGTGTGCTCTTGCAGCTCGCAAGGCCAATGGTATCCTGGGCTCCATTAGAAGAGAGGTCGCCAGCAGGGACAGGGAGGTGATTGTCCCTCTCTTCTCTGCCCTCGTGAGGCCCCATCTGGAGTACTGTGTCCAGATCTGGGGCCCCAAATACAAGAAGGATGAGGAACTGTTGGAGAGGGTTCAGAGGAGGGCCACGAAGATGATTAGAGGGCTGGAGCACCTGCCCTACGAAGAGAGGCTGAGGGAGCTGGGCTTGTTCAGTGTGGAGAAGAGAAGGCTGTGGGGGGACCTCATTGCAGCCTTCCAGTACATGAAGGGAGCTTATAAGCAGGAGGGGATTCAACTTTTTAAAAGGATAGACAATGACAGGACAAGGGGGAATGGATTAAAGCTAAAGGAAGGAAGGTTTAAGTTAGATATTAGGGGGAAGTTTTTTACAGAAAGAGTGGTGAGGTGCTGGAACAGGCTGCCCAGAGAGGTAGTGCATGCCCCGTCCCTGGAAGTGTTCAAGGCCAGGTTGGATGGGGCCCTGGGCAACCTAGTGTAGATCCAGGCCTGAGGTTGGTGGCCCTGCCTGTGGCAGGGGGGTTGGAGCTCTATGATCCTTGGGGTCCCTTCCAACCCATGCCATTCTATGATTCTATGATTCTATGAAAAGGAAAGCCCTGAGCCCGAGGGTCACAGGGGCGGCTTGTGGGCTTCATGGGGAGATTTCAGGCCAGGTATGTCTTTCAGTCCTGGCTCCTTTGGTTTGGAAGCTATTGCTGGACGTTTAGCATGTTTTTAATTCAAGGCTGCTCTGGCCGAGAAAAAACACTAGGGAATTACTATTAGGAGGGTTCCCTGGAAAAGGAAAGCCCTGAGCCCCAGGGTCAGAGGGGCTTCTTGTGGGCTCCATGGGGAGGTTTCAGGCCAGGTATGTCTTTCAGTCCTGGCTCCTTTGGTTTGGGAGCTATTTTTGGACGATTAGCATGTTTTTAATTCAAAGCTGTTACTGAAGAGATTGATACCTAGTGAAGTAGTATTAAGAGGGTTCCCTTGAAAAGGAAAGCTCTGAGCCCCAGGGTCAAAAGGGCTGCTTGTGGGCTTGATGGACAGGTTTCTGGCCACGTATGTCTTTCAGTCCTGGCTCCTTTGTTTTGGGAGCTGTTGCTGGACGTTTAGCATGTTTTCAGATGAAGGGTTCTCTAGCCAAGAAAAATCTATGATTCTATGATCTCCCTCTCAGTCTGGGTGTCAGTTTTGCTGTCCATACACCTCTCCATCTCTCTATCTAGGTGTCTGTCTCCCACTCAGACCCCCTCTCCATCTCCCTCTCCATCTGGGTTTCCATCTCCATCTTCCTCTCTGTCTCACAGAATCACAGAATCACTGAATAATAAGGTTGGAAAAGACCTTTAAGATCATCGAGTCCAACCATTCACATCCTAAACTAAACCATATCCCTAAGTACTTCATCTACCCTTTTTTTGAACACATCCAGGGAAGGTGACTCGACCACCTCCCTGGACAGCCTGTTCCAGGCCCTGACAACTCTTTCAGTAAAAAATTTTTTCCTGACATCCAATCTAAACCTGCCCTGGCGCAGCTTCATGCCATTCCCCCTTGTCCTATCACCTGTCACCTGGCTGAAGAGACCATCACCTACCTCTCTATAACCTCCCTTCAGGTAATTGTAGGCGGTGATAAGGTCTCCTCTCAGCCTCCTCTTCTCTAGGCTAAACAGCCCCAGCTCCCTCAACCGCTCCTCATAGGATTTGCCCTCCAGCCCCTTCACCAGCCTGGTTGCCCTTCTCTGGACTTGCTCCAGGACCTCCATGTCCTTCTTGTGGTGAGGAGCCCAGAACTGGACACAGTACTCGAGGTGTGGCCTCACCAATGCCGAGTACAGGGGCACAATCACCTCCCTAGACCTACTGGCCACACTGTTTTTGATACAAGCCAAGATGCCATTGGCCTTCTTGGCCACCTGGGCACACTGCTGACTCATATTCAGTCTGCAGTCAACCAACACCAACAGGTCCTTCTCTGCCTGACAGCTCTCCAGCCAGTCTCCCCCAAGCCTGTAGCGCTGCATGGGGTTCTTATGTCCCATATGCAGCACTCTACGCTTGGCCTTGTTAAACTTCATCCCATTGGTCTCAGCCCATCGGTCCAGTCTGTTCAGATCCCTCTGAAGAGCCTCCCTACCCTCAGGCAGATCAACACTTCCTCCTAGTTTAGTGTCATCTGCAAACTTAGTGAGGGAGCATTCAATCCCTTTGTCGAGATCATTGATAAAGATGTTGAACAAGACTGGACCCAGGACTGAGCCCTGGGGGACGCCACTCGTGACTGGCCTCCAGCTGGATTTTGTTCCATTCACCACCACCCTCTGGGCTCGGCCATCCAGCCAGTTTTTAACCCAGCTGAGGGTCCACCTGTCCAGGCCAGTGGCAGCCAGTTTCTCAGTCAGAATTCTGTGAGAAACTGTGTCAAAGGCTTTACCAAAGTCCAGGTAGATCACATCCACAGCCTTCCCCTCGTCCATTAAGCGGGTCACCTTGTCATAGAAGGTGATCAGGTTAGTTTGACAGGATCTACCTTTTGTAAACCCATGTTGACTAGGCCTGATCCCCTGGCCATCGTGCATGTGCTGCATGATAGCTCCCAAGATGACCCTCTCCATGATCTTCCCTGGGACTGAGGTCAGACTGACAGGCCTGTAGTTCCCCAGATCCTCCTTCCGACCCTTCTTGTATATGGGTGTAACATCTGCCAGCCTCCAGTCGAGTGGAACTTCCCCAGTCTGCCAGGATTGCTGCTAGATGATGGAAAGGGGTTTGGGAAGCACATCTGACAGCTCCCTCAGTACCCTTGGGTGAATCCCATCTGGCCCCATTGACTTGTGGGTATCTAATTGGCCAAGTAGGTCGCTAATCATTTCCTCCTGAACCATGGGAACTTTGTTATTCTTCCCCTCCCTGTCAGCCAGTTCCAGAGGATGAGTACTCACAGAATATCCCTCTTTACTGTTAAAGACTGAGGCAAAGAAGGAATTAAGGACCTCAGCCTTGTCCTCATCCCTTGTCACTAGTGTGCCATCAGCATCCAATAAGGGCTGGAGATTCTCCTTGACCCTCCTTTTACTGTTAATATACCTATAGAAGGACTTTTTATTATCTTTTACAGAACTGGCCAGCCTGAGTTCCAGTTCAGCTTTAGCCCTTCTGACTTTCTCCCTACATGATCTCACTAAATTCCTATAATCATCCCAAGACACCTGCTCCTTCTTCCAAAGGTCATATTTTTCCTTCTTTTCCCGTATATCAGCCTGAATCTCTCTACTCAGCCAGGCTGGCTTCCTAGCTCACCGACCCCTCTTCTGTCCGACTGGGACAGCCTGTTCTTGTGCCGCCAAGATTACCTTCTTGAGGAGCAACCAACCCTCTTGGGCTCCTTTGCCCTCAAGGGCTGCCTCCCATGGAATCTTATCGAGCAGCTTTCTGAACAGTCCAAAGTCAGCCCTACGGAAGTCTAAGGTGCTTGTTCTGCTGTCTCCCTTCCTTACTTCTCCCAGTACTAAGAATTCTATAAGCTCATGAAGAATTCTATAAGCTCATGAGAATTCTATAAGCTCACTCTCCACCTAGGTGTCTGTTTGGGTGTCAGTCTCCCTCTCAGTCTGCCTTTCCTGCCCTCTCTCTTTCTGAGGGTTAGTCTCTCTGTCTCCTTCTCCATCTGGGTGTCCATCTCTTTCTCCCTTATCATCTGGGTGTCATTCTCCCTCTCCATCTCCCTCTCCATCTGGGTATCGTCTTCTTCTCCATCTGTATGTCAGTCTCTCTCTCCATCTCACTCTTTGCCTGACGGAGGGAGACACCGAGTGTGAGACAGACATCCAGGCAGAGAGAGATACGGAGAGGAAGACGGAGACCCAGAGGGACACTTACTCTTGAAGAGAGAGACAGACATACAGACAGAGGGGGTGACAGAGACCCAGACAGAGATGGGGAGGTTGACAGTGAGGGTGACAGAGAGTGTGACAGAGATGGGGACAGACACCCAGATGGAGAGGCAGACGGGGAGGGAGACAAAAACCCAGACAGAGTTGGAGATGGACACCCAGACAGAGAGGGAGACAGAGAGGAAGAAGTAGTGGGAGCGGGATATGGAGAGGGAGACGAATACCCAGACCGAGGTGGGAGACAGAGAGGGAGATCGACACCCAGAAGGAGAGGGAGACTGACACCCAGAGAGGGAGACGGACACCTGTAGAGAATGGAAACATATTTGATAAGACTGGTCCAGGCAACGTGCCAAGAAGCAAGGGAGTGTGTGTTGAGCAAGAATCTGGAACAGCAAAATATGCATGAATTGGGGAGTGAACGGGACGTTGGAGGACACTGTTGAACACCAGCCTGGGAAAAGAGAAGTCAGCCTGGGAAAAGAGAAGTGTTTAGCTTTGTGCTATTTAGACACCCGAGTCGAGTGATCACTGGTGGAACAAGCGGAGCCTCCCTTCAGAGGAAGGTATTTAAGCAGTAGCATATGTAATAAAGCTGATTCTATGCTTGCGCCTGCTGGAGTCCATGTCTTCCATATGCCACAAATGGCGCCTGAACATGGCCTGAAAAGTGACGACAGTATCTACTGGTGGTGTACCCCCATGCTGGACGGAGGAAACTACATTGAGCGCTCACATGCATCACCTGTTGTGGGACAAATAAGGTGAGGAGCTGTGGGGAAGTATATTACAGTAACATCATGGGGCAATCGGCAACGCAAGAGCAGAAATTGCATACTGAAATTTTGCAAAGAATTTTGCATGAGTGGAATTTCAAGGTCGCTCCATTTCAACTAGTCAAGCTCCTTGTTTGGATCCAAGATCATGGCCCGTGGTTTCTGGCCAGTAGCTCATATGATCTTGTGCTATGGCAAAGGGTTGTTGAAGAATTGCAAACTGAACACCTTTTACAATTGGAGCTCCCTGGTGGGATTTTAATCACATGGCGGGTCATTTACACTGCTTTAAAGACACTGCTTCCGGCTGATCAAGTCTTGCAAGGGGTGCCTGATCCAACCTCTCCTGAAGGGGAGACTGGGGCTGCAGCCTGGAAAGACTCTCATTCATTTGAATTGATCACTCCAGATCCAGACTCAGAGTATGCTGAGGTGGCTGCTGAACCATGTCAGACAGAAACCACCGTGGGTCTTGATGATCCACTTGACACGGAACTGATTGATCCTGAGCAGGAGCCTGATTTATATCCACCACTTACCCTGTGAAGGTTTTAGCAGCCTCTGTGCCAACTGCAGATGAAATCTTACAGCAGCAGAATTTTGTTTCTCGATTATCTCTGTTAAGGCCACTGCCATTTGCACTTCCACCTTCAACTTATCAAACTCGGACTGCTTCCATTCCAACATCCAAAGTTACCAGCAGGCTCTTAGAGTCTGTGTTGTTTCTTCTTCTTTTAATGTTTTTCCAGGACCCTTGATCAGCTATACGCAGAGTTCAAAAGATGGGAGCTCATGTGATGACCATGTTACTAATCAATGGTGTGGTTTTAAACAAAAAAGGGGGAGATGTAGAGGATGGAAACATATTTGATAAGGCTGGTCCAGGAGATGTGCCAAGAAGCAAGAGTTAAAGAACATGGGAGTGTGTGTTGAGCAAGAATCTGGAACAGCAAGATATGCATGAATCTGGGAGTGAATGGGAACTTGGAGGAGACTGTTGAACACCGGCCTGATTCTGATTGGACCTGCTGGAGTCTTCCATATGCCACAGACACCCAGTCGGACACCCAGATGGAGAGGGAGACAGTTATCCAGACGAAGAGAATTTTTGAACAGAATTAGCTGGCCTCATCCGTAGGGCTTTAATCTAGATTTGAAGAGGGATGGCTTCATCTTAATTCATATTGAATTGTAAATTCATTTGTCTGAATCCTTTACGTGTTACACTGGCCAATCACAGAATCACACAGAATCACAGAATAACAAGGTTGGAAAAGACCTTTAAGATCATCAAGTCCAACCATTCACATCCTAAACTAAACCATATCCCTAAGTACTTCATCTACCCTTTTTTTGAACACATCCAGGGAAGGTGACTCAACCACCTCCCTGGGCAGCCTGTTCCAGGCCCTGACAACTCTTTCAGTAAAAAATTTTTTCCTAACATCCAATCTAAACCTGCCCTGGCACAGCTTCATGCCATTCCCCCTTGTCCTATCACCTGTCACCTGACTGAAGAGACCATCACCTACCTCTCTATAACCTCCCTTCAGGTAGTTGTAGGCGGTGATAAGGTCTCCCCTCAACCTCCTCTTCTCTAGGCTAAACAGCCCCAGCTCCCTCAGCCGCTCCTCATAGGATTTGCCCTCCAGCCCCTTCACCAGCCTGGTTGCCCTTCTCTGGACTCGCTCCAGGACCTCCGTGTCCTTCTTATGGTGAGGAGCCCAGAACTGGACACAGTACTCGAGGTGTGGCCTCACCAATGCCGAGTACAGGGGCACAATCACCTCCCTAGACCTACTGGCCACACTGTTTTTGATACAAGCCAAGATGCCATTGGCCTTCTTGGCCGCCTGGGCACACTGCTGACTCATATTCAGCCTGCAGTCAACCAACACCCCCAGGTCCTTCTCTGCCTGACAGCTCTCCAGCCAGTCCCCCCCAAGCCTGTAGCGCTGCATGGGGTTCTTATGTCCCATGTGCAGCACTCTACACTTGGCCTTGTTAAACTTCATCCCATTGGTCTCAGCCCATCGGTCCAGTCTATTCAGATCCCTCTGAAGAGCCTCCCTACCCTCAGGCAGATCAACACTTCCTCCTAGTTTAGTGTCATCTGCAAACTTAGTGAGGGAGCATTCAATCCCTTTGTCGAGATCATTGATAAAGATGTTGAACAAGACTGGACCCAGGACTGAGCCCTGGGGGACGCCACTCGTGACTGGCCTCCAGCTGGATTTTGTTCCATTTACCACCACCCTTTGGGCTTGGCCATCCAGCCAGTTTTTAAGCCAGCTGAGTGTCCACCTGTCCAATCATTCAATTTGTCCAGTCAATCGGTATAACCATTCCCTATTCCTGTATGATGCTATGGGATTTAAAAGAGATTCTAGTGCCCAACCAATTTTTCCTCCAGTTTCTGGCTCATTCCAAGTATCTTCCTCTAACATCGATCTTTTTACTCGTAACAGATGTAATTTTTCTTGACTTCCTTTAAAGGGAGATTTTTTCCAAATTGGACATAATGTAGGTAGTCCCTAAGTAATTTTTTCGACTTTTCCTTCTATTGGTAGATGAGATGTCCAAGTACCATCACTTGTTGCCCAAATTAAATGTCCAGGACTTGGAATCAAGGTTAGGCAGCTAACTTTCCAATATATTGTTACATTTAAAGTGGTTTTTTTAGTCCTCAACACAAACAGCCAAATTTTAAAGCTGATGCCAATGGGGGTACACGTTGAATTGCTTGGCTTACTGTACTACAATTATATATATGCTCACATTGCCACCAGGGGACTATTTTCTCCTTTTCTCGTGTACTGGCACTTTTATCTGTTACTATAGGAAGGATCTATTGTAAATTCTAGCCCATCCTATGTAAAACACCATGGGGCCTTCGCCGTATATTGAAATTTTAAAAGTATGCTCATTGACCAAATGTTGGTCCACTCTTCTTCATTTTTGGAAATTTGTCCAGTCTGCCCACATTCCCATTCCATAGTTATTTTGGATACATTTCATCTTACAGGCTCATCATATCTGCACCATCCAACATTTTTAAGTCTGCCTATACGAGTGAATTGATAATTTGTGGCGACCGGCAGAGAGCAACACGCAATTCGAGATGAATTTTTTAGGTTAAGCCATTTTATTAGGTGAAATCACACAGATTATATACCTATTTTACTGCAAACGTGGCAAGCTAAAAAACTGCTAATTGGTTACACACACTGTTCACACCATATTGATTGGGTAGTAATTATAACGAGTTCTGATAAACCTATCTTATAGCTAAATATCGTTAGTTTACCTTTAATGCCTAAAAGTATCCGCACACCTGCTCTTTTGACCCTCTTGTTATGGTTGGTTCCTAACATGTTCCGTTACTCCCAAATACCTTCCCATAACTGCTTCTTGGTTTAGGGTAGCCTGTACCCTTATCAACAAGGCTGCTGTGTTTTGAGAATGTGATTATTAAGATCCTCAGTGCATGAGTAACTTTTCCTCTCTCATGGAAACAGAAGAATATTGTCAGGGCCTAAATCCTGGGTGAAGAGAGCTAGGCCGATGGCAGGCCTCCTGTCTTCCTCGACAATTCCCCCTTTTTGTATTTGTGTTACAAAAACTGCCTGTAGAGATCTCTGCAGGGCCCTTTGCTAGGACTGCTAAAATCAGCAATCCGATTTTGGCCATTGACAATATTCATCCTGAAATTCCCCACTCATGAAACCAATTGTCCAATCCAAAGAATCCATTTTCTTGTTGTATTTTTTGTGTTTGATCTATTAATTTTTGAATGCTGCATGAATCGAATGAGAGTGGTCAGATAGATTCATGCAGCACATGCCATCAAAATCTTGACACCTATGTCCATGAGCCGTTAATAGGAAATCAATTGCTGCATGATTCTGTAAGGTGGCGTGTCTCTCAGAATCCACAGCCATAGCTAAGTGCCATAGCTACCTTTGCTGTTGCATTTGTTTGCTTTGCCAATCAGGAGTGTCAGGAGTGTTTGAGTGTAGGTAACAGCAACTTCTCTTCTGGTACAGGCACCCATTGTAGTCCATGGCCTTAGGCTGTGCAGAAGTCACTATTTCACTAATTTACAGGCGTATTTCAAAATCTGTTAGATAGTTCAATATGTCCCGTAGCAAAACTCATGTCCACCGTGGCTGCAGTTAGAACACTTGACTTCAGTTACTGGGATCAGGATCTCATCCTGGTTTATGCAGGCTTGCTTTCTTCCGGATCCACAGCTTTATCCACTTGGCTGGTACCCACTTGGTTCCCGTATCTGTAATGACACAGGCAAATCTCCTTCCCCAAGTTAGTACCTGTAACTTCATTTTTTACCTAACAGCTGACATTGACTTTCTTTGATCCCTTCCAAACCTCCTTTTAAATCTACTCCATGTTTTCACTAGTGGAGGTACCAAACTGTCCTGTAGCAGATTTAAATATTTGAAAACACAAAGAACTTTGTTTAGTCGATCAGCTGGAGAGATGTCCTTCTCTCCCCCTTTTTGTTTGTGAAGCAAACGCTTGAGAGTTTGATTCATACGTTCCACCATGGCTTGGCCTGTGGGCGAATGTGGTGTCCCTGTGACATGGGTAATGCCCCATAACTGGAAGGAGGTTTGTGTTGCCTGTGCTATATACCCTGGGCCATTGAGAGTTTTGATTTCATGGGGTACCCCAAGTGCTGCTATGGCAGAGCGCACGTGGCGTTGGACACGCTTACTAGATTCCCCCGTTTGTGCAGTAGCTCACACTGCCAGAGAAAAAGTATCTATACAAACATGGACATACTTTTGCTGACCAAATTCTGGGACGTGTGTAACGTCCATTTGCCATACTTCTAGTGGGCCTGTGCCACGAGGATTGACGCCAGGGGCAAGGCCACTGGTGAATTGCTGACAGTCCAGGCATGACTGTACAATCCCTTTAGCCTCGGCAACCAGCAGGTGGTGTTGTCGTTGAAGGACCTTGGCAGATTGATGAAAGAATTCATGCGATCTCTGAGCCTGTGCAAAGCAGTCTGCTGAGGGAGCAGCCCGTGCTGGTGCCACCAGCCTGTCTGCTCTCTGATTTCCTTCTGCTAGACCTTGAGTTAGTCCAGTGTGGCTGTGAATATGGGTAATAAAATACTGATGCTGTCGGTTAGACAGTAGGAGCCATAATTCTTTAAACAACCTATAAAATCTTCGTCTGAAATTCCCTTTAATAGTTCCCGTTCCATTCGGGTCACTATTCCCACCACATACAGTGAATCACATACTATATTAACCAGTTCGGCTTTCCACTTATCAAACACTTTTACAACCGCCTGCAACTCCAACTGCTGAGTTGAGGCTTGGGCTCCTTTTAATATCAAATCCTGCCATTGCCCATTCTCTTGCCATGTAATTGCAGCCTTCTGAATCCTTCCTCCCGCATCAGTAAATACTGTAATACCCCGAACCAAGTGCACAGACAACAAGGGCTTTTCTTCTATTCGACAGTTCTGTGCTACTGTAAAGATTCTATGTGGTGGGTAATGCACTTTCACTTCCCCTGCATAGTCTAATAAAGCTATTTGCAGGTCAATACTGTTCCTCAAGGCCCAAGCTAAACACTCTCAAATGCGGGTTCTGTTTTTGGCTGCACTGGCAAGAATACCCATTCTAACACCCTTAAGGGATCTTTGCCATTAGTCCACTGCATTATAATAGCAAACACATGCTCTGTTTGATTGATGACTGCGACTCCTATGTCCCAGTCAGGATCCCGTCGATGGGTATATGTATTCTTAATTTTGTTACTAATAACTTCCAGGGCCTTTTTAGCTTCTTCTGACAGGATTCTTGGTGCTCCTGCACCACCTCTTCCCTTTAGCAATGCCACTAAAGGTTCCAATTCCCTATTTGTAATACCACACTGATCTGAGGGTATAGAGTCACGATTATATATGTAGTGTAGTTATGGAAGGGCAGCTCTTGCAAGTTAGCTAGGTAATCATGTATAACGGCTTGTGAAGGAGCAGGGGAGTTTTTCTTTCCATAGCAAAGGGATTACTCATGAAAACCTTGTACCATCTCGAGGAGAAGATAAAGAGCAAGAACTCGAGGATGGAATGATATCCATCCCAAATATGTCAGTTGTCTCTTTGTTAAAGAAAACAGGAGGCTGATAAAGGACATGATTAGAGGAAAACAGATAGTTAACAAGGCCATAAATCAGCTCAGACGGATAAGAACACTGCAAGCTGACAAGACCAGCACATTCCAGGCGAAAGGTGATAAGTACATCATGAGGAGGACTTGGGGCCTTCCTCCCAAGGACCACCGAAGACCCTTGCCCACAATTTTTGGAAGAAACTGCGCAATCGCAAAGGACTGATAAGCTGATTAGCATAAGAAGCGAGAGTAGGCGGGTTTAGGTAATGAATATGTATATGCGTCAATTGAATATTCATTGTTTCATTGTATAAATATGGGACGGTTTTGCTACTTCGGGTATGCACGTTTGTGGTGGAGCGATCCCCCGTGCATCTGCGCGCAATAAACATACCTACTTTATAACTTTCGAGTTATAGAGTCTATTTCCGTATGTCATTTTGGCGAGCCAGGCAGGAGGATTTCTGCTCGGCTGCGGGACCAGCTGCAGAGCGGACGCTCCTAGGCGCGCCCCGAGAGATTTCCTCGAAGGAGCCTCCCCTTCCCAGCTGTTCACCCGGGAGCAGAAGAGAGACCCCTGGATCTGCGGATAAAACGGTATGTTTGCAGAGAGAGCTGCTGATAAGACGCGCGGAGACGTCCGGCGCACAGCATAGTCCCTAGGAGGAAAGGTACCTTAGGAGGGGGTTTGTTGACCAAGGGGTGGCCGCTAGCGATCTTGAGGGTAGATCGAGCAAACCCAAGAATCGGGAAGTAGATCGGGTGACTCAGAGGCCCGTACGGATAGAAGTTCTGGCGTACGGGGGGTCACTGATCACGAGGCCCAACTGGAATTAGGTAATTAGGTAATAATTGCAGTACTGTGTTGTTGGAAGTGTCCGGGCTTGCTTTAGGGTTGTAATTGTGCTTGTTGTTGAGTTTGTCATTGTGTTAACTGTTCTTGTACTAACTCTGGTGTGAGTGGTGAGTGACTGAGCTGCAGCATATCTGTGAGGAAAAAAAAGAAAAAAAAAAACGAAAAAAAAAACCAAACACCTTTTCATAACCATTGTTATGCTTTGCATATACAAGAAATCTTCGTGCCCGGTACCGTGTGTTGTTTGAATGATTTAAGTGTTTGACTGAGAAGTAGTCTGATTACAAAGTAAGTTAGGAGCTCTATCTGTGTTTCCGACCTTGGGCGACTAAGGCAGCTGGAAAAGAGCGAAGCAATTGAAATTGCAAAATGGGAGCTGGGGGAAGTAAGCCTTGTGAGAAATCACCTTTGGGTTACATATTGAAACATTGGAAGGATATTGTAGGACAGGGTGGTACCGAAGACAAAAAGAGGCTGGTTAAATATTGTAATCAGTGGTGGCCGCTATATAAACTAGAGGATGGAGCAAAGTGGCCTCAGGAGGGAGGAACATTAGATTATAACACTCTCCTGCAACTAATGTTGTTTAAGTGAGGAACAAGAGCCCGAGGTAGATGATTTGTTCCACCCACCTTATAGGATGGGGAGACAGGGTGCAGCCGGGGCTCGGGCTTCCAGTCCATCCCCGGATGAACAGGATACCCCACAAACCACTTCCAGAAAAGATCAGCCTCCACCCCCACATGAGGAAATGCAAAAGCCAGTCCAGCCCCCAAGTAGCCCAGTGTCTTCACACACTAGAAAAAAGACAATCTTACAGGCACCCCTTCGAGAGGCCGTAAATTCGGACGGAGGGGTAATGAAAATAAAAATCCCATTCACGGGTGCAGACCTGAAAGAATG
The DNA here is from genome assembly GCA_020800305.1 of Porphyrio hochstetteri. NCBI lineage: Eukaryota > Metazoa > Chordata > Aves > Gruiformes > Rallidae > Porphyrio > Porphyrio hochstetteri. Next base: position 4,987,961 of record CM036937.1, read on the forward strand.
GAAGGAGGTTGCACGGGAATACCGTAATGATCCGATAAACACGGCACAAAATTTTAGATTTATAATAAGGCAACACAATCCCGACTGGAATGACCTACAATTGTTATTGGATTGTTTAACTGAAACTGAGAAGCAATTAATTATAAAAACAGCAGGAGAATTAGCAAAGGAACATTATGACATAAAAGGAAGTAACTTTAGAGAATGGTTTCCCTTGTCAGACCCGACATGGGATCCGAACCGCTCCGCCGATATGGAAAAATTACAGGCATACCAGGAGTGGATATTTAAGGGGATGGAAAAAGCAATTCCCAGGACAATAAATTGGGCAATCCTATACGCAGTCAGACAGGGCCCCTCTGAAACACCCTCTGAATTCTTGGACAGAATAAGGGATGCGATGCGCCGACATACACCTTTAGACCCGAATTCGGAGGTAGGGGCACAGCAACTAATATCCCTCTTCCTGGGACAATCCCAGGGGGATATTAGGTGCAAATTGCAGAAATTAAGACCTCCTGAAAACAGAGACCTAGAAAAGCTATTAGAAGAGGCTTGGAGAATATTTAGTAATCGAGAAGAAAGCTACAGGCGTGATCAGAGGAAAATACTGGCTGTAGTAACAGAAAATGAGAATCGGACATATAAAGTTAAACCAGGGCAGGGGCTAACACCCCTAGCGAGAAATCAATGTGCAGAATGTAAAAGGACAGGGCACTGGAGGCATGAGTGCCCTGAGCGCCAAAGGAATGCGAAGTGGCGCAATAATCAAAGAAAGACGATAGCTCACGCAGAGGAAGAAAGCTGACTAACCGACCCGTTAGTAAAAATAAAGTTAGGAGAGGGGCAAAAGGAAATTGAGTTTTTAGTAGATACAGGAGCGACCTATTCAGTTTTAAATCAAGCTTTGATGCCTCTGGGAAAAGATTATATCACAGTGAAAGGTGCGACGGGCCAGGCTGAAAAGGCTTACTTTTGCAAACCCTTAAAGTATACATTGGGTAAGCAAATGGGGATCCATAAATTTTTATATATGCCAAACTCTCCAAAGGCCCTCCTGGGGAGGGACTTATTAGAACAATTGGAAGCAACAATCAAATTTAAACAAGGGGAAATTACTCTGGAGGTAAATGATCATCAATATACTCAAATTATGAGTTTATCCTTGGTTACTACCCCTGCAATAGGAGAAATTGATACCAGAATCACGGACCAGGTATATCCTGGTGTTTGGGCAACTGATGTACCAGGACGAGCAAAATGCGCACCACCAATAATAGTAAAATTAAAAGAGGGACAGAATGCAGTGAGGATCAAACAATATCCATTGAAAAGGGAAGACAGGGAAGGAATTCGTCCAATCATAGCACGGTTTGTAGAACTAGGACTACTAAAAGAATGTGAATCAGAATTCAACACACCTATCCTCCCAGTTAAGAAACCTGATGGGTCCTATAGGATAGTTCAGGACTTAAGAGCCATCAACAAGGTAACAGAAGATCTATATCCAGTGGTAGCTAACCCATACACCCTACTAACTGCATTAACCCCTGATTTAGCTTGGTTTACGGTCCTGGATTTAAAGGATGCTTTCTTTTGCCTCCCTCTCCATGAAGCCAGCCAGAAAATTTTTGCTTTCGAATGGGAAAATCCCAAAAGTGGTCGAAAGACCCAGCTCACATGGACAGTGTTGCCACAGGGGTTTAAAAATAGCCCCACAATTTTTGGGAATCAGCTAGCAAAAGACTTGGAGTCATGGGAACCACCATCAGAAGAAGGGAAGGTGTTACAGTATGTAGACGACCTTCTCATTGCAACTGAAACTGAGGAATCCTGCATCATTTGGACCGTGAGTCTGTTAAATTTCCTGGGACTACAGGGGTACCGGGTTTCTAAGAAAAAGGCACAGGTAGTGCTACAACAGGTTACGTACCTGGGGTACGAGATCAGCGCTGGACAACGGGTTCTAGGACAAGCCCGGAAAGAGGCCATATGCCAAACCCCCCGACCACGAACTATAAAAGAATTACGAACGTTCCTAGGCATGACAGGGTGGTGCCGACTTTGGATATGTGATTATGGTCTGCTTGTGAAGCCTCTATATTCCCTGATGACAGCTAACCAGAAGAACCTCCAGTGGGATGCAGAGTTGGACCGAGCTTTCCATCAGCTAAAGAAAGCTCTAATGTCAGCACCAGCATTGGGGCTTCCCGATGTAAGTAAACCATTTTTCCTATTCTCCCATGAAAAACAGGGAATGGCATTAGGAATATTGGCACAAGATTTGGGACCATACAGACGGGCAGTAGCGTACTTTTCTAAACAGCTGGATACCGCTGCAAAGGGGTGGCCTGGCTGTCTGAAAGCAGCGGCAGCTGTCATTTTAAACATCCAAGAAGCCCGGAAATTCACCCTGGGACAGAAATGACTGTCCTGGTTTCCCATACTGTATCCGCGGTCCTTGAAGCAAAAGGAGGGCATTGGCTTTCCCCACAAAGATTCCTGAGATATCAAGCCATAATGGTTGAACAGGATGATATTGAAATCGTGACTACAAACATCATCAATCCGGCTTCATTCCTTGATGGGAACATCGGGGAGCCGGTGAGTCACGAGTGCTTGGAAACAATTGAAGCCACGCATTCTAGTCGCACAGACCTTAAAGACGTTCCAATCGATGGAGACGAACACTGGTTCACCGATGGAAGCAGCTATATGCTGAATGGAAGGAGACACTCCGGATATGCTGTTACCACTTCTGAAAAGGTAATAGAGTCAGGGCCACTATCAGCTGATGTCTCAGCCCAGAAGGCTGAGATCATAGCCCTCACCAGGGCCCTGGAGATAGCCCAGGGAAGGATTGTAAACATTTGGACTGACTCTAAGTACGCCTTTGGGGTGGTACATGCTCATGGAGCAATATGGAAAGAAAGAGGATTGTTAAATTCTCAAGGAAAAACCATCAAACACGCAGAAGAAATTTTGAGACTCCTGAATGCAGTACAGCTTCCTGAAAAGGTGGCAATTATGCACATTAAGGCACACCAGAAGGTGAGCACTGTAGAGAGTTTTGTGGAATCATGGCTGGTGGCCAAAGGCCATGAGCTCGGTACAGTGAAATTGGTCAAGCAGTAAGGGCATGAGAAACGTGGTGGATGTAACAAAGACGTTATATCTTTAAGATAGTAAAGTATGGGAAAGAGGAACTAAGCACGGGGGAAGAAGCCATAGGCATTCAGAGTATGTGCCAATATGGGCAGAGATGTTCTTTTATCTTGAACCAATTAGGAGCTCAGTTTTTGCAATATGCATAAGCTAATTATTGTAACCATAAAAGTGCAATGTGTAACCGAATAAAGTTGAGGCTTGCTGGACATCATCGGATGTGGCTGTCTCCCCGTCGATTTTCCACGAAATGGTGACCCCGACGTGATACACCGGAGGCTCGTCCGGGATCGACATCAGCACCGTGAGGGGCTCCTGCTGCCGAAGAACGGGAAGACATGTCCCATTGATTTCAACGGTCTCGTGTATCGTCGACAGGATTCCCGGTGGGGCATTGACTAGGTTCCGAGACAGTTTGGGGGCCCGACGTGATACTGGGAAAAGCGCCGTGATACTGGTAAGCGCCGTAATACTGGGGAGCGCCGGGATTAAAGCGCCGTGATTACAAGGAGCGAAGAAAACTTCCTTATCACGAACCACGGTGGAACGACGGAGGGTGTGTGGGTCCTAAGCAGCAGGACGGCAAATAAGCACGCTGACAAGAGAGTGTGCCGTGCCCTAGGTGATCACATCAGTGAGCCTAGCCGCTACGTGCTACCGGACCTGAAAAAGCTGCAACAGCGCTGACGTTATAATGGACAGGCAAGTAGCATATGATTTATTTACTACAGAAGCGACAGGTCAAAGGCATTGCCTTACATAAGGAATTGCCCGGACCGTTAGAAGTGACAGGTCAAAGGCAAGGAATTGCCCGGACCGTTAGAATACGGGTATGCAAAGGGAATGTTTGTTAACCCACATACAGTATATGAACTAGCCGAGCGGCGTAGACTTGGTGATAAATTGTGGGACGCTACATTAGAGGATGACCAAACAGCAAAGAAATTAGGAAAATTATGGAGAATAGTTCACAATGAGCTCTGCCACTTCAGCCTTTGCAGCAGTTGCGAGTTCTACAGAACCGATTCAAAAGGGAAAAATTCTACTACGGAGAATGTGTTTTTGTTTCTGGGTGCTCTTTCACCTACCCCAGTTACTATGCTAAGTAATCATGCCATGTTATCAGAGCAAAGTGATAAATCTGTCAGAACTGACCGGGAAGACGGGCAAGTAGTGCACGTAAATCTGCCACCACGGTCTGCAAACACCTCCACTATGGTAGCTTTGGAAGGAAAAAATGTGGAAGAAAACCAAAATGTACAACCGACTGCCTTTAATATCTATTCACCTCTAACTTTTACTGAGCCTAAAAGAGCCCGTGACGCAGTTGAAAATGTTAACCGCCATCTAAAACTTCAGCTTGTCCTTGAAAATCTGGAAAACATGAAAGCGGAGCAGGCAGTTGCGGCAACGGCATGCCCTGCTGTGAAAGAGTTTGCAGAATTGCCCACCCACCCACCTGGACACTACTGACACGAAGAATCACCGACTATAGCACGGACAAGGAACCTATGCCCACGGACAAGAAACCTAAGGACAGGACACAGGACACCTACGGCCATGGACAATTATCGGCTTCGACAACCATCGGATCAGGGACACATTTTGTATCTACACCCACCGCTCCCACCCACACCGCCCGACAAACATCATCAATACATCTCCTGACACCCGAGAGACTGCAGAGACTGCTCGTCGGAGCCTGGGCACGTAAGGTGGCGTCAGAGTGGGAAAAATGGTTAAATCAGGGTATTTTGATTCCTACACAATCGTGAAAATTACCAGGGAAAAGTTTATGTGGGGACGAGCGGGTGGTGGCGAAAAGAACGTTGATAGCGGGCCGGTGGGATGTGGGGGGGGCGGGTAACCCCACCTCAAACGGGAGGATCGGGATTACGTAGCATCCAGCAGAGCTATTCTGCATTAGCTTATGATTTGTATACCTCAAGAAACAAACCCCCTGTCTCAAACATTACCCAAACTAAAGACACAGAGCCTCGGTAAATTTTAAGTGCTTAACCTGTCATCTAGGAGTGGGGAGGCAAGCAGTGGAATTATTGATGAGGAAAATCAAAGTGTAAAAGAATCAGGAAGATTACCTAACAATTGGTCTGCCCAGACATGCAAATTATATGTTTTAAATCAAGCATCACAATTGTTAAATAGGACAGAAGGGACGATTTATACTGACTCAAGGTATGCTTTTGGGGTAGCTCAAACATTTGGGAAAATATGGGATGATTACTGGAAAAATACTGTTTTGTGATTTGCAAACTAGAAAGAATATTAGAGGTGGAAAAGCTAAACTGGTGCCAGACTTACGTAGCTCAGGCACTTGCTCTGGTACGAAAAATGCATCCTGATCTAATCCTTTATCCTTACGTGGATGATACTGATTGCGGGGAAAAAACTTGGACGTTGAAAGTTTGATTCATGAGTTAACAGTGCATTTGAAACGCAAGGGATTACAGATTACAGAAAATTCAAAATAAGGCAGTACGGAAATATTTGCACTGACAGATTGATAAAAGTACTGTAACACCTCAGAGGATTGAAATCAAAGCTGAGGTTAGCACATTAAATGGTGTTCAAAAGTTCCTTGAAAATATTCACTGGATTAGATTATTGTGTGGGATTATGCATCAGTATTTTACTACCCATATTTGCAGCCACACTGAGCTGACTGACTAACTCAAGGTCTACATATGAATCAAACTCTCAAGCGTTTGCTTCACAAACAAAAACGGGGAGAGAAGGGTATCTCTCCAGCTGATTGATTAAACAAAGCTCTTTATGTTTTGAACTATTTATGTCTGCCACAGAACAGTTTGGTACCTCTAATGGTGAAATATGCAGTAGGTTTAAAAGGAAAAAAAAAAAAAACCCCAAAAAAAAAAAAAGTTGCAGGTACTAACTTGGGGAAGGAGATCTGCCTGGGTCATTACAGATACGGGAACCAAGTGGGACCCAGTGAAGTGGATAAAGCCGTGGATCCAGAAGAAATCAAGCTTGCATGAACCAGGATGGGATCCTGATCACAGTAACTGAAGTTGATTGTTCCAGCTGCAGCCACAGTGGACTATGAGTTTTGCTGTGGGACATTTTGAACCATCTAACAGTCTTTGAGCTATGCATCTATTTGTGGTAAATGAAAAGTAGAGAAATAGTGATTTCTGCACAGCCTAAGATTACAGACTGTGAGGTTGATGTTATCTGCACCTCTGACACTCCTGATTGGCAAAGCAAACAAAGAACCTGGCTGACCACTCTCAGTCAATTCATGCCAGCATTCAGAAATTAATAGATCAAACACAAAAGATACAATGAGAAAATGGATTGTTTAGATCAGACAATTGGTTTCACGAGTGGGAAATTTCAGGATGGATATTGTCAGAGGTCAAATTTGGATTATTGGATTTGGCAATTACGGTACTTGTCTTGCTCTTACTGTCATGCTTATTGAGCTTTCTGCAAAGGGCCCTTGCAGAGACCTCTAAAAGCAGTTTTGGTAACGCAGATACTAAAAGAAAAAAAAAAAAAAAAATTTGTCAGGGAGGACAGCAGGCCTGCCGGCAGCCTGGCTCTCCTCACAAAGACACAGGCCCCGACAGTATCCTTGAATTCCCACGAGACAGCAAAATTACTCATGCTGAGAGGTATTTGGTAATCACATTTTCAAAATGTAGCGGCCTTGAAGGCAGGTGGACAGACTGCCTTAAACCAAGGAGTTGTGAGAAGTTATTTGGAAGTAAGTGAACATGTCAAGAACCAGCCGTAATAAAAAGGCCAAAACAAAACAGGTGTGCAGATAACTTTTAGACATCAAAGATAAACTAACAATGTTTAGCTATAAGATATGCTTATCAAAACTCGTTATAATTACGAACAGCCACATATTTCCCCCTCTCTATCCCTGCGAACAAAACAGCCAGAATGAAACATCACTTTAAAGGAATGTGGAGCTAGCAGCAAAGTCAGATAATGGGTTAAGGAGTGTGGACTGTGAATAGAAGTTCCTAATTCTGAAACATTCCTCTGAGACAAGATGAGATACAGGCCTTGCACAGGTGTCCACTCTATCGCCTTTACTGTTCTTGCTTCCCTCCCCCGTGGTTCCCAGCCATGCTTTGTTAAGCTTGCTAGAGAGTATATAATCATGCTGCTCTGTAGAATAAACGAACTGACTGCTACCAACCTTTTGGCCCAAAAAGAAAACGGGGGAAGTGTAGAGAGTTTTGTGGAATCATGGCTGGTGGCCAAAGGCCATGAGCTCGGTACAGTGAAATTGGTCAAGCAGTAAGGGCGTGAGAAATGTGGTGGATGTAACAAAGACGTTATATCTTTAAGATAGTAAAGTATGGGAAAGAAGAAGTGAGCACGGGGGAAGAAGCCATAGGCATTCAGAGTATGTGCCAATATGGGCAGAGATGTTCTTTTATCTTGAACCAATTATGAGCTCAATTTTTGCAATATGCATAAGCTAATTATTGTAACCATAAAAGTGCGATGTGTAACCGAATAAAGTTGAGGCTTGCTGGACATCATCGGATGTGGCTGTCTCCCCGTCGATTTTCCACAGAGCACAGAATTGGAAAATGGCAATGAGCTGGCAGACAGGGAAGCAAAACAAGCAGCCAGAGAAGCAATCAAGGTAGAGGGTGCGCTAATACCTGACGGACAAATAACTTTAGGGGATAAACCGGAATACACAAAAGAGGACCGCAAACTCATTAATGACTTAGAGGGATCATATAATGAGGAAGGGTGGGCTATAACCTCGCAAGGGAGAATAGTGATCCCTTCCTATATGACATGGTCAGTAGTCCGTGAAGAACATAGGAAAAGGCACTGGGGGGCAGAAGCCCTATATAAAGATCTTACTAAAAACATAATAGCGCGGAACTTATATACTACCGTAAGACAGGTAACCCAACAATGTGATCTTTGCCTCCAGACTAACCCTAGAGTAATGAAAGGGCTGAAATTTGGAAAGATTGGGAAAGGAAACGGTCCGGGACAACACTGGCAGATTGACTTTTCGGAACTCCCTAGAAAAGGGGGGTGCCGATATTTGTTAGTACTAATGGATACCTTTTCAGGCTGGCCAGAAGCTTTCCCGTGCAGAACTGCTAAAGCCCGGGAAGTAACCAAGGTATTGCTCCAAGAAATAATACCCAGATTCGGAGTCCCAGCGGTGATGTCCTCGGACAGAGGACCACATTTTGTGTCTAGAATTGTACAACACATTAGCCACCATCTAGGAATAGATTGGCAATTACACACCCCATACAGACCACAATCAAGTGGTCAGGTGGAGAAAATGAATCATCTAATCAAACAACAAATTGTCAAGTTAGGGCAGGAAACTAATCTAACTTGGCCTCAGTCTTTACCATTGGCTCTTATACGAATACGAACTAGACCAAGAGTAAGAGAAGGGCTTAGCCCGTTTGAAATTTTATATGGGCGGCCTTATGGGGTGCAAAAAGGAACATCTTCACAAATTGGTGAAGAAATAATGACCTCCTATATGGTGGCACTAAACAAGCAATTAAAAAGAATTGAAAAGCATGTAATTGGAACACGTAGTAGGGGTCTGGACGGGCCTGTTCATGATATACAACCAGGGGACTATGTATATGTTAAGTCTCTTACAGAAAAAGCCCTGGAACCACAGTGGACTGGACCCTTTCAAGTCCTTCTCACTACCTACACGGCAATCAAGGTCGAGGGACAGAATTCCTGGATTCACCATACCCGGATAAAGAAAGCCCCTGCAACTTCGTGGAGAGTAACTCCAGAGAACAGAGGATTGAAACTCAAGCTCGTTCGGGCAAATAAGTGCAGAAACAATGTGGGTAACAAGTAAGTGAACTAGAAGTTGGGGTTTGAGCTGACAAAGAAAGTTTAGGTTAGTAACCGATCCAGGCTCAGAATGATCCGCACCAAGTTGAAAATATTAATCTGCTTCAGCATCCTTTCTATAGCTTATAACCAGACGCTTACAGAGTGGCCATGGTCTCAAGCGTACATTGGGTATACTGGGTCCATGGGAAAATATTCCGCTCGGGAAGATTTAAATCTGTCTACCGTTGTTATGCATGGAAATCAAGTATACACGAGGGGAGAATGGAGCAGGGATATAGAGCAGAATTATAAACTTCAGGGAACCATAGGCGAAGAAATCAGAATAGGGTGCCGACTGGTTAATGGAACTACTCACAAAAAAGCATCCCAGATTACTGTATCAGTTATTCCTACCATTAAGAATACCAAAAGATGTACCACTGAGGAACGAGACTGCTGGCATAACTTCACTCTGGTACAGACCACGAGAGTGACCTGTCTTTGGGTCAACGATACCATTGGACTCTCATTTAAATTTGAAATACAGGCCATCAGCAGACCCACTACAACAAAAGATCCTGCGACCACAATGCCAACCACACAACCTCTCAAACTTGAACCCCATATCTATAAAAGTGGCCCATACATAATTAAAAATGTAGGACAACAACAGGTATTGTTTAACCCAGAATGGTTCCTCAAAAGAATAGAATTGCAGATGCAGGTCAATGTTTCTGACATAAAACCATCTTGTTCCCCCTTCCTACAAACCTCATATGAGGGATGAACAACTTGGTTAAGAAGGAGGGGAAACTTTTACCGGAACCGAATAACAAGAGACGTGGCTGGGGTGCTAGGGACAGGACTTGGAATATTAAATTCAATAGACTCAGAGGTAATAATGAACAAATTAGCAGCTACCACAGCAGATTTATCAAAACTGCAACAACCCTTAAGGTCCTCATTACTAGCATTAGGAGCACACCAATGGTTGATATCAAGGGTACTTCCCAAATGGGAACAAACGAACATAAAAGACCATCAGCTTATTACTGAAGCCTTAGGTGGGTTACAGGACGATGTCGCCCTAGCCCTAAGTTGCATCCAAGCCCAACTATGGATGCAATCGGTGGCGGCGTCCATAATAAGAGAAGGAGAAGAAGGCATATTTCCCACGGAAATCCGAAAGATGGTTTGGGACAGTGCTACGGAGATGGAAAGGAAACTCCAGTCATGGTGGAATATGGTCAACTTCACTTTTGACCGTAACACACATATGGCCACAGCTTTTGTGTTAATACATAATGCGGCAGTAATTACCATACACCCCATTGTGGCCCCCGGAATTAACCATGATGGGACGCTGCTCTACCCTTTTGCACATAGAACTTGGGCCAGGGAGATAGGCGATAAGTGGCAAACAGTGGACCTTGGATCCTGCATTATGAGGGAACAGCAAGGCTTCCTTTGCGAAAGCAATACCATAATAGCTCAGGATACTTGTTTAGACATGGACCAAAAATGTCAGTTGTCTCTTTGTTAAGGAAAACAGGAGGCTGACAAAGGACATGATTAGAGGAAAACAGACAGTTAACAAGGCCATAAATCAGCTCAGACGGATAAGAACACTGCAAGCTGACAAGACCAGCACATTCCAGACGAAAGGTGAAAAGTACATCGTGAGGAGGACTCGGGGCCTTCCTCCCAAAGACCACCGAAGACCCTTGCCCACAATTTTTGGAAGAAACTGCGCAATCGCAGAGGACTGATAAGCTGATTAGCATAAGAAGCGAGAGTAGGCGGGTTTAGGTAATGAATATGTATATGCGTCAATTGAATATTCATTGTTTCATTGTATAAATATGGGACGGTTTTGCTACTTCGGGTATGCACGTTTGTGGTGGAGCGATCCCCCGTGCATCTGCGCGCAATAAACATACCTACTTTATAACTTTCGAGTTATAGAGTCTATTTCCGTACGTCAGCATCATACATAATAGTTATCCTTTTAGACATTCTCCAAAGCCATAGGTACAACATAATGGTTAATATTACTAAAATCCCTAAGCTAATTAGTAGAACCACAATGGGGTGTATCATGACATTAAAGATTCCTGTTGCAGAAGGTGACCAACCAAAGAGAGTGTCCCACCAATTATGATTCCCATCCTGCTCTACCTTCTTCAAGATTCTCCTGACTCCTTCCATATCATGATGGACTGTAAGAAGAGTTTCCTGCCCTTTGCTCCTGACTTCTTCTAGTATTTGTTGTAAATCTTCATGTTTTAACAATTCTTCTATACTACTTATATTTAATCCTATAGGGACAGGAAATACTGTTTGTGATAGGGTAAGATCAGACCTTAAGAGTTGTTGAGTAATTATTGGGGCTGAATAGCTGAAATCACATCCTGTGATAGTTGTAAAGTTACAAATACAGTAGTTTGAGTATTGTGCCGTCTCCTCTACCTTTTCATCTATGGTTATTGTGCTACATCTCGTTCTCAAGCATGCACATCCTTTTCCTGCATATATAACTACTGTTTTTAAATCTGCATTTGGTTGAGCCTCAAATTGACATATCTTTTGGTCCGTATCTAGGCAAGTATCCTGAGCTATTATGGTGTTACTTTCGCAGATAAAGCCTTGCTGTTCTCTCATAATACAAGACTCAAGGTCTACTGTTTGCCACTTACCACTTGTCTTCTTAGCCCAAGTCCTATGTTCAAATGGATACAACAGGGTCCCATCATGGTTAATCCCGAGGGCCACAATGGGGTATATGGTAATTATTGCTGCGTTATGTATCGTTAACACAAAGGCTGTGACTGTATGAGTGTCGGGATCATAGGTGAAATTGACCATACTCCACCATGATTGGAGTTTCCTTTCCATATCTGTAGCACTATCCCAAACCACCTTTCGGATTTCTGTAGGAAGTATGCCTTCCTCTCCTTCTCTTATTATGGACGCCGCCACCGATTGCATCCATAGTTGGGCTTGGATGCAACTTAGGGCTAGGGCGACATCGTCCTGTAACCCACCTAAGGCTTCAGTAATAAGCTGATGGTCTTTTATGTTCGTTTGTTCCCATTTGGGAAGTACCCTTGATATCAACCATTGGTGTGCTCCTAATGCTAGTAATGAGGACCTTAAGGGTTGTTGCAGTTTTGATAAATCTGCTGTGGTAGCTGCTAATTTGTTCATTATTACCTCTGAGTCTATTGAATTTAATATTCCAAGTCCTGTCCCTAGCACCCCAGCCACGTCTCTTGTTATTCGGTTCCGGTAAAAGTTTCCCCTCCTTCTTAACCAAGTTGTTCATCCCTCATATGAGGTTTGTAGGAAGGGGGAACAAGATGGTTTTATGTCAGAAACATTGACCTGCATCTGCAATTCTATTCTTTTGAGGAACCATTCTGGGTTAAACAATACCTGTTGTTGTCCTACATTTTTAATTATGTATGGGCCACTTTTATAGATATGGGGTTCAAGTTTGAGAGGTTGTGTGGTTGGCATTGTGGTCGCAGGATCTTTTGTTGTAGTGGGTCTGCTGATGGCCTGTATTTCAAATTTAAATGAGAGTCCAATGGTATCGTTGACCCAAAGACAGGTCACTCTCGTGGTCTGTACCAGAGTGAAGTTATGCCAGCAGTCTCGTTCCTCAGTGGTACATCTTTTGGTATTCTTAATGGTAGGAATAACTGATACAGTAATCTGGGATGCTTTTTTGTGAGTAGTTCCATTAACCAGTCGGCACCCTATTCTGATTTCTTCGCCTATGGTTCCCTGAAGTTTATAATTCTGCTCTATATCCCTGCTCCATTCTCCCCTCGTGTATACTTGATTTCCATGCATAACAACGGTAGACAGATTTAAATCTTCCCGAGCGGAATATTTTCCCATGGACCCAGTATACCCAATGTACGCTTGAGACCATGGCCACTCTGTAAGCGTCTGGTTATAAGCTATAGAAAGGATGCTGAAGCAGATTAATATTTTCAACTTGGTGCGGATCATTCTGAGCCTGGATCGGTTACTAACCTAAACTTTCTTTGTCAGCTCAAACCCCAACTTCTAGTTCACTTACTTGTTACCCACATTGTTTCTGCACTTATTTGCCCGAACGAGCTTGAGTTTCAATCCTCTGTTCTCTGGAGTTACTCTCCACGAAGTTGCAGGGGCTTTCTTTATCCGGGTATGGTGAATCCAGGAATTCTGTCCCTCGACCTTGATTGCCGTGTAGGTAGTGAGAAGGACTTGAAAGGGTCCAGTCCACTGTGGTTCCAGGGCTTTTTCTGTAAGAGACTTAACATATACATAGTCCCCTGGTTGTATATCATGAACAGGCCCGTCCAGACCCCTACTACGTGTTCCAATTACATGCTTTTCAATTCTTTTTAATTGCTTGTTTAGTGCCACCATATAGGAGGTCATTATTTCTTCACCAATTTGTGAAGATGTTCCTTTTTGCACCCCATAAGGCCGCCCATATAAAATTTCAAACGGGCTAAGCCCTTCTCTTACTCTTGGTCTAGTTCGTATTCGTATAAGAGCCAATGGTAAAGACTGAGGCCAAGTTAGATTAGTTTCCTGCCCTAACTTGACAATTTGTTGTTTGATTAGATGATTCATTTTCTCCACCTGACCACTTGATTGTGGTCTGTATGGGGTGTGTAATTGCCAATCTATTCCTAGATGGTGGCTAATGTGTTGTACAATTCTAGACACAAAATGTGGTCCTCTGTCCGAGGACATCACCGCTGGGACTCCGAATCTGGGTATTATTTCTTGGAGCAATACCTTGGTTACTTCCCGGGCTTTAGCAGTTCTGCACGGGAAAGCTTCTGGCCAGCCTGAAAAGGTATCCATTAGTACTAACAAATATCGGCACCCCCCTTTTCTAGGGAGTTCCGAAAAGTCAATCTGCCAGTGTTGTCCCGGACCGTTTCCTTTCCCAATCTTTCCAAATTTCAGCCCTTTCATTACTCTAGGGTTAGTCTGGAGGCAAAGATCACATTGTTGGGTTACCTGTCTTACGGTAGTATATAAGTTCCGCGCTATTATGTTTTTAGTAAGATCTTTATATAGGGCTTCTGCCCCCCAGTGCCTTTTCCTATGTTCTTCACGGACTACTGACCATGTCATATAGGAAGGGATCACTATTCTCCCTTGCGAGGTTATAGCCCACCCTTCCTCATTATATGATCCCTCTAAGTCATTAATGAGTTTGCGGTCCTCTTTTGTGTATTCCGGTTTATCCCCTAAAGTTATTTGTCCGTCAGGTATTAGCGCACCCTCTACCTTGATTGCTTCTCTGGCTGCTTGTTTTGCTTCCCTGTCTGCCAGCTCATTGCCATTTTCCAATTCTGTGCTCTGTGGAAAATCGACGGGGAGACAGCCACATCCGATGATGTCCAGCAAGCCTCAACTTTATTCGGTTACACATTGCACTTTTATGGTTACAATAATTAGCTTATGCATATTGCAAAAATTGAGCTCATAATTGGTTCAAGATAAAAGAACATCTCTGCCCATATTGGCACATACTCTGAATGCCTATGGCTTCTTCCCCCGTGCTCACTTCTTCTTTCCCATACTTTACTATCTTAAAGATATAACGTCTTTGTTACATCCACCACATTTCTCACGCCCTTACTGCTTGACCAATTTCACTGTACCGAGCTCATGGCCTTTGGCCACCAGCCATGATTCCACAAAACTCTCTACACTTCCCCCGTTTTCTTTTTGGGCCAAAAGGTTGGTAGCAGTCAGTTCGTTTATTCTACAGAGCAGCATGATTATATACTCTCTAGCAAGCTTAACAAAGCATGGCTGGGAACCACGGGGGAGGGAAGCAAGAACAGTAAAGGCGATAGAGTGGACACCTGTGCAAGGCCTGTATCTCATCTTGTCTCAGAGGAATGTTTCAGAATTAGGAACTTCTATTCACAGTCCACACTCCTTAACCCATTATCTGACTTTGCTGCTAGCTCCACATTCCTTTAAAGTGATGTTTCATTCTGGCTGTTTTGTTCGCAGGGATAGAGAGGGGGAAATATGTGGCTGTTCGTAATTATAACGAGTTTTGATAAGCATATCTTATAGCTAAACATTGTTAGTTTATCTTTGATGTCTAAAAGTTATCTGCACACCTGTTTTGTTTTGGCCTTTTTATTACGGCTGGTTCTTGACATGTTCACTTACTTCCAAATAACTTCTCACAACTCCTTGGTTTAAGGCAGTCTGTCCACCTGCCTTCAAGGCCGCTACATTTTGAAAATGTGATTACCAAATACCTCTCAGCATGAGTAATTTTGCTGTCTCGTGGGAATTCAAGGATACTGTCGGGGCCTGTGTCTTTGTGAGGAGAGCCAGGCTGCCGGCAGGCCTGCTGTCCTCCCTGACAAATTTTTTTTTTTTTTTTTCTTTTAGTATCTGCGTTACCAAAACTGCTTTTAGAGGTCTCTGCAAGGGCCCTTTGCAGAAAGCTCAATAAGCATGACAGTAAGAGCAAGACAAGTACCGTAATTGCCAAATCCAATAATCCAAATTTGACCTCTGACAATATCCATCCTGAAATTTCCCACTCGTGAAACCAATTGTCTGATCTAAACAATCCATTTTCTCATTGTATCTTTTGTGTTTGATCTATTAATTTCTGAATGCTGGCATGAATTGACTGAGAGTGGTCAGCCAGGTTCTTTGTTTGCTTTGCCAATCAGGAGTGTCAGAGGTGCAGATAACATCAACCTCACAGTCTGTAATCTTAGGCTGTGCAGAAATCACTATTTCTCTACTTTTCATTTACCACAAATAGATGCATAGCTCAAAGACTGTTAGATGGTTCAAAATGTCCCACAGCAAAACTCATAGTCCACTGTGGCTGCAGCTGGAACAATCAACTTCAGTTACTGTGATCAGGATCCCATCCTGGTTCATGCAAGCTTGATTTCTTCTGGATCCACGGCTTTATCCACTTCACTGGGTCCCACTTGGTTCCCGTATCTGTAATGACCCAGGCAGATCTCCTTCCCCAAGTTAGTACCTGCAACTTTTTTTTTTTTTGGGGGTTTTTTTTTTTTCCTTTTAAACCTACTGCATATTTCACCATTAGAGGTACCAAACTGTTCTGTGGCAGACATAAATAGTTCAAAACATAAAGAGCTTTGTTTAATCAATCAGCTGGAGAGATACCCTTCTCTCCCCGTTTTTGTTTGTGAAGCAAACGCTTGAGAGTTTGATTCATATGTAGACCTTGAGTTAGTCAGTCAGCTCAGTGTGGCTGCAAATATGGGTAGTAAAATACTGATGCATAATCCCACACAATAATCTAATCCAGTGAATATTTTCAAGGAACTTTTGAACACCATTTAATGTGCTAACCTCAGCTTTGATTTCAATCCTCTGAGGTGTTACAGTACTTTTATCAATCTGTCAGTGCAAATATTTCCGTACTGCCTTATTTTGAATTTTCTGTAATCTGTAATCCCTTGCGTTTCAAATGCACTGTTAACTCATGAATCAAACTTTCAACGTCCAAGTTTTTTCCCCGCAATCAGTATCATCCACGTAAGGATAAAGGATTAGATCAGGATGCATTTTTCGTACCAGAGCAAGTGCCTGAGCTACGTAAGTCTGGCACCAGTTTAGCTTTTCCACCTCTAATATTCTTTCTAGTTTGCAAATCACAAAACAGTATTTTTCCAGTAATCATCCCATATTTTCCCAAATGTTTGAGCTACCCCAAAAGCATACCTTGAGTCAGTATAAATCGTCCCTTCTGTCCTATTTAACAATTGTGATGCTTGATTTAAAACATATAATTTGCATGTCTGGGCAGACCAATTGTTAGGTAATCTTCCTGATTCTTTTACACTTTGATTTTCCTCATCAATAATTCCACTGCTTGCCTCCCCACTCCTAGATGACAGGTTAAGCACTTAAAATTTACCGAGGCTCTGTGTCTTTAGTTTGGGTAATGTTTGAGACAGGGGGTTTGTTTCTTGAGGTATACAAATCATAAGCTAATGCAGAATAGCTCTGCTGGATGCTATGTAATCCCGATCCTCCCGTTTGAGGTGGGGTTACCCGCCCCCCCCACATCCCACCGGCCCGCTATCAACGTTCTTTTCGCCACCACCCGCTCGTCCCCACATAAACTTTTCCCTGGTAATTTTCACGATTGTGTAGGAATCAAAATACCCTGATTTAACCATTTTTCCCACTCTGACGCCACCTTACGTGCCCAGGCTCCGACGAGCAGTCTCTGCAGTCTCTGGGGCGTCAGGAGATGTATTGATGATGTTTGTCGGGCGGTGTGGGTGGGAGCGGTGGGTGTAGATACAAAATGTGTCCCTGATCCGATGGTTGTCGAAGCCGATAATTGTCCATGGCCGTAGGTGTCCTGTGTCCTGTCCTTAGGTTTCTTGTCCGTGGGCATAGGTTCCTTGTCCGTGCTATAGTCGGTGATTCTTCGTGTCAGTAGTGTCCGGGTGGGTGGGTGGGCAATTCTGCAGACCCTTTCACAGCAGGGCATGCCGTTGCCGCAACTGCCTGCTCCGCTTTCATGTTTTCCAGCTTTTCAAGGACAAGCTGAACTTTTAGATGGCGGTTAACATTTTCAACTGCGTCACGGGCTCTTTTAGGCTCAGTAAAAGTTAGAGGTGAATAGATATTAAAGGCAGTCGGTTGTACATTTTGGTTTTCTTCCACATTTTTTCCTTCCAAAGGTATCATAGTGGGGGGGTTTGCAGACCGTGGTGGCAGATTTACGTGCACTACTTGCTCGTCTTCCCGGTCAGTTCTAACAGATTTATCACTTTGCTCTGATAACATGGCATGATTACTTAGCATAGTAACTGGGGTAGGTGAAAGAGCACCCAGAAACAAAAACACATTCTCCGTAGTGGAATTTTTCCCTTTTGAATCGGTTCTGTAGAACTCGCAACTGCTGCAAAGGCTGAAGCGGCAGAGCTCATTGTGAACTATTCTCCATAATTTTCCTAATTTCTTTGCTGTTTGGTCATCCTCTAATGTAGCGTCCCACAATTTATCACCAAGTCTACGCCGCTCGGCTAGTTCATATACTGTATGTGGGTTAACAAACATTCCCTTTGCATACCCGTATTCTAACGGTCCGGGCAATTCCTTGCCTTTGACCTGTCACTTCTAACGGTCCGGGCAATTCCTTATGTAAGGCAATGCCTTTGACCTGTCGCTTCTGTAGTAAATAAATCATATGCTACTTGCCTGTCCATTATAACGTCAGCGCTGTTGCAGCTTTTTCAGGTCCGGTAGCACGTAGCGGCTAGGCTCACTGATGTGATCACCTAGGGCACGGCACACTCTCTTGTCAGCGTGCTTATTTGCCGTCCTGCTGCTTAGGACCCACACACCCTCCGTCGTTCCACCGTGGTTCGTGATAAGGAAGTTTTCTTCGCTCCTTGTAATCACGGCGCTTTAATCCCGGCGCTCCCCAGTATTACGGCGCTTACCAGTATCACGGCGCTTTTCCCAGTATCACGTCGGGCCCCCAAACTGTCTCGGAACCTAGTCAATGCCCCACCGGGAATCCTGTCGACGATACACGAGACCGTTGAAACCAACGGGACATGTCTTCCCGTTCTTTGGCGCCAGGAGCCCCTCACGGTGCTGATGTCGATCCTGGATGAGCCTCCGGTGTATCACATCGGGGTCACCATTTGTGGAAAATCGACGGGGAGACAGCCACATCCGATGATGTCCAGCAAGCCTCAACTTTATTCGGTTACACATTGCACTTTTATGGTTACAATAATTAGCTTATGCATATTGCAAAAATTGAGCTCCTAATTGGTCCAAGATAAAAGAACATCTGTGCCCATATTGGCACATACTCCGAATGCCTATGGCTTCTTCCCCCGTGCTTAGTTCCTCTTTCCCATACTTTACTATCTTAAAGATATAACGTCTTTGTTACATCCACCACGTTTCTCACGCCCTTACTGCTTGACCAATTTCACTGTACCAAGCTCATGGCCTTTGGCCACCAGCCATGATTCCACAAAACTCTCTACACAGGGGCACTTCTTTGTAGAACTAACTGGCAAGAGAGGTAACTAAGGTGATCCACTTTGGGAAAAGTGAGACGAACCATAGAAGGTGTTGTTAACAACTTTCACAGCCCTAAACTGGAGTTTGTGTTTTGACCAAGGTAAAGGAAAAGCTTCTTGTCAAAACACTTCCATACCAAGTAGGTGTCCACTCCCTGTAATTGAGGGATTAAGGAGAGATTTTTCATTTGACTGTATTCCTAAAGTATTATGGTGGCTATGTGGAGATGGAAGGGCCCGAAAAGCATTACCACATAAATGGAACGGAACACGTACTTTAGGATACCTAATTCCTGGAGACCGGATATTTAATCACTCGCACCCTCCACCAGGAATTCTATGAACCCCTCGGAAGACAGTAGATAAAAAGGGCCTAAACCCCCTAGTTTGTGAAAAGCCAACTGCTTTTCACAATTTTACAAGATAGTTCCTCCCATAGCTTGGAGTAAGCGAGTTGAAAAAGCTATACTTAACATATCCGCTAGCATGAGTTATTCCAAAGGGACACAAGTGATGCTATCCATAGATTGCAATTAGAAGTTTCCTCCTTAAGTAATGTAGTTAGACACAATTGGATGGCCAAAGAAGGAGGTGTGTGCATGGTAATTGATGCTTTCTGAATCATAATAAATCAAATTGTATGTTGTGCATACATAAATCAGAAAAAGAAATTGAAAGAGATTTAAATAATATGTGGAAACAAACAAAGATTCTTCACCAAGTAGCTCAAGATGATACATCATGGGGATTTAAAGAGGTTTGGAATAGGGTGGCAGGAAAGAATAGAATATATTAGAAAACAATGGAAATCCCCAGGGAGCAGATCCGACTGCGAAAAACTGTTGAATTATTGTCAGGGAAGACAGCAGGCCTGCTGTCGGCCTAGCTCTCTTCTCCCAGGATTTAGGCCCTGACAATATTCTTCTGTTTCCATGAGAGAGGAAAAGTTACTCATGCTCTGAGGATCTTAATAATCACATTCTCTTCTATGATCCTTGGGGTCCCTTCCAACCCATGCCATTCTATGATTCTATGATTCTCAAAACACAGCAGCCTTGTTGATAAGGGTACAGGCTACCCTAAACCAAGAAGCAGTTATGGGAAGGTATTTGGGAGTAACGGAACATGTTAGGAACCAACCATAACAAGAGGGTCAAAACAGCAGGTGTGCGGATACTTTTAGGCATTAAAGGTAAACTAATGATATTTAGCTATAAGATAGGTTTATCAGAACTCGTTATAATTAATTACTACCCAATCAATACGGTGTAAACAGTGTGTGTAACCAATTAGCAGTTTTTTAGCTTGCCACGTTTGCAGTAAAATAGGTATATAATCTGTGTGATTTCACCTAATAAAATGGCTTCACCTAAAATTCATCTCGAATTGCGTGTTGCTCTCTGCTGGATGCCACAAATGGTGACCCCGACGTGATGAATCCGACGTGCCTAACCCGACTTGCCGAACCCGAGATCGAGGCCGACTCGACCTGAAACTACGACCGACTCTATACCCTCATATCAATTCCCCCCTTTTCTATTACACTAAGTAAATTCTTTTACTTAAACAGCTTTCCTGAATGATATAAGGCATTGATATGAGGGTATAGAGTCACGATTGTAGATGTAGTGTAATTTTGGAAGAGCAGCTCTTGCAAGTTAGCTAGGTAATCATGTATAACGGCTTGTGAAGGAGCAGGGGAGTTTTTCTTTCCATAGCAAAGGGATTACTCATGAAAACCTTGTACCATCTCGAGGAGAAGATAAAGAGCAAGAACTCGATGAAGGAATGATATCCATCCCAAATATGTCAGTTGTCTCTTTGTTAAGGAAAACAGGAGGCTGATAAAGGACATGATTAGAGGAAAACAGACAGTTAACAAGGCCATAAATCAGCTCAGACGGATAAGAACACTGCAAGCTGACAAGACCAGCACATTCCAGACGAAAGGTGAAAAGTACATCGTGAGGAGGACTCGGGGCCTTCCTCCCAAAGACCACCGAAGACCCTTGCCCACAATTTTTGGAAGAAACTGCGCAATCGCAGAGGACTGATAAGCTGATTAGCATAAGAAGCGAGAGTAGGCGGGTTTAGGTAATGAATATGTATATGCGTCAATTGAATATTCATTGTTTCATTGTATAAATATGGGACGGTTTTGCTACTTCGGGTATGCACGTTTGTGGTGGAGCGATCCCCCGTGCATCTGCGCGCAATAAACATACCTACTTTATAACTTTCGAGTTATAGAGTCTATTTCCGTATGTCATTTTGGCGAGCCAGGCAGGAGGATTTCTGCTCGGCTGCGGGACCAGCTGCAGAGCGGACGCTCCTAGGCGCGCCCCGAGAGATTTCCTCGAAGGAGCCTCCTCTTCCCAGCTGTTCACTCGGGAGCAGAAGAGAGACCCCTGGATCTGCGGATAAAACGGTATGTTTGCAGAGAGGGCTGCTGATAAGACGCACGGAGACGTCCAGCGCACAGCATAGTCCCTAGGAGGAAAGGTACCTTAGGAGGGGGTTTGTTGACCAAGGGGTGGCCGCTAACGATCTTGAGGGTAGATCGAGCAAACCCAAGAATCGGGGAGTAGATCGGGTGACTCAGAGGCCCGTAATCAGATAATTAGTTAATAATTGCAGTACTGTAGTGTTGGAAGTGCCCGGGCTTGCTTTAAGGTTGTAATTGTGCTTGTTGTTGAGTTTATCATTGTGTTAACTGTTCTTGTACTAACTCTGGTGTGAGTGGTGAGTGACTGAGCTGCAGCATATCTGTGGAAAGAAAAAAAAAAAAAAAAAAACCACAACCTTTTCATAACCAGTGTAATGCTTTGCATATACAAGAAATCTTCGTGCCCGGTACCGTGTGTTGTTTGAATGATTTAAGTGTTTGACTGAGAAGTAGTCTGATTACAAAGTAAGTGAGGAGCTCTATCTGTGTTTCCGACCTTGGGCGACTAAGGCAGCTGGAGAAAAGTGAAGCAATTGAAATTGCAAAATGGGAGCTGGGGGAAGTAAGCCTTGTGAGAAATCACCTCTGGGTTGCATATTGAAACATTGGAAGGATATTGTAGGACAGGGTGGTACCGAAGATAAAAAGAGGGTGCTTAAATATTGTAATCAGTGGTGGCCGCTATATAAACTAGAGGATGGAGCAAAGTGGCCTCAGGAGGGAGGAACATTAGATTATAACACTCTCCTGCAACTAATGTTGTTTCTTAGAAGGGCAGGTAAATGGGATGAGGTATCATATGCCGATATGTTTTTTGTCCTTCGGGATAAAACTGAATGGCAAAGAGACTGTGGACTAGTACCCCCTCGGGATCCTATGGTACTAGCCTTAGAAAGGGAAAATAGGAAAGAGCGTACAGGAAAGTTGAAAAGATGTTGTTCAGCATGTAGTATTGGACAGAGATGCACTAAACTAGGTGAGGAACAAGAGCCCGAGGTAGATGATTTGTTCCACCCACCTTATAGGATGGGGAGACAGGGTGCAGCCAGGGCTCGGGCTTCCAGTCCATCCCCGGATGAACAAGATCAGCCTCCACCCCCACATGAGGAAATGCAAAAGCCAGTCCAGCCCCCAAGTAGCCCAGTGTCTTCACACACTAGAAAAAAGACAATCTTACAGGCACCCCTTCGAGAGGCCGTAAATTCGGACGGAGGGGTAATGAAAATAAAAATCCCATTCACGGGTGCAGACCTGAAAGAATGGAAGGAGGTTGCACGGGAATACCGTAATGATCCGATAAACACGGCACAAAATTTTAGATTTATAATAAGGCAACACAATCCCGACTGGAATGACCTACAATTGTTATTGGATTGTTTAACTGAAACTGAGAAGCAATTAATTATAAAAACAGCAGGAGAATTAGCAAAGGAACATTATGACATAAAAGGAAGTAACTTTAGAGAATGGTTTCCCTTGTCAGACCCGACATGGGATCCGAACCGCTCCGCCGATATGGAAAAATTACAGGCATACCAGGAGTGGATATTTAAGGGGATGGAAAAAGCAATTCCCAGGACAATAAATTGGGCAATCCTATACGCAGTCAGACAGGGCCCCTCTGAAACACCCTCTGAATTCTTGGACAGAATAAGGGATGCGATGCGCCGACATACACCTTTAGACCCGAATTCGGAGGTAGGGGCACAGCAACTAATATCCCTCTTCCTGGGACAATCCCAGGGGGATATTAGGTGCAAATTGCAGAAATTAAGACCTCCTGAAAACAGAGACCTAGAAAAGCTATTAGAAGAGGCTTGGAGAATATTTAGTAATCGAGAAGAAAGCTACAGGCGTGATCAGAGGAAAATACTGGCTGTAGTAACAGAAAATGAGAATCGGACATATAAAGTTAAACCAGGGCAGGGGCTAACACCCCTAGCGAGAAATCAATGTGCAGAATGTAAAAGGACAGGGCACTGGAGGCATGAGTGCCCTGAGCGCCAAAGGAATGCGAAGTGGCGCAATAATCAAAGAAAGACGATAGCTCACGCAGAGGAAGAAAGCTGACTAACCGACCCGTTAGTAAAAATAAAGTTAGGAGAGGGGCAAAAGGAAATTGAGTTTTTAGTAGATACAGGAGCGACCTATTCAGTTTTAAATCAAGCTTTGATGCCTCTGGGAAAAGATTATATTACAGTGAAAGGTGCGACGGGCCAGGCTGAAAAGGCTTACTTTTGCAAACCCTTAAAGTATACATTGGGTAAGCAAATGGGGATCCATAAATTTTTATATATGCCAAACTCTCCAAAGGCCCTCCTGGGGAGGGACTTATTAGAACAATTGGAAGCAACAATCAAATTTAAACAAGGGGAAATTACTCTGGAGGTAAATGATCATCAATATACTCAAATTATGAGTTTATCCTTGGTTACTACCCCTGCAATAGGAGAAATTGATACCAGAATCACGGACCAGGTATATCCTGGTGTTTGGGCAACTGATGTACCAGGACGAGCAAAATGCGCACCACCAATAATAGTAAAATTAAAAGAGGGACAGAATGCAGTGAGGATCAAACAATATCCATTGAAAAGGGAAGACAGGGAAGGAATTCGTCCAATCATAGCACGGTTTGTAGAACTAGGACTACTAAAAGAATGTGAATCAGAATTCAACACACCTATCCTCCCAGTTAAGAAACCTGATGGGTCCTATAGGATAGTTCAGGACTTAAGAGCCATCAACAAGGTAACAGAAGATCTATATCCAGTGGTAGCTAACCCATACACCCTACTAACTGCATTAACCCCTGATTTAGCTTGGTTTACGGTCCTGGATTTAAAGGATGCTTTCTTTTGCCTCCCTCTCCATGAAGCCAGCCAGAAAATTTTTGCTTTCGAATGGGAAAATCCCAAAAGTGGTCGAAAGACCCAGCTCACATGGACAGTGTTGCCACAGGGGTTTAAAAATAGCCCCACAATTTTTGGGAATCAGCTAGCAAAAGACTTGGAGTCATGGGAACCACCATCAGAAGAAGGGAAGGTGTTACAGTATGTAGACGACCTTCTCATTGCAACTGAAACTGAGGAATCCTGCATCATTTGGACCGTGAGTCTGTTAAATTTCCTGGGACTACAGGGGTACCGGGTTTCTAAGAAAAAGGCACAGGTAGTGCTACAACAGGTTACGTACCTGGGGTACGAGATCAGCGCTGGACAACGGGTTCTAGGACAAGCCCGGAAAGAGGCCATATGCCAAACCCCCCGACCACGAACTATAAAAGAATTACGAACGTTCCTAGGCATGACAGGGTGGTGCCGACTTTGGATATGTGATTATGGTCTGCTTGTGAAGCCTCTATATTCCCTGATGACAGCTAACCAGAAGAACCTCCAGTGGGATGCAGAGTTGGACCGAGCTTTCCATCAGCTAAAGAAAGCTCTAATGTCAGCACCAGCATTGGGGCTTCCCGATGTAAGTAAACCATTTTTCCTATTCTCCCATGAAAAACAGGGAATGGCATTAGGAATATTGGCACAAGATTTGGGACCATACAGACGGGCAGTAGCGTACTTTTCTAAACAGCTGGATACCGCTGCAAAGGGGTGGCCTGGCTGTCTGAAAGCAGCGGCAGCTGTCATTTTAAACATCCAAGAAGCCCGGAAATTCACCCTGGGCCAGAAATGACTGTCCTGGTTTCCCATACTGTATCCACGGTCCTTGAAGCAAAAGGAGGGCATTGGCTTTCCCCACAAAGATTCCTGAGATATCAAGCCATAATGGTTGAACAGGATGATATTGAAATCGTGACTACAAACATCATCAATCCGGCTTCATTCCTCGATGGGAACATCGGGGAGCCGGTGAGTCACGAGTGCTTGGAAACAATTGAAGCCACGCATTCTAGTCGCACAGACCTTAAAGACGTTCCAATCGATGGAGACGAACACTGGTTCACCGATGGAAGCAGCTATATGCTGAATGGAAGGAGACACTCCGGATATGCTGTTACCACTTCTGAAAAGGTAATAGAGTCAGGGCCACTATCAGCTGATGTCTCAGCCCAGAAGGCTGAGATCATAGCCCTCACCAGGGCCCTGGAGATAGCCCAGGGAAGGATTGTAAACATTTGGACTGACTCTAAGTACGCCTTTGGGGTGGTACATGCTCATGGAGCAATATGGAAAGAAAGAGGATTGTTAAATTCTCAAGGAAAAACCATCAAACACGCAGAAGAAATTTTGAGACTCCTGAATGCAGTACAGCTTCCTGAAAAGGTGGCAATTATGCACATTAAGGCACACCAGAAGGTGAGCACTGTAGAGAGTTTTGTGGAATCATGGCTGGTGGCCAAAGGCCATGAGCTCGGTACAGTGAAATTGGTCAAGCAGTAAGGGCATGAGAAACGTGGTGGATGTAACAAAGACGTTATATCTTTAAGATAGTAAAGTATGGGAAAGAAGAAGTGAGCACGGGGGAAGAAGCCATAGGCATTCAGAGTATGTGCCAATATGGGCAGAGATGTTCTTTTATCTTGAACCAATTAGGAGCTCAGTTTTTGCAATATGCATAAGCTAATTATTGTAACCATAAAAGTGCAATGTGTAACCGAATAAAGTTGAGGCTTGCTGGACATCATCGGATGTGGCTGTCTCCCCGTCGATTTTCCACGAAATGGTGACCCCGACGTGATACACCGGAGGCTCGTCCGGGATCGACATCAGCACCGTGAGGGGCTCCTGCCGCCGAAGAACGGGAAGACATGTCCCGTTGATTTCAACGGTCTCGTGTATCGTCGACAGGATTCCCGGTGGGGCATTGACTAGGTTCCGAGACAGTTTGGGGAGCGCCGGGATTAAAGCGCCGTGATTACAAGGAGCGAAGAAAACTTCCTTATCACAAACCACGGTGGAACGACGGAGGGTGTGTGGGTCCTAAGCAGCAGGACGGCAAATAAGCACGCTGACAAGAGAGTGTGCCGTGCCCTAGGTGATCACATCAGTGAGCCTGGCCGCTACGTGCTACCGGACCTGATAAAGCTGCAACAGCGCTGACGTTATAATAGACAGGCAAGTAGCATATGATTTATTTACTGCATTTTTACAGAAGCGACCGGTCAAAGGCATGAGGAATTGCCCGGACCATTAGAATACAGGTCAAAGGCATTGCCTTACATAAGGAATTGCCCGGAACGTTAGAAGTGACAGGTCAAAGGCAAGGAATTGCCCAGACCGTTAGAATACGGGTATGCAAAGGGAATGTTTTTTAACCTACATACAGTGCATGAACTAGCCGAGCGGCGTAGACTTGGTGATAAATTGTGGGACGCTACATTAGAGGATGACCAA
The DNA here is from genome assembly GCA_020800305.1 of Porphyrio hochstetteri. Taxonomy (NCBI): domain Eukaryota; kingdom Metazoa; phylum Chordata; class Aves; order Gruiformes; family Rallidae; genus Porphyrio; species Porphyrio hochstetteri. The sequence goes on from CM036937.1 coordinate 5,014,864, forward strand.
ACAGCAAAGAAATTAGGAAAATTATGGAGAATAGTTCACAATGAGCTCTGCCACTTCAGCCTTTGCAGCAGTTGCGAGTTCTACAGAACCGATTCAAAAGGGAAAAATTCCACTACGGAGAATGTGTTTTTGTTTCTGGGTGCTCTTTCACCTACCCCAGTTACTATGCTAAGTAATCATGCCATGTTATCAGAGCAAAGTGATAAATCTGTTAGAACTGACCGGGAAGACGAGCAAGTAGTGCACGTAAATCTGCCACCACGGTCTGCAAACCCCCCCACTATGATACCTTTGGAAGGAAAAAATGTGGAAGAAAACCAAAATGTACAACCGACTGCCTTTAATATCTATTCACCTCTAACTTTTACTGAGCCTAAAAGAGCCCGTGACGCAGTTGAAAATGTTAACCGCCATCTAAAACTTCAGCTTGTCCTTGAAAAGCTGGAAAACATGAAAGCGGAGCAGGCAGTTGCGGCAACGGCATGCCCTGCTGTGAAAGGGTCTGCAGAATTGCCCACCCACCCACCCGGACACTACTGACACGAAGAATCACCGACTATAGCACGGACAAGGAACCTATGCCCACGGACAAGAAACCTAAGGACAGGACACAGGACACCTACGGCCATGGACAATTATCGGCTTCGACAACCATCGGATCAGGGACACATTTTGTATCTACACCCACCGCTCCCACCCACACCGCCCGACAAACATCATCAATACATCTCCTGACGCCCCAGAGACTGCAGAGACTGCTCGTCGGAGCCTGGGCACGTAAGGTGGCGTCAGAGTGGGAAAAATGGTTAAATCAGGGTATTTTGATTCCTACACAATCGTGAAAATTACCAGGGAAAAGTTTATGTGGGGACGAGCGGGTGGTGGCGAAAAGAACGTTGATAGCGGGCCGGTGGGATGTGGGGGGGGCGGGTAACCCCACCTCAAACGGGAGGATCGGGATTACGTAGCATCCAGCAGAGCTATTCTGCATTAGCTTATGATTTGTATACCTCAAGAAACAAACCCCCTGTCTCAAACATTACCCAAACTAAAGACACAGAGCCTCGGTAAATTTTAAGTGCTTAACCTGTCATCTAGGAGTGGGGAGGCAAGCAGTGGAATTATTGATGAGGAAAATCAAAGTGTAAAAGAATCAGGAAGATTACCTAACAATTGGTCTGCCCAGACATGCAAATTATATGTTTTAAATCAAGCATCACAATTGTTAAATAGGACAGAAGGGACGATTTATACTGACTCAAGGTATGCTTTTGGGGTAGCTCAAACATTTGGGAAAATATGGGATGATTACTGGAAAAATACTGTTTTGTGATTTGCAAACTAGAAAGAATATTAGAGGTGGAAAAGCTAAACTGGTGCCAGACTTACGTAGCTCAGGCACTTGCTCTGGTACGAAAAATGCATCCTGATCTAATCCTTTATCCTTACGTGGATGATACTGATTGCGGGGAAAAAACTTGGACGTTGAAAGTTTGATTCATGAGTTAACAGTGCATTTGAAACGCAAGGGATTACAGATTACAGAAAATTCAAAATAAGGCAGTACGGAAATATTTGCACTGACAGATTGATAAAAGTACTGTAACACCTCAGAGGATTGAAATCAAAGCTGAGGTTAGCACATTAAATGGTGTTCAAAAGTTCCTTGAAAATATTCACTGGATTAGATTATTGTGTGGGATTATGCATCAGTATTTTACTACCCATATTTGCAGCCACACTGAGCTGACTGACTAACTCAAGGTCTACATATGAATCAAACTCTCAAGCGTTTGCTTCACAAACAAAAACGGGGAGAGAAGGGTATCTCTCCAGCTGATTGATTAAACAAAGCTCTTTATGTTTTGAACTATTTATGTCTGCCACAGAACAGTTTGGTACCTCTAATGGTGAAATATGCAGTAGGTTTAAAAGGAAAAAAAAAAAACCCCCAAAAAAAAAAAAAGTTGCAGGTACTAACTTGGGGAAGGAGATCTGCCTGGGTCATTACAGATACGGGAACCAAGTGGGACCCAGTGAAGTGGATAAAGCCGTGGATCCAGAAGAAATCAAGCTTGCATGAACCAGGATGGGATCCTGATCACAGTAACTGAAGTTGATTGTTCCAGCTGCAGCCACAGTGGACTATGAGTTTTGCTGTGGGACATTTTGAACCATCTAACAGTCTTTGAGCTATGCATCTATTTGTGGTAAATGAAAAGTAGAGAAATAGTGATTTCTGCACAGCCTAAGATTACAGACTGTGAGGTTGATGTTATCTGCACCTCTGACACTCCTGATTGGCAAAGCAAACAAAGAACCTGGCTGACCACTCTCAGTCAATTCATGCCAGCATTCAGAAATTAATAGATCAAACACAAAAGATACAATGAGAAAATGGATTGTTTAGATCAGACAATTGGTTTCACGAGTGGGAAATTTCAGGATGGATATTGTCAGAGGTCAAATTTGGATTATTGGATTTGGCAATTACGGTACTTGTCTTGCTCTTACTGTCATGCTTATTGAGCTTTCTGCAAAGGGCCCTTGCAGAGACCTCTAAAAGCAGTTTTGGTAACGCAGATACTAAAAGAAAAAAAAAAAAAAAAATTTGTCAGGGAGGACAGCAGGCCTGCCGGCAGCCTGGCTCTCCTCACAAAGACACAGGCCCCGACAGTATCCTTGAATTCCCACGAGACAGCAAAATTACTCATGCTGAGAGGTATTTGGTAATCACATTTTCAAAATGTAGCGGCCTTGAAGGCAGGTGGACAGACTGCCTTAAACCAAGGAGTTGTGAGAAGTTATTTGGAAGTAAGTGAACATGTCAAGAACCAGCCGTAATAAAAAGGCCAAAACAAAACAGGTGTGCAGATAACTTTTAGACATCAAAGATAAACTAACAATGTTTAGCTATAAGATATGCTTATCAAAACTCGTTATAATTACGAACAGCCACATATTTCCCCCTCTCTATCCCTGCGAACAAAACAGCCAGAATGAAACATCACTTTAAAGGAATGTGGAGCTAGCAGCAAAGTCAGATAATGGGTTAAGGAGTGTGGACTGTGAATAGAAGTTCCTAATTCTGAAACATTCCTCTGAGACAAGATGAGATACAGGCCTTGCACAGGTGTCCACTCTATCGCCTTTACTGTTCTTGCTTCCCTCCCCCGTGGTTCCCAGCCATGCTTTGTTAAGCTTGCTAGAGAGTATATAATCATGCTGCTCTGTAGAATAAACGAACTGACTGCTACCAACCTTTTGGCCCAAAAAGAAAACGGGGGAAGTGTAGAGAGTTTTGTGGAATCATGGCTGGTGGCCAAAGGCCATGAGCTCGGTACAGTGAAATTGGTCAAGCAGTAAGGGCGTGAGAAATGTGGTGGATGTAACAAAGACGTTATATCTTTAAGATAGTAAAGTATGGGAAAGAAGAAGTGAGCACGGGGGAAGAAGCCATAGGCATTCAGAGTATGTGCCAATATGGGCAGAGATGTTCTTTTATCTTGAACCAATTATGAGCTCAATTTTTGCAATATGCATAAGCTAATTATTGTAACCATAAAAGTGCAATGTGTAACCGAATAAAGTTGAGGCTTGCTGGACATCATCGGATGTGGCTGTCTCCCCGTCGATTTTCCACAGAGCACAGAATTGGAAAATGGCAATGAGCTGGCAGACAGGGAAGCAAAACAAGCAGCCAGAGAAGCAATCAAGGTAGAGGGTGCGCTAATACCTGACGGACAAATAACTTTAGGGGATAAACCGGAATACACAAAAGAGGACCGCAAACTCATTAATGACTTAGAGGGATCATATAATGAGGAAGGGTGGGCTATAACCTCGCAAGGGAGAATAGTGATCCCTTCCTATATGACATGGTCAGTAGTCCGTGAAGAACATAGGAAAAGGCACTGGGGGGCAGAAGCCCTATATAAAGATCTTACTAAAAACATAATAGCGCGGAACTTATATACTACCGTAAGACAGGTAACCCAACAATGTGATCTTTGCCTCCAGACTAACCCTAGAGTAATGAAAGGGCTGAAATTTGGAAAGATTGGGAAAGGAAACGGTCCGGGACAACACTGGCAGATTGACTTTTCGGAACTCCCTAGAAAAGGGGGGTGCCGATATTTGTTAGTACTAATGGATACCTTTTCAGGCTGGCCAGAAGCTTTCCCGTGCAGAACTGCTAAAGCCCGGGAAGTAACCAAGGTATTGCTCCAAGAAATAATACCCAGATTCGGAGTCCCAGCGGTGATGTCCTCGGACAGAGGACCACATTTTGTGTCTAGAATTGTACAACACATTAGCCACCATCTAGGAATAGATTGGCAATTACACACCCCATACAGACCACAATCAAGTGGTCAGGTGGAGAAAATGAATCATCTAATCAAACAACAAATTGTCAAGTTAGGGCAGGAAACTAATCTAACTTGGCCTCAGTCTTTACCATTGGCTCTTATACGAATACGAACTAGACCAAGAGTAAGAGAAGGGCTTAGCCCGTTTGAAATTTTATATGGGCGGCCTTATGGGGTGCAAAAAGGAACATCTTCACAAATTGGTGAAGAAATAATGACCTCCTATATGGTGGCACTAAACAAGCAATTAAAAAGAATTGAAAAGCATGTAATTGGAACACGTAGTAGGGGTCTGGACGGGCCTGTTCATGATATACAACCAGGGGACTATGTATATGTTAAGTCTCTTACAGAAAAAGCCCTGGAACCACAGTGGACTGGACCCTTTCAAGTCCTTCTCACTACCTACACGGCAATCAAGGTCGAGGGACAGAATTCCTGGATTCACCATACCCGGATAAAGAAAGCCCCTGCAACTTCGTGGAGAGTAACTCCAGAGAACAGAGGATTGAAACTCAAGCTCGTTCGGGCAAATAAGTGCAGAAACAATGTGGGTAACAAGTAAGTGAACTAGAAGTTGGGGTTTGAGCTGACAAAGAAAGTTTAGGTTAGTAACCGATCCAGGCTCAGAATGATCCGCACCAAGTTGAAAATATTAATCTGCTTCAGCATCCTTTCTATAGCTTATAACCAGACGCTTACAGAGTGGCCATGGTCTCAAGCGTACATTGGGTATACTGGGTCCATGGGAAAATATTCCGCTCGGGAAGATTTAAATCTGTCTACCGTTGTTATGCATGGAAATCAAGTATACACGAGGGGAGAATGGAGCAGGGATATAGAGCAGAATTATAAACTTCAGGGAACCATAGGCGAAGAAATCAGAATAGGGTGCCGACTGGTTAATGGAACTACTCACAAAAAAGCATCCCAGATTACTGTATCAGTTATTCCTACCATTAAGAATACCAAAAGATGTACCACTGAGGAACGAGACTGCTGGCATAACTTCACTCTGGTACAGACCACGAGAGTGACCTGTCTTTGGGTCAACGATACCATTGGACTCTCATTTAAATTTGAAATACAGGCCATCAGCAGACCCACTACAACAAAAGATCCTGCGACCACAATGCCAACCACACAACCTCTCAAACTTGAACCCCATATCTATAAAAGTGGCCCATACATAATTAAAAATGTAGGACAACAACAGGTATTGTTTAACCCAGAATGGTTCCTCAAAAGAATAGAATTGCAGATGCAGGTCAATGTTTCTGACATAAAACCATCTTGTTCCCCCTTCCTACAAACCTCATATGAGGGATGAACAACTTGGTTAAGAAGGAGGGGAAACTTTTACCGGAACCGAATAACAAGAGACGTGGCTGGGGTGCTAGGGACAGGACTTGGAATATTAAATTCAATAGACTCAGAGGTAATAATGAACAAATTAGCAGCTACCACAGCAGATTTATCAAAACTGCAACAACCCTTAAGGTCCTCATTACTAGCATTAGGAGCACACCAATGGTTGATATCAAGGGTACTTCCCAAATGGGAACAAACGAACATAAAAGACCATCAGCTTATTACTGAAGCCTTAGGTGGGTTACAGGACGATGTCGCCCTAGCCCTAAGTTGCATCCAAGCCCAACTATGGATGCAATCGGTGGCGGCGTCCATAATAAGAGAAGGAGAAGAAGGCATATTTCCCACGGAAATCCGAAAGATGGTTTGGGACAGTGCTACGGAGATGGAAAGGAAACTCCAGTCATGGTGGAATATGGTCAACTTCACTTTTGACCGTAACACACATATGGCCACAGCTTTTGTGTTAATACATAATGCGGCAGTAATTACCATACACCCCATTGTGGCCCCCGGAATTAACCATGATGGGACGCTGCTCTACCCTTTTGCACATAGAACTTGGGCCAGGGAGATAGGCGATAAGTGGCAAACAGTGGACCTTGGATCCTGCATTATGAGGGAACAGCAAGGCTTCCTTTGCGAAAGCAATACCATAATAGCTCAGGATACTTGTTTAGACATGGACCAAAAATGTCAGTTGTCTCTTTGTTAAGGAAAACAGGAGGCTGACAAAGGACATGATTAGAGGAAAACAGACAGTTAACAAGGCCATAAATCAGCTCAGACGGATAAGAACACTGCAAGCTGACAAGACCAGCACATTCCAGACGAAAGGTGAAAAGTACATCGTGAGGAGGACTCGGGGCCTTCCTCCCAAAGACCACCGAAGACCCTTGCCCACAATTTTTGGAAGAAACTGCGCAATCGCAGAGGACTGATAAGCTGATTAGCATAAGAAGCGAGAGTAGGCGGGTTTAGGTAATGAATATGTATATGCGTCAATTGAATATTCATTGTTTCATTGTATAAATATGGGACGGTTTTGCTACTTCGGGTATGCACGTTTGTGGTGGAGCGATCCCCCGTGCATCTGCGCGCAATAAACATACCTACTTTATAACTTTCGAGTTATAGAGTCTATTTCCGTACGTCAGCATCATACATAATAGTTATCCTTTTAGACATTCTCCAAAGCCATAGGTACAACATAATGGTTAATATTACTAAAATCCCTAAGCTAATTAGTAGAACCACAATGGGGTGTATCATGACATTAAAGATTCCTGTTGCAGAAGGTGACCAACCAAAGAGAGTGTCCCACCAATTATGATTCCCATCCTGCTCTACCTTCTTCAAGATTCTCCTGACTCCTTCCATATCATGATGGACTGTAAGAAGAGTTTCCTGCCCTTTGCTCCTGACTTCTTCTAGTATTTGTTGTAAATCTTCATGTTTTAACAATTCTTCTATACTACTTATATTTAATCCTATAGGGACAGGAAATACTGTTTGTGATAGGGTAAGATCAGACCTTAAGAGTTGTTGAGTAATTATTGGGGCTGAATAGCTGAAATCACATCCTGTGATAGTTGTAAAGTTACAAATACAGTAGTTTGAGTATTGTGCCGTCTCCTCTACCTTTTCATCTATGGTTATTGTGCTACATCTCGTTCTCAAGCATGCACATCCTTTTCCTGCATATATAACTACTGTTTTTAAATCTGCATTTGGTTGAGCCTCAAATTGACATATCTTTTGGTCCGTATCTAGGCAAGTATCCTGAGCTATTATGGTGTTACTTTCGCAGATAAAGCCTTGCTGTTCTCTCATAATACAAGACTCAAGGTCTACTGTTTGCCACTTACCACTTGTCTTCTTAGCCCAAGTCCTATGTTCAAATGGATACAACAGGGTCCCATCATGGTTAATCCCGAGGGCCACAATGGGGTATATGGTAATTATTGCTGCGTTATGTATCGTTAACACAAAGGCTGTGACTGTATGAGTGTCGGGATCATAGGTGAAATTGACCATACTCCACCATGATTGGAGTTTCCTTTCCATATCTGTAGCACTATCCCAAACCACCTTTCGGATTTCTGTAGGAAGTATGCCTTCCTCTCCTTCTCTTATTATGGACGCCGCCACCGATTGCATCCATAGTTGGGCTTGGATGCAACTTAGGGCTAGGGCGACATCGTCCTGTAACCCACCTAAGGCTTCAGTAATAAGCTGATGGTCTTTTATGTTCGTTTGTTCCCATTTGGGAAGTACCCTTGATATCAACCATTGGTGTGCTCCTAATGCTAGTAATGAGGACCTTAAGGGTTGTTGCAGTTTTGATAAATCTGCTGTGGTAGCTGCTAATTTGTTCATTATTACCTCTGAGTCTATTGAATTTAATATTCCAAGTCCTGTCCCTAGCACCCCAGCCACGTCTCTTGTTATTCGGTTCCGGTAAAAGTTTCCCCTCCTTCTTAACCAAGTTGTTCATCCCTCATATGAGGTTTGTAGGAAGGGGGAACAAGATGGTTTTATGTCAGAAACATTGACCTGCATCTGCAATTCTATTCTTTTGAGGAACCATTCTGGGTTAAACAATACCTGTTGTTGTCCTACATTTTTAATTATGTATGGGCCACTTTTATAGATATGGGGTTCAAGTTTGAGAGGTTGTGTGGTTGGCATTGTGGTCGCAGGATCTTTTGTTGTAGTGGGTCTGCTGATGGCCTGTATTTCAAATTTAAATGAGAGTCCAATGGTATCGTTGACCCAAAGACAGGTCACTCTCGTGGTCTGTACCAGAGTGAAGTTATGCCAGCAGTCTCGTTCCTCAGTGGTACATCTTTTGGTATTCTTAATGGTAGGAATAACTGATACAGTAATCTGGGATGCTTTTTTGTGAGTAGTTCCATTAACCAGTCGGCACCCTATTCTGATTTCTTCGCCTATGGTTCCCTGAAGTTTATAATTCTGCTCTATATCCCTGCTCCATTCTCCCCTCGTGTATACTTGATTTCCATGCATAACAACGGTAGACAGATTTAAATCTTCCCGAGCGGAATATTTTCCCATGGACCCAGTATACCCAATGTACGCTTGAGACCATGGCCACTCTGTAAGCGTCTGGTTATAAGCTATAGAAAGGATGCTGAAGCAGATTAATATTTTCAACTTGGTGCGGATCATTCTGAGCCTGGATCGGTTACTAACCTAAACTTTCTTTGTCAGCTCAAACCCCAACTTCTAGTTCACTTACTTGTTACCCACATTGTTTCTGCACTTATTTGCCCGAACGAGCTTGAGTTTCAATCCTCTGTTCTCTGGAGTTACTCTCCACGAAGTTGCAGGGGCTTTCTTTATCCGGGTATGGTGAATCCAGGAATTCTGTCCCTCGACCTTGATTGCCGTGTAGGTAGTGAGAAGGACTTGAAAGGGTCCAGTCCACTGTGGTTCCAGGGCTTTTTCTGTAAGAGACTTAACATATACATAGTCCCCTGGTTGTATATCATGAACAGGCCCGTCCAGACCCCTACTACGTGTTCCAATTACATGCTTTTCAATTCTTTTTAATTGCTTGTTTAGTGCCACCATATAGGAGGTCATTATTTCTTCACCAATTTGTGAAGATGTTCCTTTTTGCACCCCATAAGGCCGCCCATATAAAATTTCAAACGGGCTAAGCCCTTCTCTTACTCTTGGTCTAGTTCGTATTCGTATAAGAGCCAATGGTAAAGACTGAGGCCAAGTTAGATTAGTTTCCTGCCCTAACTTGACAATTTGTTGTTTGATTAGATGATTCATTTTCTCCACCTGACCACTTGATTGTGGTCTGTATGGGGTGTGTAATTGCCAATCTATTCCTAGATGGTGGCTAATGTGTTGTACAATTCTAGACACAAAATGTGGTCCTCTGTCCGAGGACATCACCGCTGGGACTCCGAATCTGGGTATTATTTCTTGGAGCAATACCTTGGTTACTTCCCGGGCTTTAGCAGTTCTGCACGGGAAAGCTTCTGGCCAGCCTGAAAAGGTATCCATTAGTACTAACAAATATCGGCACCCCCCTTTTCTAGGGAGTTCCGAAAAGTCAATCTGCCAGTGTTGTCCCGGACCGTTTCCTTTCCCAATCTTTCCAAATTTCAGCCCTTTCATTACTCTAGGGTTAGTCTGGAGGCAAAGATCACATTGTTGGGTTACCTGTCTTACGGTAGTATATAAGTTCCGCGCTATTATGTTTTTAGTAAGATCTTTATATAGGGCTTCTGCCCCCCAGTGCCTTTTCCTATGTTCTTCACGGACTACTGACCATGTCATATAGGAAGGGATCACTATTCTCCCTTGCGAGGTTATAGCCCACCCTTCCTCATTATATGATCCCTCTAAGTCATTAATGAGTTTGCGGTCCTCTTTTGTGTATTCCGGTTTATCCCCTAAAGTTATTTGTCCGTCAGGTATTAGCGCACCCTCTACCTTGATTGCTTCTCTGGCTGCTTGTTTTGCTTCCCTGTCTGCCAGCTCATTGCCATTTTCCAATTCTGTGCTCTGTGGAAAATCGACGGGGAGACAGCCACATCCGATGATGTCCAGCAAGCCTCAACTTTATTCGGTTACACATCGCACTTTTATGGTTACAATAATTAGCTTATGCATATTGCAAAAATTGAGCTCATAATTGGTTCAAGATAAAAGAACATCTCTGCCCATATTGGCACATACTCTGAATGCCTATGGCTTCTTCCCCTGTGCTCACTTCTTCTTTCCCATACTTTACTATCTTAAAGATATAACGTCTTTGTTACATCCACCACATTTCTCACGCCCTTACTGCTTGACCAATTTCACTGTACCGAGCTCATGGCCTTTGGCCACCAGCCATGATTCCACAAAACTCTCTACACTTCCCCCGTTTTCTTTTTGGGCCAAAAGGTTGGTAGCAGTCAGTTCGTTTATTCTACAGAGCAGCATGATTATATACTCTCTAGCAAGCTTAACAAAGCATGGCTGGGAACCACGGGGGAGGGAAGCAAGAACAGTAAAGGCGATAGAGTGGACACCTGTGCAAGGCCTGTATCTCATCTTGTCTCAGAGGAATGTTTCAGAATTAGGAACTTCTATTCACAGTCCACACTCCTTAACCCATTATCTGACTTTGCTGCTAGCTCCACATTCCTTTAAAGTGATGTTTCATTCTGGCTGTTTTGTTCGCAGGGATAGAGAGGGGGAAATATGTGGCTGTTCGTAATTATAACGAGTTTTGATAAGCATATCTTATAGCTAAACATTGTTAGTTTATCTTTGATGTCTAAAAGTTATCTGCACACCTGTTTTGTTTTGGCCTTTTTATTACGGCTGGTTCTTGACATGTTCACTTACTTCCAAATAACTTCTCACAACTCCTTGGTTTAAGGCAGTCTGTCCACCTGCCTTCAAGGCCGCTACATTTTGAAAATGTGATTACCAAATACCTCTCAGCATGAGTAATTTTGCTGTCTCGTGGGAATTCAAGGATACTGTCGGGGCCTGTGTCTTTGTGAGGAGAGCCAGGCTGCCGGCAGGCCTGCTGTCCTCCCTGACAAATTTTTTTTTTTTTTTTCTTTTAGTATCTGCGTTACCAAAACTGCTTTTAGAGGTCTCTGCAAGGGCCCTTTGCAGAAAGCTCAATAAGCATGACAGTAAGAGCAAGACAAGTACCGTAATTGCCAAATCCAATAATCCAAATTTGACCTCTGACAATATCCATCCTGAAATTTCCCACTCGTGAAACCAATTGTCTGATCTAAACAATCCATTTTCTCATTGTATCTTTTGTGTTTGATCTATTAATTTCTGAATGCTGGCATGAATTGACTGAGAGTGGTCAGCCAGGTTCTTTGTTTGCTTTGCCAATCAGGAGTGTCAGAGGTGCAGATAACATCAACCTCACAGTCTGTGATCTTAGGCTGTGCAGAAATCACTATTTCTCTACTTTTCATTTACCACAAATAGATGCATAGCTCAAAGACTGTTAGATGGTTCAAAATGTCCCACAGCAAAACTCATAGTCCACTGTGGCTGCAGCTGGAACAATCAACTTCAGTTACTGTGATCAGGATCCCATCCTGGTTCATGCAAGCTTGATTTCTTCTGGATCCACGGCTTTATCCACTTCACTGGGTCCCACTTGGTTCCCGTATCTGTAATGACCCAGGCAGATCTCCTTCCCCAAGTTAGTACCTGCAACTTTTTTTTTTTTTGGGGGTTTTTTTTTTTCCTTTTAAACCTACTGCATATTTCACCATTAGAGGTACCAAACTGTTCTGTGGCAGACATAAATAGTTCAAAACATAAAGAGCTTTGTTTAATCAATCAGCTGGAGAGATACCCTTCTCTCCCCGTTTTTGTTTGTGAAGCAAACGCTTGAGAGTTTGATTCATATGTAGACCTTGAGTTAGTCAGTCAGCTCAGTGTGGCTGCAAATATGGGTAGTAAAATACTGATGCATAATCCCACACAATAATCTAATCCAGTGAATATTTTCAAGGAACTTTTGAACACCATTTAATGTGCTAACCTCAGCTTTGATTTCAATCCTCTGAGGTGTTACAGTACTTTTATCAATCTGTCAGTGCAAATATTTCCGTACTGCCTTATTTTGAATTTTCTGTAATCTGTAATCCCTTGCGTTTCAAATGCACTGTTAACTCATGAATCAAACTTTCAACGTCCAAGTTTTTTCCCCGCAATCAGTATCATCCACGTAAGGATAAAGGATTAGATCAGGATGCATTTTTCGTACCAGAGCAAGTGCCTGAGCTACGTAAGTCTGGCACCAGTTTAGCTTTTCCACCTCTAATATTCTTTCTAGTTTGCAAATCACAAAACAGTATTTTTCCAGTAATCATCCCATATTATCCCAAATGTTTGAGCTACCCCAAAAGCATACCTTGAGTCAGTATAAATCGTCCCTTCTGTCCTATTTAACAATTGTGATGCTTGATTTAAAACATATAATTTGCATGTCTGGGCAGACCAATTGTTAGGTAATCTTCCTGATTCTTTTACACTTTGATTTTCCTCATCAATAATTCCACTGCTTGCCTCCCCACTCCTAGATGACAGGTTAAGCACTTAAAATTTACCGAGGCTCTGTGTCTTTAGTTTGGGTAATGTTTGAGACAGGGGGTTTGTTTCTTGAGGTATACAAATCATAAGCTAATGCAGAATAGCTCTGCTGGATGCTATGTAATCCCGATCCTCCCGTTTGAGGTGGGGTTACCCGCCCCCCCCACATCCCACCGGCCCGCTATCAACGTTCTTTTCGCCACCACCCGCTCATCCCCACATAAACTTTTCCCTGGTAATTTTCACGATTGTGTAGTAATCAAAATACCCTGATTTAACCATTTTTCCCACTCTGACGCCACCTTACGTGCCCAGGCTCCGACGAGCAGTCTCTGCAGTCTCTCGGGTGTCAGGAGATGTATTGATGATGTTTGTCGGGCAGTGTGGGTGGGAGCGGTGGGTGTAGATACAAAATGTGTCCCTGATCCGATGGTTGTCGAAGCCGATAATTGTCCATGGCCGTAGGTGTCCTGTGTCCTGTCCTTAGGTTTCTTGTCCGTGGGCATAGGTTCCTTGTCCGTGCTATAGTCGGTGATTCTTCGTGTCAGTAGTGTCCGGGTGGGTGGGTGGACAATTCTGCAGACCCTTTCACAGCAGGGCATGCCGTTGCCGCAACTGCCTGCTCCGCTTTCATGTTTTCCAGCTTTTCAAGGACAAGCTGAAGTTTTAGATGGCGGTTAACATTTTCAACTGCGTCACGGGCTCTTTTAGGCTCAGTAAAAGTTAGAGGTGAATAGATATTAAAGGCAGTCGGTTGTACATTTTGGTTTTCTTCCACATTTTTTCCTTCCAAAGGTATCATAGTGGGGGGGTTTGCAGACCGTGGTGGCAGATTTACGTGCACTACTTGCTCGTCTTCCCGGTCAGTTCTAACAGATTTATCACTTTGCTCTGATAACATGGCATGATTACTTAGCATAGTAACTGGGGTAGGTGAAAGAGCACCCAGAAACAAAAACACATTCTCCGTAGTGGAATTTTTCCCTTTTGAATCGGTTCTGTAGAACTCGCAACTGCTGCAAAGGCTGAAGTGGCAGAGCTCATTGTGAACTATTCTCCATAATTTTCCTAATTTCTTTGCTGTTTGGTCATCCTCTAATGTAGCGTCCCACAATTTATCACCAAGTCTACGCCGCTCGGCTAGTTCATGCACTGTATGTAGGTTAAAAAACATTCCCTTTGCATACCCGTATTCTAACGGTCTGGGCAATTCCTTGCCTTTGACCTGTCACTTCTAACGTTCCGGGCAATTCCTTATGTAAGGCAATGCCTTTGACCTGTATTCTAATGGTCCGGGCAATTCCTCATGCCTTTGACCGGTCGCTTCTGTAAAAATGCAGTAAATAAATCATATGCTACTTGCCTGTCCATTATAACGTCAGCGCTGTTGCAGCTTTATCAGGTCCGGTAGCACGTAGCGGCCAGGCTCACTGATGTGATCACCTAGGGCACGGCACACTCTCTTGTCAGCGTGCTTATTTGCCGTCCTGCTGCTTAGGACCCACACACCCTCTGTCGTTCCACCGTGGTTCGTGATAAGGAAGTTTTCTTCGCTCCTTGTAATCACGGCGCTTTAATCCCGGCGCTCCCCAGTATTACGGCGCTTACCAGTATCACGGCGCTTTTCCCAGTATCACGTCAGGCCCCCAAACTGTCTCGGAACCTAGTCAATGCCCCACCGGGAATCCTGTCGACGATACACGAGACCGTTGAAATCAACGGGACATGTCTTCCCGTTCTTCGGCGGCAGGAGCCCCTCACGGTGCTGATGTCGATCCCGGACGAGCCTCCGGTGTATCACGTCGGGGTCACCATTTCGTGGAAAATCGACGGGGAGACAGCCACATCCGATGATGTCCAGCAAGCCTCAACTTTATTCGGTTACACATTGCACTTTTATGGTTACAATAATTAGCTTATGCATATTGCAAAAACTGAGCTCCTAATTGGTTCAAGATAAAAGAACATCTCTGCCCATATTGGCACATACTCTGAATGCCTATGGCTTCTTCCCCCGTGCTCACTTCTTCTTTCCCATACTTTACTATCTTAAAGATATAACGTCTTTGTTACATCCACCACGTTTCTCATGCCCTTACTGCTTGACCAATTTCACTGTACCGAGCTCATGGCCTTTGGCCACCAGCCATGATTCCACAAAACTCTCTACAGTGCTCACCTTCTGGTGTGCCTTAATGTGCATAATTGCCACCTTTTCAGGAAGCTGTACTGCATTCAGGAGTCTCAAAATTTCTTCTGCGTGTTTGATGGTTTTTCCTTGAGAATTTAACAATCCTCTTTCTTTCCATATTGCTCCATGAGCATGTACCACCCCAAAGGCGTACTTAGAGTCAGTCCAAATGTTTACAATCCTTCCCTGGGCTATCTCCAGGGCCCTGGTGAGGGCTATGATCTCAGCCTTCTGGGCTGAGACATCAGCTGATAGTGGCCCTGACTCTATTACCTTTTCAGAAGTGGTAACAGCATATCCGGAGTGTCTCCTTCCATTCAGCATATAGCTGCTTCCATCGGTGAACCAGTGTTCGTCTCCATCGATTGGAACGTCTTTAAGGTCTGTGCGACTAGAATGCGTGGCTTCAATTGTTTCCAAGCACTCGTGACTCACCGGCTCCCCGATGTTCCCATCGAGGAATGAAGCCGGATTGATGATGTTTGTAGTCACGATTTCAATATCATCCTGTTCAACCATTATGGCTTGATATCTCAGGAATCTTTGTGGGGAAAGCCAATGCCCTCCTTTTGCTTCAAGGACCGTGGATACAGTATGGGAAACCAGGACAGTCATTTCTGGCCCAGGGTGAATTTCCGGGCTTCTTGGATGTTTAAAATGACAGCTGCCGCTGCTTTCAGACAGCCAGGCCACCCCTTTGCAGCGGTATCCAGCTGTTTAGAAAAGTACGCTACTGCCCGTCTGTATGGTCCCAAATCTTGTGCCAATATTCCTAATGCCATTCCCTGTTTTTCATGGGAGAATAGGAAAAATGGTTTACTTACATCGGGAAGCCCCAATGCTGGTGCTGACATTAGAGCTTTCTTTAGCTGATGGAAAGCTCGGTCCAACTCTGCATCCCACTGGAGGTTCTTCTGGTTAGCTGTCATCAGGGAATATAGAGGCTTCACAAGCAGACCATAATCACATATCCAAAGTCGGCACCACCCTGTCATGCCTAGGAACGTTCGTAATTCTTTTATAGTTCGTGGTCGGGGGGTTTGGCATATGGCCTCTTTCCGGGCTTGTCCTAGAACCCGTTGTCCAGCGCTGATCTCGTACCCCAGGTACGTAACCTGTTGTAGCACTACCTGTGCCTTTTTCTTAGAAACCCGGTACCCCTGTAGTCCCAGGAAATTTAACAGACTCACGGTCCAAATGTTGCAGGATTCCTCAGTTTCAGTTGCAATGAGAAGGTCGTCTACATACTGTAACACCTTCCCTTCTTCTGATGGTGGTTCCCATGACTCCAAGTCTTTTGCTAGCTGATTCCCAAAAATTGTGGGGCTATTTTTAAACCCCTGTGGCAACACTGTCCATGTGAGCTGGGTCTTTCGACCACTTTTGGGATTTTCCCATTCGAAAGCAAAAATTTTCTGGCTGGCTTCATGGAGAGGGAGGCAAAAGAAAGCATCCTTTAAATCCAGGACCGTAAACCAAGCTAAATCAGGGGTTAATGCAGTTAGTAGGGTGTATGGGTTAGCTACCACTGGATATAGATCTTCTGTTACCTTGTTGATGGCTCTTAAGTCCTGAACTATCCTATAGGACCCATCAGGTTTCTTAACTGGGAGGATAGGTGTGTTGAATTCTGATTCACATTCTTTTAGTAGTCCTAGTTCTACAAACCGTGCTATGATTGGACGAATTCCTTCCCTGTCTTCCCTTTTCAATGGATATTGTTTGATCCTCACTGCATTCTGTCCCTCTTTTAATTTTACTATTATTGGTGGTGCGCATTTTGCTCGTCCTGGTACATCAGTTGCCCAAACACCAGGATATACCTGGTCCGTGATTCTGGTATCAATTTCTCCTATTGCAGGGGTAGTAACCAAGGATAAACTCATAATTTGAGTATATTGATGATCATTTACCTCCAGAGTAATTTCCCCTTGTTTAAATTTGATTGTTGCTTCCAATTGTTCTAATAAGTCCCTCCCCAGGAGGGCCTTTGGAGAGTTTGGCATATATAAAAATTTATGGATCCCCATTTGCTTACCCAATGTATACTTTAAGGGTTTGCAAAAGTAAGCCTTTTCAGCCTGGCCCGTCGCACCTTTCACTGTAATATAATCTTTTCCCAGAGGCATCAAAGCTTGATTTAAAACTGAATAGGTCGCTCCTGTATCTACTAAAAACTCAATTTCCTTTTGCCCCTCTCCTAACTTTATTTTTACTAACGGGTCGGTTAGTCAGCTTTCTTCCTCTGCGTGAGCTATCGTCTTTCTTTGATTATTGCGCCACTTCGCATTCCTTTGGCGCTCAGGGCACTCATGCCTCCAGTGCCCTGTCCTTTTACATTCTGCACATTGATTTCTCGCTAGGGGTGTTAGCCCCTGCCCTGGTTTAACTTTATATGTCCGATTCTCATTTTCTGTTACTACAGCCAGTATTTTCCTCTGATCACGCCTGTAGCTTTCTTCTCGATTACTAAATATTCTCCAAGCCTCTTCTAATAGCTTTTCTAGGTCTCTGTTTTCAGGAGGTCTTAATTTCTGCAATTTGCACCTAATATCCCCCTGGGATTGTCCCAGGAAGAGGGATATTAGTTGCTGTGCCCCTACCTCCGAATTCGGGTCTAAAGGTGTATGTCGGCGCATCGCATCCCTTATTCTGTCCAAGAATTCAGAGGGTGTTTCAGAGGGGCCCTGTCTGACTGCGTATAGGATTGCCCAATTTATTGTCCTGGGAATTGCTTTTTCCATCCCCTTAAATATCCACTCCTGGTATGCCTGTAATTTTTCCATATCGGCGGAGCGGTTCGGATCCCATGTCGGGTCTGACAAGGGAAACCATTCTCTAAAGTTACTTCCTTTTATGTCATAATGTTCCTTTGCTAATTCTCCTGCTGTTTTTATAATTAATTGCTTCTCAGTTTCAGTTAAACAATCCAATAACAATTGTAGGTCATTCCAGTCGGGATTGTGTTGCCTTATTATAAATCTAAAATTTTGTGCCGTGTTTATCGGATCATTACGGTATTCCCGTGCAACCTCCTTCCATTCTTTCAGGTCTGCACCCGTGAATGGGATTTTTATTTTCATTACCCCTCCGTCCGAATTTACGGCCTCTCGAAGGGGTGCCTGTAAGATTGTCTTTTTTCTAGTGTGTGAAGACACTGGGCTACTTGGGGGCTGGACTGGCTTTTGCATTTCCTCATGTGGGGGTGGAGGCTGATCTTGTTCATCCGGGGATGGACTGGAAGCCCGAGCCCTGGCTGCACCCTGTCTCCCCATCCTATAAGGTGGGTGGAACAAATCATCTACCTCGGGCTCTTGTTCCTCACCTAGTTTAGTGCATCTCTGTCCAATACTACATGCTGAACAACATCTTTTCAACTTTCCTGTACGCTCTTTCCTATTTTCCCTTTCTAAGGCTAGTACCATAGGATCCCGAGGGGGTACTAGTCCACAGTCTCTTTGCCATTCAGTTTTATCCCGAAGGACAAAAAACATATCGGCATATGATACCTCATCCCATTTACCTGCCCTTCTAAGAAACAACATTAGTTGCAGGAGAGTGTTATAATCTAATGTTCCTCCCTCCTGAGGCCACTTTGCTCCATCCTCTAGTTTATATAGCGGCCACCACTGATTACAATATTTAAGCACCCTCTTTTTATCTTCGGTACCACCCTGTCCTACAATATCCTTCCAATGTTTCAATATGCAACCCAGAGGTGATTTCTCACAAGGCTTACTTCCCCCAGCTCCCATTTTGCAATTTCAATTGCTTCACTTTTCTCCAGCTGCCTTAGTCGCCCAAGGTCGGAAACACAGATAGAGCTCCTCACTTACTTTGTAATCAGACTACTTCTCAGTCAAACACTTAAATCATTCAAACAACACACGGTACCGGGCACGAAGATTTCTTGTATATGCAAAGCATTACACTGGTTATGAAAAGGTTGTGGTTTTTTTTTTTTTTTTTTTCTTTCCACAGATATGCTGCAGCTCAGTCACTCACCACTCACACCAGAGTTAGTACAAGAACAGTTAACACAATGATAAACTCAACAACAAGCACAATTACAACCTTAAAGCAAGCCCGGGCACTTCCAACACTACAGTACTGCAATTATTAACTAATTATCTGATTACGGGCCTCTGAGTCACCCGATCTACTCCCCGATTCTTGGGTTTGCTCGATCTACCCTCAAGATCGTTAGCGGCCACCCCTTGGTCAACAAACCCCCTCCTAAGGTACCTTTCCTCCTAGGGACTATGCTGTGCGCTGGACGTCTCCGTGCGTCTTATCAGCAGCCCTCTCTGCAAACATACCGTTTTATCCGCAGATCCAGGGGTCTCTCTTCTGCTCCCGAGTGAACAGCTGGGAAGAGGAGGCTCCTTCGAGGAAATCTCTCGGGGCGCGCCTAGGAGCGTCCGCTCTGCAGCTGGTCCCGCAGCCGAGCAGAAATCCTCCTGCCTGGCTCGCCAAAATGACATACGGAAATAGACTCTATAACTCGAAAGTTATAAAGTAGGTATGTTTATTGCGCGCAGATGCACGGGGGATCGCTCCACCACAAACGTGCATACCCGAAGTAGCAAAACCGTCCCATATTTATACAATGAAACAATGAATATTCAATTGACGCATATACATATTCATTACCTAAACCCGCCTACTCTCGCTTCTTATGCTAATCAGCTTATCAGTCCTCTGCGATTGCGCAGTTTCTTCCAAAAATTGTGGGCAAGGGTCTTCGGTGGTCTTTGGGAGGAAGGCCCCGAGTCCTCCTCACGATGTACTTTTCACCTTTCGTCTGGAATGTGCTGGTCTTGTCAGCTTGCAGTGTTCTTATCCGTCTGAGCTGATTTATGGCCTTGTTAACTGTCTGTTTTCCTCTAATCATGTCCTTTATCAGCCTCCTGTTTTCTTTAACAAAGAGACAACTGACATATTTGGGATGGATATCATTCCTTCATCGAGTTCTTGCTCTTTATCTTCTCCTCGAGATGGTACAAGGTTTTCATGAGTAATCCCTTTGCTATGGAAAGAAAAACTCCCCTGCTCCTTCACAAGCCGTTATACATGATTACCTAGCTAACTTGCAAGAGCTGCTCTTCCAAAATTACACTACATCTACAATCGTGACTCTATACCCTCATATCAATGCCTTATATCATTCAGGAAAGCTGTTTAAGTAAAAGAATTTACTTAGTGTAATAGAAAAGGGGGGAATTGATATGAGGGTATAGAGTCGGTCGTAGTTTCAGGTCGAGTCGGCCTCGATCTCGGGTTCGGCAAGTCGGGTTAGGCACGTCGGATTCATCACGTCGGGGTCACCATTTGTGGCATCCAGCAGAGAGCAACACGCAATTCGAGATGAATTTTAGGTGAAGCCATTTTATTAGGTGAAATCACACAGATTATATACCTATTTTACTGCAAACGTGGCAAGCTAAAAAACTGCTAATTGGTTACACACACTGTTTACACCGTATTGATTGGGTAGTAATTAATTATAACGAGTTCTGATAAACCTATCTTATAGCTAAATATCATTAGTTTACCTTTAATGCCTAAAAGTATCCGCACACCTGCTGTTTTGACCCTCTTGTTATGGTTGGTTCCTAACATGTTCCGTTACTCCCAAATACCTTCCCATAACTGCTTCTTGGTTTAGGGTAGCCTGTACCCTTATCAACAAGGCTGCTGTGTTTTGAGAATCATAGAATCATAGAATGGCATGGGTTGGAAGGGACCCCAAGGATCATAGAAGAGAATGTGATTATTAAGATCCTCAGAGCATGAGTAACTTTTCCTCTCTCATGGAAACAGAAGAATATTGTCAGGGCCTAAATCCTGGGAGAAGAGAGCTAGGCCGACAGCAGGCCTGCTGTCTTCCCTGACAATAATTCAACAGTTTTTCGCAGTCGGATCTGCTCCCTGGGGATTTCCATTGTTTTCTAATATATTCTATTCTTTCCTGCCACCCTATTCCAAACCTCTTTAAATCCCCATGATGTATCATCTTGAGCTACTTGGTGAAGAATCTTTGTTTGTTTCCACATATTATTTAAATCTCTTTCAATTTCTTTTTCTGATTTATGTATGCACAACATACAATTTGATTTATTATGATTCAGAAAGCATCAATTACCATGCACACACCTCCTTCTTTGGCCATCCAATTGTGTCTAACTACATTACTTAAGGAGGAAACTTCTAATTGCAATCTATGGATAGCATCACTTGTGTCCCTTTGGAATAACTCATGCTAGCGGATATGTTAAGTATAGCTTTTTCAACTCGCTTACTCCAAGCTATGGGAGGAACTATCTTGTAAAATTGTGAAAAGCAGTTGGCTTTTCACAAACTAGGGGGTTTAGGCCCTTTTTATCTACTGTCTTCCGAGGGGTTCATAGAATTCCTGGTGGAGGGTGCGAGTGATTAAATATCCGGTCTCCAGGAATTAGGTATCCTAAAGTACGTGTTCCGTTCCATTTATGTGGTAATGCTTTTCGGGCCCTTCCATCTCCACATAGCCACCATAATACTTTAGGAATACAGTCAAATGAAAAATCTCTCCTTAATCCCTCAATTACAGGGAGTGGACACCTACTTGGTATGGAAGTGTTTTGACAAGAAGCTTTTCCTTTACCTTGGTCAAAACACAAACTCCAGTTTAGGGCTGTGAAAGTTGTTAACAACACCTTCTATGGTTCGTCTCACTTTTCCCAAAGTGGATCACCTTAGTTACCTCTCTTGCCAGTTAGTTCTACAAAGAAGTGCCCCTGTGTAGAGAGTTTTGTGGAATCATGGCTGGTGGCCAAAGGCCATGAGCTTGGTACAGTGAAATTGGTCAAGCAGTAAGGGCGTGAGAAACGTGGTGGATGTAACAAAGACGTTATATCTTTAAGATAGTAAAGTATGGGAAAGAGGAACTAAGCACGGGGGAAGAAGCCATAGGCATTCGGAGTATGTGCCAATATGGGCACAGATGTTCTTTTATCTTGGACCAATTAGGAGCTCAATTTTTGCAATATGCATAAGCTAATTATTGTAACCATAAAAGTGCAATGTGTAACCGAATAAAGTTGAGGCTTGCTGGACATCATCGGATGTGGCTGTCTCCCCGTCGATTTTCCACAAATGGTGACCCCGATGTGATACACCGGAGGCTCATCCAGGATCGACATCAGCACCGTGAGGGGCTCCTGGCGCCAAAGAACGGGAAGACATGTCCCGTTGATTTCAACGGTCTCGTGTATCGTCGACAGGATTCCCGGTGGGGCATTGACTAGGTTCCGAGACAGTTTGGGGGCCCGACGTGATACTGGGAAAAGCGCCGTGATACTGGTAAGCGCCGTAATACTGGGGAGCGCCGGGATTAAAGCGCCGTGATTACAAGGAGCGAAGAAAACTTCCTTATCACGAACCACGGTGGAACGACGGAGGGTGTGTGGGTCCTAAGCAGCAGGACGGCAAATAAGCACGCTGACAAGAGAGTGTGCCGTGCCCTAGGTGATCACATCAGTGAGCCTAGCCGCTACGTGCTACCGGACCTGAAAAAGCTGCAACAGCGCTGACGTTATAATGGACAGGCAAGTAGCATATGATTTATTTACTACAGAAGCGACAGGTCAAAGGCATTGCCTTACATAAGGAATTGCCCGGACCGTTAGAAGTGACAGGTCAAAGGCAAGGAATTGCCCGGACCGTTAGAATACGGGTATGCAAAGGGAATGTTTGTTAACCCACATACAGTATATGAACTAGCCGAGCGGCGTAGACTTGGTGATAAATTGTGGGACGCTACATTAGAGGATGACCAAACAGCAAAGAAATTAGGAAAATTATGGAGAATAGTTCACAATGAGCTCTGCCGCTTCAGCCTTTGCAGCAGTTGCGAGTTCTACAGAACCGATTCAAAAGGGAAAAATTCTACTACGGAGAATGTGTTTTTGTTTCTGGGTGCTCTTTCACCTACCCCAGTTACTATGCTAAGTAATTATGCCATGTTATCAGAGCAAAGTGATAAATCTGTCAGAACTGACCGGGAAGACGGGCAAGTAGTGCACGTAAATCTGCCACCACGGTCTGCAAACACCTCCACTATGGTAGCTTTGGAAGGAAAAAATGTGGAAGAAAACCAAAATGTACAACCGACTGCCTTTAATATCTATTCACCTCTAACTTTTACTGAGCCTAAAAGAGCCCATGACGCAGTTGAAAATGTTAACCGCCATCTAAAACTTCAGCTTGTCCTTGAAAATCTGGAAAACATGAAAGCGGAGCAGGCAGTTGCGGCAACGGCATGCCCTGCTGTGAAAGAGTTTGCAGAATTGCCCACCCACCCACCCGGACACTACTGACATGAAGAATCACCGACTACGACACGGACAAGGAACCTATGCCCACGGACAAGAAACCTAAGGACAGGACACAGGACACCTACGGCCATGGACAATTATCGGCTTCGACAACCATCGGATCAGGGACACATTTTGTATCTACACCCACCGCTCCCACCCACACCGCCCGACAAACATCATCAATACATCTCCTGACACCCGAGAGACTGCAGAGACTGCTCGTCGGAGCCTGGGCACGTAAGGTGGCGTCAGAGTGGGAAAAATGGTTAAATCAGGGTATTTTGATTCCTACACAATCGTGAAAATTACCAGGGAAAAGTTTATGTGGGGACGAGCGGGTGGTGGCGAAAAGAACGTTGATAGCGGGCCGGTGGGATGTGGGGGGGGTGGTAACCCCACCTCAAACGGGAGGATCGGGATTACATAGCATCCAGCAGAGCTATTCTGCATTAGCTTATGATTTGTATACCTCAAGAAACAAACCCCCTGTCTCAAACATTACCCAAACTTAAGACACAGAGCCTCGGTAAATTTTAAGTGCTTAACCTGTCATCTAGGAGTGGGGAGGCAAGCAGTGGAATTATTGATGAGGAAAATCAAAGTGTAAAAGAATCAGGAAGATTACCTAACAATTGGTCTGCCCAGACATGCAAATTATATGTTTTAAATCAAGCATCACAATTGTTAAATAGGACAGAAGGGACGATTTATACTGACTCAAGGTATGCTTTTGGGGTAGCTCAAACATTTGGGAAAATATGGGATGATTACTGGAAAAATACTGTTTTGTGATTTGCAAACTAGAAAGAATATTAGAGGTGGAAAAGCTAAACTGGTGCCAGACTTACGTAGCTCAGGCACTTGCTCTGGTACGAAAAATGCATCCTGATCTAATCCTTTATCCTTACGTGGATGATACTGATTGCGGGGAAAAAACTTGGACGTTGAAAGTTTGATTCATGAGTTAACAGTGCATTTGAAACGCAAGGGATTACAGATTACAGAAAATTCAAAATAAGGCAGTACGGAAATATTTGCACTGACAGATTGATAAAAGTACTGTAACACCTCAGAGGATTGAAATCAAAGCTGAGGTTAGCACATTAAATGGTGTTCAAAAGTTCCTTGAAAATATTCACTGGATTAGATTATTGTGTGGGATTATGCATCAGTATTTTATTACCCATATTTGCAGCCACACTGAGCTGACTGACTAACTCAAGGTCTACATATGAAT
Organism: Porphyrio hochstetteri; assembly: GCA_020800305.1. Lineage (NCBI taxonomy): Eukaryota > Metazoa > Chordata > Aves > Gruiformes > Rallidae > Porphyrio > Porphyrio hochstetteri. The sequence continues at coordinate 5,039,500 of CM036937.1, forward strand.
CAAACTCTCAAGCGTTTGCTTCACAAACAAAAACGGGGAGAGAAGGGTATCTCTCCAGCTGATTGATTAAACAAAGCTCTTTATGTTTTGAACTATTTATGTCTGCCACAGAACAGTTTGGTACCTCTAATGGTGAAATATGCAGTAGGTTTAAAAGGAAAAAAAAAAAACCCCAAAAAAAAAAAAAGTTGCAGGTACTAACTTGGGGAAGGAGATCTGCCTGGGTCATTACAGATACGGGAACCAAGTGGGACCCAGTGAAGTGGATAAAGCCGTGGATCCAGAAGAAATCAAGCTTGCATGAACCAGGATGGGATCCTGATCACAGTAACTGAAGTTGATTGTTCCAGCTGCAGCCACAGTGGACTATGAGTTTTGCTGTGGGAAATTTTGAACCATCTAAGAGTCTTTGAGCTATGCATCTATTTGTGGTAAATGAAAAGTAGAGAAATAGTGATTTCTGCACAGCCTAAGATCACAGACTGTGTGTGGTTGATGTTATCTGCACCTCTGACACTCCTGATTGGCAAAGCAAACAAAGAATCTGGCTGACCACTCTCAGTCAATTCATGCCAGCATTCAGAAATTAATAGATCAAACACAAAAGATACAATGAGAAAATGGATTGTTTAGATCAGACAATTGGTTTCACGAGTGGGAAATTTCAGGATGGATATTGTCAGTGGTCAAATTTGGTTTATTTGGATTTGGCAATTACGGTACTTGTCTTACTCTTACTGCCATGCTTATTGAGCTTTCTGCAAAGGGCCCTTGCAGAGACCTCTAAAAGCAGTTTTGGTAACGCAGATACTAAAAGAAAAAAAAATTGTCAGGGAGGACAGCAGGCCTGCTGGCAGCCTGGCTCTCCTTGCACAGACACAGGCCCCGACAGTATCCTTGAATTCCCACGAGACAGCAAAATTACTCATGCTGAGAGGTATTTGGTAATCACATTTTCAAAATGTAGTGGCCTTGAAGGCAGATGGACAGACTGCCTTAAACCAAGGAGTTGTGAGAAGTTATTTGGAAGTAAGTGAATATGTCAAGAACCAGTCATAATAAAAAGGCCAAAACAAAACAGGTGTGCAGATAACTTTTAGACATCAAAGGTAAACTAACAATGTTTAGGTAGAAGATATGCTTATCAAAACTCGTTATAATTACGAACAGCCACATATTTCCCCCTCTCTATCCCTGCGAACAAAACAGCCAGAATGAAACATCACTTTAAAGGAATGTGGAGCTAGCAGCAAAGTCAGATAATGGGTTAAGGAGTATGGACTGTGAATAGAAGTTCCTAATTCTGAAACATTCCTCTGAGACAAGATAAGACATAGGCCTTGCACAGGTGTCCACTCTATCGCCTTCACTGTTCTCGCTTCCCTCTCCCTCGGTTCCCAGCCATGCTTTGTTAAGCTTGCTAGAGAGTATATAATCACGCTGCTCTGTAGAATAAACGAAGTAATTGTTTGCAAGGAATGGTTAATCGCTTGGTCCAAAAAATGTGGCAAACCAACCTTTTGGCCCAAAAAGAAAACGGGGGAAGTGTAGAGAGTTTTGTGGAATCATGGCTGGTGGCCAAAGGCCATGAGCTTGGTACAGTGAAATTGGTCAAGCAGTAAGGGCGTGAGAAACGTGGTGGATGTAACAAAGACGTTATATCTTTAAGATAGTAAAGTATGGGAAAGAGGAACTAAGCACGGGGGAAGAAGCCATAGGCATTCGGAGTATGTGCCAATATGGGCACAGATGTTCTTTTATCTTGGACCAATTATGAGCTCAATTTTTGCAATATGCATAAGCTAATTATTGTAACCATAAAAGTGCGATGTGTAACCGAATAAAGTTGAGGCTTGCTGGACATCATCGGATGTGGCTGTCTCCCCGTCGATTTTCCACACCCCTGGACATCCAGAAAAGGTGTCACAGACTCACAGAAGAGATCAACCGCCCTGCCAGAGCAGGTTCCTTAGGACAGAAAAGTACCAGTAAGTACCAATCAGTATCTGTACCCCCCTTTTCTTGGGAGCTCAGAGAAATCAATTTGCCAGTAGTTCCCTGGTATGTTTCATTTTCCAGTGTTCCCTAATTGCACCTGGTTATCTGTTATCTGCATTGGGGTTATTTTTCAAACATTACTGAGTCACTGTCAAATTGTAATATATATATAGAGAGATTCTTCCCTATTAATTTTGATTTAAAATTTATACAGGGATTATAAATAGGACACATGCTCCCCAGTGGTGGTCTTTGATAATTCCCTTTACCTGTTATTCTAGTAATTCTTTATCAGCCCGAAAGTATTAAATATTTTCCTGCTCATTCAAAACTCCTGTTTCTATTTTCCAGAATTAATGTTAGAATCTATTGCAATCTTTCTGCTGCCTGTTTAGCCTCATGATCGGCCAATCTATTACCTTTTTCTGGTCAGTGTTACCTTTCAGATGTCCTCGGTAGAGCATAATGGTGATCTTGGTTGGCAGTTGAACTGCTTCTAATAAGTGAATTATTTCTCCTGCATGCTTAATGCTTCCCTTGACTTGTTAAAAGTCCATGCTGTTTCCAGAGTGCTCTATGGGCATGCACAACTCCAAAAGCATACTTAGAATTTGTCCCTATAGTTATCCTTTTTCCTGCTGCAAGTTCTGATGCTTTGGTTAAGGCAATAATTTCTGCCTTTTGGGTTGAAGTTCCAATAAGTAAAGGATTTGATTCTATTACCTGGTCAGTAGTGGTCACTGCCTATCCAGCCTTGCCGGACGAAACTACTACCATCTGCAAACCAGGAATCTTGAGCATCTTCCAAAGGTTCTTCTTTTGAATCAGGTCTGCTAGAATACACAGCTTCCGTTGTCTCCAAGCTATCGTGTTAGTGGTTCGATTGTAGTTTCACTGATGAAGGAAGCTAGATTCACAATGTTAGTTACTTCAATCACAATATCATCAGGCTCCACAAAAATACCTTGATATTTCAGAAATCTGAATAGGAAAGGCTAATGATTTCTCTTTAGTTCCAGAACACAGTATGAGAGATCATTCCTGTCATCTTCTGTCCCAAAGTGAATTTTTGGGCTTCTTCAATGTTAAGTATTATGGCAGCTCCTGCTCATAAACACCCTGGGCATCCTCTGCTCACTGTCATCCTCCAGCTATTTAGAGAAGTATGCCACTGCTCTTTTATATGGTCCTAAATGTTGAGCCAGGACTCCCAGGTTTACTCCTGATTTTTCATGTAAAAAGAGCAAGTCTAGAACTCTCATAAGTTCCTTTTAAAGTGTATTAAAAGCTTTCTAGGCCTCTTTTGCCCAGTTGAGCAGGGTTAATTTTCAAAAGTCCATAAAGAGGCTTCGCTATTATTCCATGACTGACACCAGCTCACAATTCCAAAAAAATGTTCTGAGTTCTCTTACCATCTGAGGGTCTTACAGATGGCTTCTTTTGATCAGTATCCAATTCTCCTTGTCCTCCAGAAATTTCACATCCCAGATAGGTTACTCATTGCTGTACCATTTCAGCTTTCTGTTGAGAGACTCAATATCCATTTAGCCCCCAAAAATTCAACAAACTTGTCCCTTGAATCCAGTCAGGTTTTGTTTCAGTTACTATTAACAGGCCATTCACATACTGCAGAAAGATTTTGTCTCTGGAGGGAGAGTCTCATGCTTCAAGTTCTCCTACAAACTGATTCCCAAAGATTGATGGATTTATTTTTAAAACCTTGGGGTAACACTGTCAGGTAAACTGGGTTCTCCTACTAGTGGTAGGATTTAAAATGCAAATAGCTTCATTTTCTTTGGCTAATGGCAGGCATTCTGAATTATCTCGGAGGGTGGAAAGAAACCAAACATATCAGCCGAGCCAATTTTATCACATTTCCCTTTTCTCTTACAAAAAAGCATTAATTGCAATACCTCATCAAATTCTTTTTACTCACACTCCCACCGGAGTGTGCAATGCAAAATCTCACAATCCAGAGGGCTTTTCTTAGGGATTTTGCAACTTTGTCTCCCTCCCATCATTAGTCAGATTTACCTCTTGGTTTCCATTCTTATTTATAACTCAACTCCCATCTGTCTGTCCAACAATACTAACGAGAATGATACGGTTTCTCTAATACATTCACAGTTCTACACTAATTACACTAAAAAAATAAAAACAAACTGTAAATTTCTAGCAGATAATTTTCTCTCTCTCACAGATACGCTGCGGCTCAGTCACTCACCACTCACACCAGAGTTAACTCATTTCACTCACACCAACCGTTCGTCAAATCCAAATCACTTTTCAAAAATCAGTTCCTTGTAACAATATCCAAAGTCAAGACGAATAAATCAGTGCCACCAGAGCAGCGACTCCCATTGGGAATCAAAGCCCAGTCTCCTGTGTGACAGGCAGGAGCTCTCTCCCACTGACCACAGAGCAGCACGCTGTTACAGAAGTTTGCAGCAGGACTCCACACTCACTTTGTGCTTACTTAAACTTCTCGGTCACACCTGCACAAGATCTTTATACGATAAATCCAAACCAGAACAATACTCACTCGATACAGTTATCGAGATTCTGATTATTAGCAGCATTTACATGCTACTAACCAGGTGTATACAATCAGGCACTAGTAACTTGGTATACGACACTCATGTGGGATGTCTCCCAATGGCTTACAGTATCCCCAAACGACCGGTCTCCAGAAACCAAATACCAAGATACCCAAGTATGCCAGATACAGCCGGGCATCCACCAAACCAGGAGCTCAAATAAGCTTAAAGGAATACATTAAAAATAGGAGGATGGTCCTTGTCTGCTCCTGCAGCGAGCCTAGCAGGGTGAGGAGTCCCTCCGGGAAATCCTGGGGCGTGCCTAGGGAGTCCTGTTCCTTACCGAATCCTGCAGCCGAGCAGAGAGGGTCCCACCTGGGGTGCCAAACTGATGCCTCAGAAAGCCGGAATCAAAACTCAATAGCCTTGGTGACTATTAAGCAGGTATCCTTTATTGCAGCGCTTGGCACACAGGGGATCGTTCCTCCAAATGTGTGCGCCCATTAAAGCCAAATTTCTCATATTTATACAGATTAACTATACATATTCATTATAATTTATAAGAAAAGGCAGGGTTATGCAAATTATTTCTAAGAAGTCATTTATATTAATTCCTCCCAGATAGAGCATGCTCAGTGACACTCAGGGGGTCTCCCGGTGGTCTTCAGGGATGAAGGCTGGCTGTCTTCCTCGCTCTCAGAGCATGCTCTTTACGGTTTTCTCCATAGTTACCAAAACACATTCCTGAGCTCAAAACACATTCCTACACAAACTAGTTAGGAATGCCTTTTAACTGAAAACAAGATATACTCTGTCTCTTAATTGGTCATTGGTCTCATTATTTATGACTCCCCTATCTTCACTAGCTTCAAGGCTAAGTTTTGTAGCCGCTTTCACGAAACAGCTCACACAGTTACAGCACAGCCATATTCTACTAAAATCCAAAATCCAAACCAAATATATTCTTAAAACACACAAATTAAAGTTATATTTATTGTCTCAAGCTACATCTACATCAATCTATTCAGCATGATTACATTTCACTGAATCACCTCTTCGTAGTCTTCTTCTTCGTAGTCTTATTCTTCTTCGTTGTCTTTTTCTTCTTCTTCGTAGTCTTCTTCTTCCCCCTAGTCGTCTTCTTTTTTTTTGTAGTCATCTTCTTCTTCATAGTCTTCTTTTTCTTCTTCTAGTCTTCTTCTTTGTAGTCTTCTTCTTCATAGTCTTCTTCGTAGTCTTCTTCTTCTATGTAGTCTTCTTCTTCTTCATAATCTTCTTCTTCTTCTAGTAGTATTCTTCGTTGTTGTCTTCTATCGTATTCTTATGCTTCTTCGTAGTATTCTTCGTCGTCTTTTTCTTCTTCATAGTCATCTTCTTTGTAGTTTTCTTCTTCGTAGTCTTCTATTTCTTCTTCTATTTCTTCTTCTTCATGTTCTTCTTCATAGACTTCATCTTCTTCGTAGTCTTATTCTTCTTCGAATTCTTATTCTATCATTGTCTTCTTCATCTTCATAGTCTTCTTCTTCGTTGTCTTCTTAGTCTTCTTCTGTTGTAGTCTTCTTCTTCATAGTCTTCGCAGTGTTCTTCTACTTCGTAATCTACTTCGTAGTCTTATTCTTCGGTGTCTTCTTCTTCTTCTTAGTCTTATTCTTCGTACTCTTCTTCTTCTTCTTCTTTGTAGTTTTCTTCATAGTCTTCTTCTTCGTAGTCTTCTTTGTAGTCTTCTTCTACTTCTTTGTAGTCTTCTTCATCGTAGTCTTCTTCGTAGTCTTCTTCGAAGTCTTCTTCGTAGTCTTCTTCTTCTTCTTCCTCTTCTTCTTCGTAGTCTTCTTCCTCTTCGTAGTCTTCTTCTTCTTCGTCGTCATCGTCTTCCTTGTAGTCTTCTTCTTCGTCATCGTTTTCTTCTTCATCTTCTTCATCATCGTATTCTTCTTCATAGACTACTTTTTCTTCTTCTTCATAGTCATCTTCTTGGTAGATTTTTTTTGTTTGTAGTCTTCTTCGTAGTCTACTTCTTCGTAGTCTTCTTCTTCTTCGTAGTCTTCTTCTTCGTAGTCTTCTTCTACTTCATCTACGTAGTCTTCTTCTTCTTCGTAGTCTACTTCTTCGTAGTCTTCTTCGTAGTCTTCGTAGTTATATTCTTCGTAGTCTTCCTAGTTTTGTTCTTCTTTGTAGTCCTCTTCTTCTTTGTAGTCGTCTTCTTCCTCATAGTTTTCTTCTTCGTAGTCTTCTTCTTCTTCGTATTCTTCTTCTTTTTCGTAGTCTACTTCTTCTTCGTAGTCTTCTTCTTCGTAGTCGTTGTCTTCTTCGTAGTCGGCTTCTTCGTAGTCTTCTTCTTCCTAGTCTTCTTCATAGTAGTAGTATACGTCTTCTTCTTCTTCGTAGTCTTCTTCGTAGTCTTCTTTGTAGTCTTCTTATTATTATTTGTCTTGATACTCTTCTTCTTCTTCGTAATTTTCTTCTTCTTTGTAGTCTTCTTTTTTGTCTTCTTCTTTGTAGTCTTCTTTTCCTTCTTCTTCTTCTTAGTCTTCTGCTTCTTTGTAGTCTTCTTCGTCTTTGTAGTCTTATTCTTCGTTATCCTCTTCTTCGTGGTCTTCTTCGTAGACTTCTTCTTCTTCGTAGTCTTCGTAGTCTTCTTCATAGTCTACTTTCTTCGTAGTCTTCGTAGTCGGTATTCTTCGTAGTCTTTCTAGTCTTCTTCGTAGTCGTGTTCATCTTCACAGTCTTCGTTGTATGCTTTTTCTTCTTTGTATTCTTTGTCATCTTCTTCTTTGTAGTCTTCTCTTTCGCAGTCTTCTTTTTTTTCTTTGTAGTCTTCTTCGTAGTCTTCTTCTTCGTAGTCTTCTTCCTCTTTCTAGTCTTTTTCGTAGTCTTCTTCTTCGTAGTCTTCTTCACAGTCTTCTTTTTAGTCTCCTTCTTCGTAGTCTTATTTTTATTCGTAGTCTTATTCTATCATTGTCATCTTCTTCTTCGTAGTCTTCTTCTTCTTCGTACTCTTCTCCTTCGTAGTTTTCTTATCTTTCTACTCTTGTAGTTTGTAGTCTTTTTTGTGGTCATCTTCTTTGTATTCTTCATCTTCTTCATAGTCTTCTTTTTTGTAATCTTCTTCATCGTAGTCTTCTTCGAAGTCTTCTTCTTTGTTTTCTTCGTAGTCTTCTTCGTTTTATACTTTTTCTTCTTCATAGTCTTCTTACTCATAGTCTTATTCTTCTTCCTACACTTCTTCTTCGTACTCTTCTTCTTATTATTCGTAGTTATCTTCTTCTTTGTAGTCCTCTTCTTCTTCATAGTCTTCTTCTTAAAAGTCTTTTTCTTCGTAGTATTCTTCGTAGTCTTCTTGTTCTTTGCAGACTTCTTCTTCATAGGTGATTGATTTTCTCAGCCAGAGCAGCCTTCAATTCAAAACATGCTAAACGTCCAGCAATAGCTCCCAAACCAAAGGAGCCAGGACTGAAAGACATACCTGGTCTGAAAACTCCCCAGAGAGGCCACAAGCAGACCCTTTCACCCTGGGTCTCAGGGTTTTCTTTTGAAAGAGAACCCTCTTCATACCTCCAAAAGTGTTTTGCTCGGCCGGAACAGCATTCAATTCAAAACATGCCAAACATCCAGCAATACCTCCCAAACCAAAGGAGCCAAGACTGAAAGACATTCTTGGCCTGAAACCTCCACAGGGATCCCACAAGCAGCCCCTTTCACCCTGGGGCTCAGGCCTTTCCTTTGCCAGGGAACCCTCTTCATACCTCCAAAAGTGTTTTTCTCGGCCAGAGCAGCCTTCAATTAAAAACATGCTAAATGTCCAGCAATAGCTCCCAAAAAAAAGGAGCCAGGACTGAAAGTCACACCTGGCCTGAAACCTCCCCATGGAGCCCACAAGCAGCCGCTCTGACACTGGAGCTCACGGCTTCCCTTTTCCAGGAAACCTCCTAAAAATACATCACCATAGATTTTTCTCGGCAAGAGCAGCCTTCAATTTAAAACATGCTAAACGTCCAGTAATAGCTCCCAAACCAAAGGAGCCAGGACTGAAAGAAATACCTGGCCTGAAACCTCCCCATGGAGCCTACAAGCAGCTCCTCTGACCCTGGAGCTCCGGGCTTTCCTTTACCAGGAAACCCTCCTAATACTACTTCAATAGGTATCAATCTCCGCAGTAACAGCCTTGAATTAAAAACATGCTAAATGTCCAAAAATAGCTCCCAAAACAAAGCAGCCAGGACTGGAAGACATACCTCGCCTGAAACCTCCCCATGGAACCCACAAGCATCTCCTCTGTCTCTAGGGCTCAGTGCTTTCATTTTCCAGGGAACCCTCCTAATACTACTTCCCTAGCGATTTTTCTTGGCTAGAGAACCCTTCATCTAAAAACATGCTAAATGTCCAGCAACAGCTCCCAAAACAAAGGAGCCAGGACTGAAAGACATACGTGGCCAGAAACCTGTCCATCGAGCCCACAAGCAGCTCTTCTGACCCTGGGGCTCAGAGCTTTCCTTTTCAAGGGAACCCTCTTAATACTACTTCACTAGGTATCAATCTCTTCAGTAACAGCTTTGAATTAAAAACATGCTAATCGTCCAAAAATAGCTCCCAAACCAAAGGAGCCAGGACTGAAAGACATACCTGGCCTGAAACCTCCCCATGGAGCCCACAAGAAGCCCCTCCGACCCTGGGGCTCAGGGCTTTCCTTTTCCAGGGAACCCTCCTAATAGTAATTCCCTAGTGTTTTTTCTCGGCCAGAGCAGCCTTGAATTAAAAACATGCTAAACGTCCAGCAATAGCTTCCAAACCAAAGGAGCCAGGACTGAAAGACATACCTGGCCTGAAATCTCCCCATGAAGCCCACAAGCCGCCCCTGTGACCCTCGGGCTCAGGGCTTTCCTTTTCATAGAATCATAGAATCATAGAATGGCATGGGTTGGAAGGGACCCCAAGGATCACAGAGCTCCAACCCCCCTGCCACAGGCAGGGCCACCAACCTCAGGCCTGGATCTACACAAGGTTGCCCAGGGCCCCATCCAACCTGGCCTTGAACACTTCCAGGGACGGGGCATGCACTACCTCTCTGGGCAGCCTGTTCCAGCACCTCACCACTCTTTCTGTAAAAAACTTCCCCCTAATATCTAACTTAAACCTTCCTTCCTTTAGCTTTAATCCATTCCCCCTTGTCCTGTCATTGTCTATCCTTTTAAAAAGTTGAATCCCCTCCTGCTTATAAGCTCCCTTCAGGTACTGGAAGGCTGCAATGAGGTCCTCCCGCAGCCTTCTCTTCTCCACACTGAACAAGCCCAGCTCCCTCAGCCTCTCTTCGTAGGGCAGGTGCTCCAGCCCTCTAATCGTCTTCGTGGCCCTCCTCTGAACCCTGTCCAACAGTTCCTCATCCTTCTTGTATTGGGGGCCCCAGATCTGGACACAGTACTCCAGATGGGGCCTCACAAGGGCAGAGAAGAGAGGGACAATCACCTCCCTGTCCCTGCTGGCCACCCCTCTTCTAATGGAGCCCAGGATACCATTGGCTTTGCGAGCTGCAAGAGCACACTGCTGGTTCATGTTAAGTTTCTCATCCACCAGAATCCCCAAGTCCTTCTCAGCAGGGCTACTCTCAAGAAGCTCTTCTCCCAGTCTGTATCTATGTCTGGGATTCTTCCGGCCCAAGTGCAACACCTTACACTTCGCAGTGTTGAACCTCATTAGGTTCACCCAGGCCCATCTCTCCAGCCTGTCAAGATCCCTCTGGACGGCTTCCTTTCCTTCTGTTGTGTCAACCACACCACTCAGCTTGGTGTCATCCACAAACTTGCTGAGGGTGCACTCAATTCCATCATCGATGTCATTGATGAAGATGTTAAAGAGAACCGGTCCCAAGACAGACCCCTGGGGGACACCGCTTGTCACCGGCCTCCACCTGGACATAGACCCATTGACCACCACCCTTTGGCTACGGTCTGTTAACCAGTGAGGGAGACACACACACATAGATGGAGATGGAGTCGAATAAGGAGACAGAATGGGAGAAATTGAGGGTGACAGAGAGGGAGACAAGCACCCAGTTGGAGAGGGCAATGGAAGGAAAGAGAGGGAGTTGCAGAGGCAGATGACCCCCCAGATGGAGAGGAATATGGAGCCAGAGACTGACACCCAGACACAGAAGGAGACAGACACCCAAAAAGAGAGGGAGAGAGAGACCCAGACAGAGAGTGAGATGGACATGCAGACAGAAAGGGAGACAGAGAGGGAGATGGAGAGGCAGATGGAGAAGGAGACAGACAGGCAGATGGAGAGGGAGACAGACGGACATGGACACTCATATAGAGAGAGAGACACACACACTGTGGTGGTTTAGCCCTGGCTGGAGGCCAGACGCCCACCAAAGTCAGTCTATCACTCCCCTTTTTAGTTGGATAGGGGAGAAAATATACATTGAGAGGCTTAGGAGTCAAGATAAGGTCAGGGAGAGATCATCCCGTAATCAACGTCATGGGCAAAACGGACTCAACACAGAGTGAAGGAAAGAAAACTCTCTAATTTATTGCACTACACTATACACACACAGTGAAACCAGAGTCAGATGATGAGTAGCGTGACTAGATCTTAAAGCACCTTCCCCCACCCCTCCTTTCTTAGCAGACTTCCCTTTAGTCATGATTTTGCTCCCTTCTTCCCCTGCATTGTGGCATGGGGGGGGCAGGGACTGGGGAAATGGGGTTCTCGGTCACTTCTTCATGAGCTGTTTTCCTTTTCCAGATCTTAAAACACCTCAACCTCCCCCCCCACCTGTCCCTTCTTAGCAGTCTTCACTCTAGTAATTTCACTCCCTTCTTCCCCTGCATTGTGGCACAGGGAAGGGCAGGGACTGGGAAAATGGGGGCTTCGGTCAGTTCCTTGCAAGTTGGTTTCCTTCTTGGCTGGGGTGGGGGGGAAGGACATTCATTCCACACCCTCCCCCTGCTGCACCGTGGGGTCCCACCCACGGGAGACAGTCCTCCACGAACTTCTCCAACATGAGTCCTTTCCCACAGGGCTTCAGCTCTTCACCAGCTGCTCCGCCGTGGATCACTGCTATGGCAGGCAGAAATAAATCACAATGACTCTCAGTCCCAGTCCTCCGCAGGGTCACAAGCCTCCCCCCAGCGAACCTGTTCCAGCGCAAATCTTTCTTTTGCTCATCTCTGTGTGTCTGTCTCTCTCCATGGGCTGCAAGTGCCAGCAGGAGCTTGCTCCAACGCGGGTCACAGCATCTCATGTATGTCTCCACGTGCTCCATCCAGCGTGGAGCCTTTCCACGGGCTACAGGTGGGGTCTCGGCCTTTTCTATGGACTGCAGGGGGACACCCGCTCCATCACAGGTTTCTCCATGGGCTGCTGGGGCATCATTCTCTCCGGCACCTGGGGCGCGTCCTCCCCCACCCTCACTGGCTTTGGTGTCTGCACAGCTCGTTACATCTTCTCACTCCCTTTTCCAGTGGCAAAATGCAGCTGCCTGCAGTTTTTTTTCTCCTATATGTGATTCACAGAGACACTGTGACCATTGCTGATTGGCTCAGCCTTGGTCAGCAGCAACTATGCTCCTTAAAGCAGCCATTTTCTGCAGCCCACCCCCCCTACCCCATTCTCTCCCAGCACCCAGCTACGCATAACTGTGACACACACTTAGAGAGAGAGTGAGACAGAGAGGGAGACAGATACCCAGAGCAAGAGGAAGATGGACACTCAAATAGAGGGATACAGAGGCTAAGACAAAGAGGGAGAAAGAAAAGGAGACAGAATCACAGAACCACAAGCTTGTAAAAGACCTTTAAGATCATCAAGTCCAACCATTCCCATCCTAAGCTAAAGCATATCATTAAGTACCTCATCCACCCTTCACCAGACTGGTTTCCCTTCTCTGGACTCGCTCCAGGACCTCCATGTCCTTCTTGTGGTGAGGAGCCCAGAACTGGACACAGTACTCGAGGTGCGGCCTCACCAATGCCGAGTACAGGGGCACAATCACCTCCCTAGACCTACTGGCCACACTGTTTTTGATACAAGCCAAGATGCCATTGGCCTTCTTGGCTGCCTGGGCACACTGCTGACTCATATTCAGCCTGCAGTCAACCAACACCCCCAGGTCCTTCTCTGCCTGACAGCTCTCCAGCCAGTCTCCCCCAAGCCTGTAGCGCTGCATGGGGTTATTATGTCCCATGTGCAGCATTCTACACTTGGCCTTGTTAAACTTCATCCCATTGGACTCAGCCCATCGGTCCAGTCTGTTCAGATCCCTCTGAAGAGCCTCCATACCCTCAGACAGATCAACACTTCCTCCCAGTTTAGTGCCATCTGCAAGCTTACTGAGGGAGCATTCAATCCCTTCATCAAGATCATTGATAAAGATACTGAACAAGACTGGATCCAGGACTGAGCCCTGGGGGATGCCACTCGTGACTGGCCTCCAGCTGGATTTTGCTCCATTTACCACCACCCTTTGGGCACGGCCATCCAGACAATTTTTAACCCAGCTGAAGGTCCTCCCTGTCAGCCAGTTCCTGAGGCTGACTACCCAGGGAATATCCAACTTTACTATTAAAGACCGAGGCAAAGAAGGAATGAAGGACCTCAGCCTTGTCCTCATCCCTTGTCACTAATGTGCCATCTGCATACAATAAGGGCTGGAGATTCTCCTTGAATCTCCTTTTACTGTTAATATACCTATAGAAGTGCTTTTTATTATCTTTTACAGAACTGGCCAGTCTGAGTTCCAGTTTACAACACTGCCATTCTCATAGGGCAAAGCGTGGCGTCCATGTATACACAGTTGGAGTGTGGCTGGGATGTTGGGTCGGTTGGTCTGTCCTTGCCGTTGGGCAGCCCTCTGTAATTGTTGGGTCAGTAAGGTACTCTGTGTTAGCAGTGGGTGTGAGTGTAACTAGCCATTATTGTTCTATATTCACAAGTGAGTGGCTTTGGTGGGCATTTGGCCTATAGCCAGGGCCAAACCACCACAGTCCTTTTTGGCGCCCAATGTAGGGCATGAAGGGTTGGGATAACGGTAAGATCTGACTTAGTTGTGTTAAAAAGCTGTGATAAAATGTTTATCATGTTATTCAAAGAGGTGATGTTAACAATGATGTTTTGTCTGTTTGCATGGCTCTGGTTTCTGAACTCGCACCCACTTTATGTAATTCCTGCCCAACTGTTTATCACCTCAGGAAGGGTAGTCAGACTCTTAATTCTGTTGTACTGTGCAATACTAATTTATGACAAGATATTATCTGTGTTTGTCATCCTTGGAGAGTATCTATATGTGGCATTTCTGTCACTTCCAACTTCATTTAATAATGACACTCAATTTATGGGGAAGATGGGGAGGTGCTTCCTTGTCCCCCTTTTCCTTCTGACTTGTTACAACAGCCTTTGAGAACTTTGATTTTCCCTGGGATGTTCAGACTAGCATGTATCTGTTGCTCGCTCTCCTGAATGTTCTTCAAGTTTTAAGTATTACAAGAAATTGGTTTAAGAATTTTGCCAGAAGGTTTTCCGTGGGTCTGAAGTTTCAGGGGTGGCATGGTTCATGGGATAGTACAAGCAAATGTCTAGACAAGGAAAAGAAATCTGTGGCTACCCAAACCTCAAAAACTGAGACTGTAGCTGAGCCAGAAAGAACCCCTACAACAATGACTGTAGCTATTCAGACGTCAGAGAGTGCAGCTCCTCCAACTCCAACAAGCACTATGGCTATTCCAACTTCAGAGACTGTAGTTCCTCCAATCTTCACAACAAGCACTGCAGCTACTCAAAGCTCAGAGGCCGACTATGTAGTCGAGTCAGGAAACCAACCAGTACCAGTATCGGTTGCCCCTATACAGAAGAAGAAATACACAAAGAAATCAGTCCACATTGTGAGAGATGATGATGATGAACCAGGACCATCACGAGAACCTGAAGAGGAGGCAATACCAGAGGTTGTAGCTCGATCCTTGTCTCTGAGTGAGCTAAGAGACATGAGAAGATTTCAGCTGCCTCCCAGGGGAGCACATTATCACTTGGCTACTCCAATGCTGGGATAATGGAGCCAGCAGCCTGGAATTAGAAGGCAGGGAGGCCAGGCAGCTGGGATCCCTGTCAAGAGAAGGCGGCATTGACATCCCACGCCCTCAGCCTCTGGAGGTGACTCCTATCAAGTGTAAGGGAGAGGTACCTGTTCATTGAAGATGTTGTGTGCCGACCAGGCAAATGGGCAACCATGGAGAGAAGTATTCAGTATTTGAGGAAGTTAGCTGTGTGAGAAATGGTCTATTATGATCCTGATGACCCACAGTTGCCCACCAATCCTGAAGTCCTGTGTTCCCGACCCATGTGGCACAAGTTTGTGTGAAGTGCACCAGCATCATGTGCTAACTCACTGGCCATACTAGACTGGGGAAAGGAAGATGCACCAACAGTGGACGAGGTAGCTGGCCGACTCCGTCTATTTGAAGAAAGCCTCTCTTCCTCCTTTGTCTCAACTGTGAAGAAGTTATCCCAAGAGGTCCGGCAACTCAAAGAGGATATGTCCTACTGCCCACCTGTACAGACTACGATTTCAGCCATTAGAAGTAGGCATTCCTCTGTTTCAGAAAGAGCTAATAAAAACTACACCCCATGAGTCATCCTTTGATTCTACCTGCGTGACCATGGTGAAGTCATGAGGAGGTGGGATGGGAAACCCACCTCAGCCCTCCAAGCCTGAGTGAATGAACTGCGAGGAAAAACAGTTAAAAAAGATTCCTTCAAGAAAAATGCTGTGCCAGGTTCCAGTAGACAGCCCACCAGACTGTGTAATTGTCATTGTACCTGTGACCCTCTTGAAGGGACCTCTAAGTCCTTCTTGCAAGAATTAAACAGCAAATATGATGAGCAAGATTAGGGGGGCCCTGCCTCCAGCCAGGTGGAGGAAAGGGACAACTGGATCTATTGGACTGTGTGGATCTGATGGCCTGGCACATCAGATCCACAAGAGTACCAAGCATTAGTAGACACCGGTGCCCAGTGTACTTTAATACCATCAAACTATGAAGGGTCATCAAACTATGAATGGTCTGCTGTCGGGCAGCCCTCTCTAATTGTCAGGTCAATAAGGTACTCTGTGTTAGCAGTGGGTGTGAGTGCAACTAGCCATTATTGTTCTATATTCACAGTGATTTTTGGCAGTAAACTGTCCTTATCCCAACCCACAGAGGCTCTGCCTGTTTTTCCTCTGGGAGTGAGCGAGCAGCTTTGGTGGGCATTTGGCCTCTAGCCAGGGCCAAACCACCACAGTCACATTGGTAAATTTGACCGGACAAGACACTTTATGTCTTGCCACTGCCTCTCCTAATAACCCCTTTTCTACATGTCTCGTGGGTTTGCCGCTGGATGAGCGGCTGATACCTATGGAACTCCAACTCTTCTTTCCATCCAGAAATGTGTCCCAAAACGTGACAGACGGTTGGGATATGTGTACCCCCCGCCTCCCATTTGCTACCCTAGAACCACAGGAGATTGAGCTCCTTGGATCAGTAAAAATAGATTTTTGTGTTAAGTTTAACTATACAGGAAAAAATCAGTCTAGGGCATGGGATGTCTCTCCTGCCCATCCTGTTTTTAAAAATGCTAGTGTCCGGTGTAATTACACAGAAACAAACTTGTATAAATCTAGCAATAATTCCCTTCTATTACCATCGGTAATAGATGTGATTACCATCTATTACCATTTTTTGTTTGTGGGGATAGGGTGTGGCCCATTATCCTTTCTCATATAAAAGGAGGTCCATGTAGCCTCGGATGCCTTTCTATCCTGACTCCGAATACATCTATGATTTTACAACACCGCCATTGTCATAGGGCAAAGCGTGGCGTCCATGTATATACCCCCGATTGTGATGATAGTGTAGAGTTTTGGTCTTTTAGTCAACGCTTTGCTACCTCTCTTTTCTTACCTGGTGCTGCTGCTGGGAAGGCATTAGTGACTTTATATAAGCTTGGCTGCTGGCTTGCTAAACAGACTAATGCTACTAGTAATGCATTGTCTGGCCTTTTATTAGATACTGATAGTGTTCAACGTGCTACATTACAAAATAGAGCTGCTATAGATTTTCTGCTTTTAGCGCAAGGCCATGGCTGTGAGGATTTTGAAGGCATGTGTTGTATGAATCTCTCCAACCACTCGGAATCGATCCATGCCAGCATTCAACAGCTTAAAGATGGGGTTTCTAAACTCTGACAAGATGATAGCTGGGATTGGTTAGATAAACTTTTTGGAGGATGGGGACTATCGGGCTGGTTAAGAAGCTTGGTAAAAATGATCGTATATGCTTTGGCCATTTTTATTTTTTTATTGCTTTTTTTGCTCTGTCTGTTACAATGCTTGCAAAAGATAATAGCATGCTCAATGAAGAAGGTTCTTTTTGTGCAACAGGAAGGGGGAAATGTGGCACTGGGCTTGAAATACAAAGCCCCGAGCACTGCTAGGTTAATAGATGGGGATGCGCTTTTAGGCCGTAAACCATGGGATGTGGCAAGATTGTAATAAACAAAGTTCCAGGCCCCCTACCGAGACAGGTGCCAGAAGAGGCCTTAAGAATCCTGTCCTCAAGATAAGGTATGCCTGCTGTCTGGGGAGGCCTTAAGAGTTGTGTCCTCAAGATAAGATAAGGTTGCTAGTATGACAGTATACCGCTGACCAATCAGATGCAGCCCCGCGAGCAGTGTATGTACGAAAGGACCGATCTGTTTAAAGCACACAGTCTTCTGATCATATTTAAAGGAATGATTGTATACAATAAATTGACTTTTGCTTGCATCAAGCTGTCCCCCGTCTCTCCATCGCAGCAAACGGGAGGTTCTCCCTGACAGCTTCATCTGACCCTGTTCTCTATGCACTTAAAAATCAAGATTACCTTATTAAACCTTAATCACTGTTGCATTTATTATCAAACACCATTATACCCTTTGTTTTATATCAATAAACATATTGTTGCCTCTCACTGAAGTGTGAAGTGCATCCCTCATCTCTCCATCTGCGACAGAGGGTGGGAGAGAGAGGACAGGGAAGAGAGAGAGGGAGAGAGTGTGAGAGGACGAGAAAAAGAGTGAGGGAGAGTGATAAGGAGAGAGAGAGAGGGGATGAGGAAGAGAGATAGAGGAAGTGATGCCTCACAAAGCCGGAATCGAAACTCAATAGCCTTGGTGACTATTAAGTAGGTATCCTTTATTGCAGCACTGGGCACACA
This sequence comes from Porphyrio hochstetteri, assembly GCA_020800305.1. Classification (NCBI taxonomy): domain Eukaryota; kingdom Metazoa; phylum Chordata; class Aves; order Gruiformes; family Rallidae; genus Porphyrio; species Porphyrio hochstetteri. Next base: position 5,057,261 of record CM036937.1, read on the forward strand.
AGGGATCGCTCCTCCTAATGTGTGCACCAATTAAAGCCACATTTCTCACATTTATATTTATACAGATTAACTATACATATTCTAAGGAGGTGATCCTCCCCCTCTACTCTGCCCTGGTCAGGCCCCACCTGGAGTATTGTGTCCAGTTCTGGGCTCCCTGGTATAAAAAAGACGGGGATCTCCTGGAGAGAGTCCAGAGGACGGCTACGAAGATGATTAAGGGCCTGGAACATCTCCCATATGAGGAAAGGCTGAGTGAGCTGGGACTGTTCAGCCTGGAGAAAAGAAGACTGAGGGGGGACCTAATTAATGTTTATAAATATCTTAAGTATGGGATGCAGGGGGAATTGGCCAACCCCTTTTCAGTAGTCTGTGGAGATAGGACAAGGGGCAATGGCTGTAAACTGGAGCACAGGAAGTTCCGCACCAACATGCGGAAGAACTTTTACACAGTGAGGGTGACAGAGCACTGGAATAGGCTGCCCAGGGAGGTGGTGGAGTCTCCTTCTCTGGAGATATTCAAGACTCATCTGGACGCCTATCTGTGCAATATGTGCTAGGGAGCCTGCTTTGGCAGGGGGGTTGGACCCGATGATCTCTTGAGGTCCCTTCCAACCCCTACAATTCTGTGATTCTGTGATTCTGTAATGCTATCTGATTTTGTCTAACTACATCACTTAAGGAGGAAACTTCTAATTGCAATCTGCGGATAGCATCTCTTGTGTCCCTTTGGAATACCTCCATGCTGGCATATATGTTAACTATAGCTTTTTCCAACTCACTCACTCTAAGCCATGGGAGGAACACCCTTGCAAACCCATGAAAAGCAGTTGGCTGTACTACTAGGAGATTTAGTCCCCTTTTCTATATTTTCCTCCAAGGAGTTAGTAAAATTCCTGGTGGAGGGTGTGAGTGATTAAATATTCGGTCTCCAGGAATTAGGTATCCTAAAGTACGTGTTCTGTTCTATTTATGTGGTAATACTTTTCTGGGCCTTCCATCTCCACATAGCCACCATAATCCTTTAGGAATACAGTCAAATGAAAAACCTCCTCTTAATCCCTGAATTAGAGGGAGTGGACACCCACTTGGTATGGGAGTGTTTTGACAAGAAGCTTTTCCTTTACATGGGTGTGGTGGTTTAGCCCTGGCTGGAAGCCAGACACCCACCGAAATAAGACTGTTACTCCTCTTCTTAGTCAGACAGGGGAGAAAATATATATCAAGAGGCTTAGGAATCAAGATAAGGACAAGGAGAGATCATTCTATTAGCAACGACGTGGGCAAAACAGACTCAAAACAGAGTGAAGGAAAAAACTATCTAATTTATTACACTACACTGAAAAGAACATTGAAAAACGGAGTCAGGAGCGCAACCAAATCTTAAAATAAACACAACCAGATCTTTAAACACATTCCCCCCACCATTCCCTTCCTAGTAGACTTTAGTCAGAATTTTGCTCCCTTCTTCCCTCCCGTTTGCAGCACAGGGCGGGCAGGGACTGGGGAAAATGGGGTTCTCAGTAGCACCTTCCCCCCACCCCTCCATTCTAAGCAGACTTCCCTTTAGCCATGATTTTATTCCCTTCTTTCCCCCGTTCGCAGCACAGGGCAGGGCAGGGACTAGGAAAAACTAATGGGGTTCCCGGTTACTTCTTCATGAGCTGTTTCCTTTCCCAGATCTTAAAACACCTCTACCTTCCCCCCTCACTCCCTTCTTAGCAGACTTCACTCTAGTCATGATTTCACTCCCTTCCTCCCCCCCCCCGATCACAGCACAGGGGGGCAGGTGCTGGGAGATGGGGGCTTTGGTCAGTCCCTTGCAAGTTGGTTTCCTTCTCAGCTGGGAGGGGCATTCATTCCACACACCCTCCCCCTGCTGCACCGTGGGGTCCCACCCATGAGAGACAGTCCTCCACGAACTTTCTCTAACTTGAGTCTCTTCCCCCAGGGCTTTATCTCTTCATCAGCCGCTCCGCCAGGGATCACTGCTATGGCGGGCAGTCATAAATCACAATGTCTTTCCAGTCCTACACGGGGTCACCAGCCTGCCCCTAGCAAACCTGTTCCGGCGCAATTCTCTTTCTCGCTCATCTCTGTAGGTTGCAAGTGCTGGCAGACGCTTGCTCCAACGTAAGGGTCACAGCACCTTCTCTCCTGCTCCACCCAGCATGGAGCCCCTCCACGGGCTACAGGTGGGGTCTCAACTTTTTCCATGGGGTTTCTCCACAGGCTGCAGGGGCATCTTTCTCTACGGCACCTGGGATGCCTCCTCCCCCACCCTCCCCGGCCTTGGTGTCTGCACAGCTCGTTACATCTTCTCACTCCCTTCTCCCGTGGCAAAATGCAGCTGCTTCCGGGTTGTTTTCTCCTATATGTGATTCTCAGAGGCGCTATGACTATCTCTCGTATTGTGGTTTCCTGTGTCCAAATCCAGATCTTGGGAAATATTTTAAGTCCAGGGTCTTTGGAAGTGCAGAACGGTGCTGAGAAAAGACTGCACACCAATGTGGCTAAAAGCAATCAGTTTGCTTTATTCAAGACAGTTGCTGCTTATATACCTTCAAGGGAGGTTTCGCAATTGCTCCACAATTAGCTGAGGGTGAGAAAAGGCAGGGGAAAGGCTATCTACATAGTATTGTATCACCACAGCGGAATTTCTCAGAACCAGGAGACTTTTGTTCACAGTTCACACTCCTTAGCCCCTTATCTGGTATTTATTGCTAGCTCCACATTCCGCTAAGGGGATGTTTCATTTTGGCTGTTTTGCTCGCAGGGGTAAAAAGTGAGGAATATGTAACCTTCCTCATGGAGCCATTCCTCCGCAGTCTCGGGCCCCAAATTTTGGCCTTGAATTACTCATTGTTTATAGTTAGGCTGGCAGAAAACTGTAACTGCTGCTTACAAAAACAGTCTCAGCAGCACAGCTACACAAAACTGCAACAATGGGTCAAAACACAAACTCCAATTTAGGGCTGTATAGTTCACATTAAAGTCTCCTAATTTTAAGGCACCTGTATCATTTTTCATTATCACAGAATCACAGAATCACAAGGTTGGAAAAGACCTTTAAGATCATCAAGTCCAACCATTCACATACTAAACTAAACCATATCCCTAAGTACCTTATCTACCCCTTTTTTGAACACATCCAGGGAAGGTAACTGTCCTGGTTTCAGCTATGATGGAGTTAAACTTTTTTTTTAGCAGTGAATGGAATGCCATGTTTGGGTGTTAGCATGAGAATAGTGCTGATAGCACCCTGATGTCTCCGATTTGTTGCCGGGCAATCAAGTACCTTTCTCAGCTCTGCATACTTCCTTACTAGTGAGAAAGGAGGGGACGAAGCCAGGACAGGTGACTCGAATTGGCCAAAGAGCATATTCCATGCCAGTTACGTCATGCTCAGTTTAAGGGGGGACTGGGGGGGAAGAGGGGGAGACAACGCCAGGACGTGCGGTTTCTGGGGCGGTCGGGTTGTCCGGGACGGGCTCTAAGCTGTGCGGCCTGAGTTGTGTGGTTTGGTGAGAAATTGCATTGTGTATCACCAGTTTCATATATTTTGTGCTTTAAACTTCTGTTATTGTTATATCTAGTTTGCTGTTATTGTTTAGTAAACTATCCTTATCCCAACCTGCGTGGTTCTGGTTTCTAGGTTGTGGTTTCTTTTCCTCCTTTCTTCCTTCCCTTTTCCCCCTCCCCCAACTCTCCTTCCCCCTTCCTTTTAAAAGTACAAGCGACTGTGTGGGGTGCGGCCCTCGGCCGGGGCAAAACCACGACAGTCATTTTGGCGCCCAACGTGGGGCCACGAACGGTTGGGATAACGGTAGATCTGACCCTAACTATCGCAATTAAGATAAGCACTGTTGTTTAAGCAATCTCTGGTCACGATGCTGTGGTATTTATTCACAAGGCTGTGGCAGCAAAACCACCGCATGCTGTATACAATCCTGGCAGGATTCTTTACTCTCTCAGGTCTGTGGCTCCCGTATTTGTTCCCATACTTCATTATAGTGTATTTTATGATATCGGTCTATGATACAATAATATCGATGGTCATGAGCTTAAGCTGGTACCTGTATGAGGTTTTGCTGTCCTGTCCATTCTTTGGACAGGGAGGGGTTAATAACAGCAGCCGGTATGGTGGGGGCACTGCTTTCTTTTCCTTTGGGCTAAATACAACAGCTCTTAGGGCAGTTTTTGAAAATCTTCAATATCTCTGGGATATTCAAACTAGCATTTTGCTATTGGTAGGTTTGGTGCAGATGGTTCAGTTTTTGTTATATATCAAGCATAGGTTTATGAATACCACTGAAGAGCTTTCTCGGAGACAGAATAATCACGAGTGGCAGGGCATGTGGCAAAGTATGGGCGAGTACCTAGGTACTTTCTCACGCCCGATGGTTTGGAATTTCACTCCTGAACAGCTACAAGACCCCGATCAAGTGACTGCATACCTAAGGAAAAATTGCTGTAGGTTTCCCAGAGATGGACACCTTACTGCACTGTGCTGGGCTCTGGCCACTATTTATCAAACACTGCTTGATAGCAGGCAGCACTGTCAGCACTGTCAGGGAGAAGGGAAAGGAAACAGACTGGCAGATACTATAGCTGCTGCAACCACTGGGGCTGACACTGCAGCTACTGCAACCCCTGTGACCGACACTGCAGCTACTGTAATCTCTACAGCAGACACTGCAGATGATCTGAAAAACCAATCCACACCAGTGTCTGTTGCTCCCGTACAAAAGAGGAAAGGCACAAAGAAATCAGTTCGTATAGTGACGGATAAGGATGATGATCAACCGGGATCATCTCGAGCATATCAGGATGAGGCAGAACCAGAGATTGTTACCCGATCCCTGACTCTGAGTGAGCTGCGTGAGGTTCGAAAAGATTTCACTCGCCACCCAAGTGAGCACATTATCACTTGGTTGCTCCGATGTTGGGATCACGGGGCCAGTAGTTTGGAATTAGAAGGCAGAGAGGCCAAGCAGTTGGGATCCCTAGCTAGAGAAGGAGGAATTGACAAAGCAATTGGGAGGAGGCCGGAAATCCTCAGCCTCTGGAGGCGACTACTGTCAAGTGTGAAGGAAAGATATCCCATAAAGGAATATATTACATGCCAGACACCCAAGTGTAACAGCATAGAGACATCTGTCCAGCACCTGAGAGAATTAGCTGTACGGGAGATAATTTATTATGATCTGGACAATTCACGGCTTCCCTCTGATCCCGATGAAGTCCTATGCACTCCAGATATGTGGCGTAAGGTTGTACGAAGTGCACCAGCAGGGTATACCAATTCACTGGCAGCAATTGACTGGAATGATACGAATCCGCCAACCGTAAATGAGGTGGCCTGCCGACTCCGGAAATACCAAGACAATGTTTCCCTCTCCGTCATTGCAGCAGTAGAGAAACTGGTTCAACGACTTGACAACAATGTGTCCAACTCCCAACCCGTATGGAGCAATGTTGCAGCTACTGGGAGAAAGCGTCCATCGTTCCAAGAGGGAGAATACACACCACGACGTACATTGTGGTTTTACCTGCTTGATCATGGAGAGGACATGAGGGAATGGGATATGCAGCCCACCTCAGCCCTTCGAGCACGAGTAAATGAGCTGCGGGGTAAAACATTCGCACAACGAGATTCTGCCAGGAAGAAGGCTGCACCAGTTTCTACTGGGCAGTTCCCTAGACCAACTGGAAGGCCTACCTATATGTCTGATGTGCCTGATCCTTTTGAAGGGACCTCTAAGTCCTTTATGCAACCAGTGGAAAACAAATATGATCAGCAGCAATAGAGGGGCCCTGCCTCCAGCCAGGTGGAGGAGAGGGACAATCGGGTTTATTGGACTGTGTGGATCCGATGGCCTGGCACGTCAGACCCACAAGAGTACAAAGCTCTGGTGGATACTGGTGCCCAGTGTACTCTAATGCCATGGAATCATGAAGGGGTAGAACCTGTTTGTATTTCTGGAGTGACAGGGGGATCCCAACAACTAACTGTGCTAGAGGCTGAGGTGAGCCTAACTGGGAAGGACTGGGAAAAACACCCCATTGTGACTGGTCCAGAAGCTCCGTGCATTTTAGGTATAGATTATCTACGTAGAGGGTATTTTAAAGACCCAAAAGGGTACCGATGGGCTTTTGGAATAGCTGCTTTGGAAACAGAAGAAATTGAACAATTGTGTGCCTTGCCTGGACTCTCGGAGGATTCTGCTGTTGTGGGGTTGTTGAAGGGTGAAGAACAGCAAGTGCCAGTTGCTACGACGACGGTGCACAGACGACAATACCGTACTAACCGAGATTCCCTGATTCCCATCCATAAGCTGATTCGTCAACTGGAGGATCAGGGAGTGATCAGCCGAACCCACTCACCCTTTAATAGTCCCATATGGCCAGTGAGGAAGTCCAATGGAGAGTGGAGGCTGACAGTAGATTATCGTGGCCTAAATGAAGTCACTCCAGGTATGAGTGCTGCTGTGCCAGACATGTTAGAGCTCCAGTATGAATTGGAATCGAAGGCAGCCAAGTGGTATGCCACAATCGACATTGCGAATGCTTTCTTCTCGATCCCACTGGCGCCAGAGTGCAGGCCACAGTTTGCTTTCACTTGGAGAGGCATCCAATACACGTGGAATCGTCTGCCCCAGGGGTGGAAACATAGCCCCACCATCTGCCATGGACTAATCCAGAATACACTGGAAAAGGGTGAAGCACCAGAGCACCTGCAGTATATTGATGACATCATTGTATGGGGCAACACAGCAGAGGAAGTTTTTGAAAAAGGAAACAGGGTAATTAAAATCCTTTTAGAAGCCGGTTTTGCTATAAAACGAAGTAAAGTCAAGGGGCCTACGCGAGAAATCCAGTTTTTAGGAATAAAATGGCAGGATGGGCGTCGTCACATCCCAATGGACATTATTAATAAAATAGCAGCTATGTCTCCACCAAGCAACAAAAAGGAAACACAAGCTTTCTTAGGTGTTATAGGTTTTTGGCGAATGCATGTCCCAAACTACAGTCTCATTGTGAGCCCACTCTACCATGTAACTCGAAAGAAGAATGATTTCCAATGGGGCCCTGAGCAACAGCAAGCCTTTGAGCAGATCAAACGCGAGATAGTCCATGCAGTGGCCCTTGGGCCTGTCCGGACAGGGACAGATATTAAAGATGTGCTCTACACTGCAGCTGGGGAGAACGGCCCGACCTGGAGTCTCTGGCAGAAAGCACAAGGGGAGACTCGAGGTCGACCACTGGGGTTTTGGAGTCGGGCCTACAAAGGATCTGAGGCCAATTATACTCCAACAGAAAAGGAAATACTGGCCGCCTATGAAGGGGTTCGAGCCGCCTCAGAAGTGATTGGAACTGAAGCCCAGCTCCTCCTGGCACCCCGACTGCCGGTGCTGGGCTGGATGTTCAAAGGGAAGGTTCCTTCTACACACCATGCCACTGATGCTACGTGGAGCAAGTGGGTTGCACTAATTACACAGCGGGCTCGAATAGGAAACCCCAATCGCCCAGGAATCTTGGAGGTGATCACAGACTGGCCAGAAGGCAAAGATTTTGGGATGTCACCAGAGGATGAGGAGGTAACACGCGCTGAAGAAGCCCCACCCTACAACGAACTGCCGGAGAATGAGAAGCGATATGCCCTGTTCACTGATGGGTCTTGTCGCATTGTGGGTAAGCATCGGAGATGGAAAGCCGCTGTATGGAATCCTATAAGAAGGGTAGCAGAAGCCACTGAAGGAAAAGGTGAATCAAGCCAGTTCGCTGAGGTGAAGGCCATCCAGTTAGCCCTGGACATTGCTGAGAGAGAAAAGTGGCCAAGGCTCTACCTTTATACTGATTCATGGATGGTGGCGAATGCCCTGTGGGGGTGGTTGCAGCAGTGGAAAAAGAACAGCTGGCAGCGTAGAGGCAAACCTATATGGGCTGGTGACTTATGGCAAGATATCTCTGCTCGGTTAGAGAAACTTGTTGTAAAGGTACGTCATGTCGACGCCCATGTACCTAAGAGTCGGGCCATGGAGGAACATGAAAACAACCATCAGGTAGATAAGGCTGCTAGGATTAAAGTGGCTCAGGTAGATCTAGACTGGCAACGTAAGGGTGAATTATTCATGGCTCGATGGGCCCATGATACCTCGGGTCATCAAGGGAGAGATGCAACATATAGATGGGCTCGGGATCGAGGGGTGGACTTGACCATGGACGCCATCGCACAAGTTGTCCACGAATGTGAGACATGTGCTGCAATCAAGCAAGCTAAGCGGTTAAAGCCCCTTTGGTATGGAGGACGGTGGATGAAATATAAATATGGGGAGGCTTGGCAGATTGATTACATCACCCTCCCACAAACCCGCCATGGCAAACGTTATGTGCTTACAATGGTGGAGGCAACTACCGGCTGGCTAGAAACATATCCCGTACCCCATGCCACTGCTCGAAATACAATTCTGGGCCTTGAAAGGCAAGTCCTCTGGCGACATGGTACTCCAGAAAGAATCGAGTCAGACAATGGGACTCACTTCCGAAACACTCTTATAGACACCTGGGCCAAAGAGCATGGCATTGAGTGGGTGTACCACATTCCTTATCATGCACCGGCCTCTGGGAAAATTGAACGATATAATGGACTTTTAAAAACTACACTGAAAGCAATGTGTGGTGGGACATTCAAGCATTGGGATACACATTTGGCCCAAGCCACGTGGTTAGTTAACTCTAGGGGATCTACCAATCGGGCTGGCCCTGCCCAGTCAAAATTTCCACGTACTGTAGAGGGAGACAGAGTGCCAGTAGTGCATATGAAGAGTGTATTGGGAAAGAGAGTTTGGGTCATTCCTGCTTCAGGCAAAGGTAAACCCATGTCTGGAATTGTTTTTGCTCAAGGACCTGGCTGTACTTGGTGGGTAATGCAGAGGGATGGAGAAGTTCGATGTGTACCTCAAGGGGATTTAATTTTGGGTGAGAATAGCCAATATAATTAATGAAGTAGAAATTGTAATAATTGCCAAATAACCCATTATTGTATATTTCATTATTGTTATGATTGCTGTATGTTGTACCATAGCATTATAGCTGGAGTCATACAAGTTAATGAAGAATGAGTGCCATGATGATGGAACTAAAGCCTGGCCTCTCAAGAACTTTTTTCTCCCTTTGAAAATAAACTCTGACCCACAGACTATGAGCATGGACCATGCCAGGTGTATCAGTCAAGAGCCTGAGATGCAGCATGCAACGAGCCAATGGAACATACAACTATCCTGAGAAACTGTTACGACAAATGGAGCCTGAAAATCATGAACTAAATGAACTCAACAACTTCAGAGGGATGATTCACAGACTGAGGGAATAAGATCTGTATGCACGTATGTGTGCATACATGTGTACATACATATATGGGTGTGTGAAACACGAAACTGGTTGTACCCAAAGAAAATTGTTGGATCTGGTCATGACGTAAATGGTATGGAATAAGGGGTGGATAATGTCCTGGTTTCAGCTATGATGGAGTTAAACTTTTTTTTTAGCAGTGAATGGAATGCCATGTTTGGGTGTTAGCATGAGAATAGTGCTGATAGCACCCTGATGTCTCCGATTTGTTGCCGGGCAATCAAGTACCTTTCTCAGCTCTGCATACTTCCTTACTAGTGAGAAAGGAGGGGACGAAGCCAGGACAGGTGACTCGAATTGGCCAAAGAGCATATTCCATGCCAGTTACGTCATGCTCAGTTTAAGGGGGGACTGGGGGGGAAGAGGGGGAGACAACGCCAGGACGTGCGGTTTCTGGGGCGGTCGGGTTGTCCGGGACGGGCTGTAAGCTGTGCGGCCTGAGTTGTGTGGTTTGGTGAGAAATTGCATTGTGTATCACCAGTTTCATATATTTTGTGCTTTAAACTTCTGTTATTGTTATATCTAGTTTGCTGTTATTGTTTAGTAAACTATCCTTATCCCAACCTGCGTGGTTCTGGTTTCTAGGTTGTGGTTTCTTTTCCTCCTTTCTTCCTTCCCTTTTCCCCCTCCCCCAACTCTCCTTCCCCCTTCCTTTTAAAAGTACAAGCGACTGTGTGGGGTGCGGCCCTCGGCCGGGGCAAAACCACGACAGTAACTCAACCACCTCCCTGGGCAGCCTGTTCCCTGACAACTCTTTCAGTAAAAAATTTTTTTCTAATGTCCAATCTAAACCTGCCCTGGCACAGCTTCATGCCATTTCCCCTTGTCCTATCGCCTATCACCTGGCTGAAGAGACCATCACCTACCTCTCTAATACCTCCCTTCAGGTAGTTGTAGGTGGAGATAAGGTCTCCCCTCAGCCTCCTCTTCTCTAAGCTAAACAGCCCCAGCTCCCTCAGCCGCTCCTCATAGGATTTGCCCTCCAGCCCCTTCACCAGCCTGGTTGCCCTTCTCTGGGCTCGCTCCAGGACCTCCATGTCCTTCTTGTGGTGAGGAGCCCAGAACTGGACACAGTACTCGAGGTGCGGCCTCACCAATGCCAAGTACAGGGGCACAATTACTTCCCTAGACCTACTAGACACACTGTTTTTGATACAAGCCAAGATGCCATTGGCCTTCTTGCCGCCTGGGCACACTGCTGACTCATATTCAGTTGACAGTCAACCAACACCCCCAGGTCCTTCTCTGCCTGACAGCTCTCCAGCCAGTCCCCCCCAAGCCTGTAGTGCTGCATGGGGTTGTTATGACTGGCCTCCAGCTGGATTTTGTTCCATTTACCACCACCCTTTGGGCCCAGCCATCCAGCCAGTTTTTAACCCAGCTGGGGGTCCACCTGTCCAGGCCAGTGGCAGCCAGTTTCTCAGTCAGAATGCTGTGAGAAATGGTGTCAAAGGCTTTACCGAAGTCCAGGTAGATCACATCCACAGCCTTCCCCTCGTCCATTAAGCGGGTCACCTTGTCATAGAAGGCGATCAGGTTAGTTTGACAGGATCTACCCTTTGTAAACCCATGTTGACTAGGCCTGATCCCCTGGCCATCACACATGTGCTGCATGATAGCTCCCAAGATGACCCTCTCCATGATCTTCCCCGGGACTGAGGTCAGACTGACAGGCCTGTAGTTCCCCGGATCCTCCTTCCGACCCTTCTTGTATATGGGTGTAACATCTGCCAGCCTCCAGTCGAGTGGAACTTCCCCAGTCTGCCAGGATTGCTACTAGATGATGGAAAGGGGTTTGGCAAGCATATCTGACAGCTCCTTCAGCACCCTCGGGTGAATCCCATCTGGCCCCATTGACTTGTGGGTATCTAACTGGCCAAGTAGGTCGCTAATCATTTCCTCCTGAACCATGGGAACTTTGTTATTCTTCCCCTCTGTCGTGGTTTTGCCCCAGCCAAGGGCCGCACCCCACACAGTCGCTTGTACTTTTAAAAGGAAGGGGGAGGGAAAGTTGGGGGAAGGGGAAAAGGGAAGGAAGAAAGGAGGAAAAGAAACCACAACCTAGAAACCAGAACCACGCAGGTTGGGATAAGGATAGTTTACTAAACAATAACAGAAAACTAGATATAACAATAACAGAAGTTTAAAGCACAAAATAGATGAAACTGGTGATACACAATGCAATTTCTCACCAAACCACACAACTCAGGCCGCACAGCTTAGAGCCCGTCCCGGACAACCCGACCGCCCCAGAAACTGCACGTCCTGGCGTTGTCTCCCCCTCTTCCCCCCAGTCCCCCCTTATACCGAACATGACGTAACTGGTATGGAATATCCTCTTTGGCCAATTCGGATCACCTGTCCTGGCTGCGTCCCCTCCTTTCTCACTAGTAAGGAAGTATGCAGAGCTGAGAAAGGTCCTTGATTGCCCGGCAACAAATCGGAAAACATCAGGGTGCTATCAGCACTATTCTCATGCTAACACCCAAACATGGCATTCCATCCACTGCTAAAAAAAAAGTTTAACTCCATCATAGCTGAAACCAGGACATTATCCACCCCTTATTCCATACCATTTACGTCATGACCAGATCCAACAATTTTCTTTGGGTACAACCAGTTTCGTGTTTCACACACCCATATATGTATGTACACATGTATGCACACATATGTGCATACAGATCTTATTCCCTCAGTCTGTGAATCATCCCTCTGAAGTTGTTGAGTTCATTTAGTCCATGATTTCCAGGCTCCATTTGTCGTAACAGTTTCTCAGGATAGTTGTATGTTCCATTGGCTCGTTGCACGCTGCATCTCAGGCTCTTGACTGATACACCTGGCATGGTCCATGCTCATAGTCTGTGGGTCAGAGTTTATTTTCAACGGGAGCAAAAAAGTTCTTGAGAGGCCAGGCTTTAGTTCCATCATCATGGCACTCATTCTTCATTAACTTGTATGACTCCGGCTATAATGCTATGGTACAACATACAGCAATCATAGCAATAATGAATATACAATAATGGATTATTTGGCAATTATTATAATTTCTACTTTATTAATTATATTGGCTATTCTCACCCAAAATCAAATCCCCTTGAGGTACACATCGAACTTCTCCATCCCTCTGCATTACCCACCAAGTACAGCCAGGTCCTTGAGCAAAAACAATTCCAGACATGGGTTTACCTTTGCCTGAAGCAGGAATGACCCAAACTCTCTTTCCCAATACACTCTTCATATGCACTACTGGCACTCTGTCTCCCTCTACAGTACATGGAAATTTTGACTGGGCAGGGCCAGCCCGATTGGTAGATCCCCTAGAGTTAACTAACCACGTGGCTTGGGCCAAATGTGTATCCCAATGCTTGAATGTCCCACCACACATTGCTTTCAGTGTAGTTTTTAAAAGTCCATTATATCGTTCAATTTTCCCAGAGGCTGGTGCATGGTAAGGAATGTGGTACACCCACTCAATGCCATGCTCTTTGGCCCAGGTGTCTATAAGAGTGTTTCGGAAGTGAGTCCCATTGTCTGACTCGATTCTTTCTGGAGTACCATGTCGCCAGAGGACTTGCCTTTCAAGGCCCAGAATTGTATTTCGAGCAGTGGCATGGGGTACGGGATATGTTTCTAGCCAGCCGGTAGTTGCCTCCACCATTGTAAGCACATAACGTTTGCCATGGCGGGTTTGTGGGAGGGTGATGTAATCAATCTGCCAAGCCTCCCCATATTTATATTTCATCCACCGTCCTCCATACCAAAGGGGCTTTAACCGCTTAGCTTGCTTGATTGCAGCACATGTCTCACATTCGTGGACAACTTGTGCGATGGCGTCCATGGTCAAGTCCACCCCTCGATCCCGAGCCCATCTATATGTTGCATCTCTCCCTTGATGACCCGAGGTATCATGGGCCCATCGAGCCATGAATAATTCACCCTTACGTTGCCAGTCTAGATCTACCTGAGCCACTTTAATCCTAGCAGCCTTATCTACCTGATGGTTGTTTTCATGTTCCTCCATGGCCCGACTCTTAGGTACATGGGCGTCGACATGACGTACCTTTACAACAAGTTTCTCTAACCGAGCAGAGATATCTTGCCATAAGTCATCAGCCCATATAGGTTTGCCTCTACGCTGCCAGTTGTTCTTTTTCCACTGCTGCAACCACCCCCACAGGGCATTCGCCACCATCCATGAATCAGTATAAAGGTAGAGCCTTGGCCACTTTTCTCTCTCAGCAATGTCCAGGGCTAACTGGATGGCCTTCACCTCAGCAAACTGGCTTGATTCACCTTTTCCTTCAGTGGCTTCTGCTACTCTTCTTATAGGATTCCATACAGCGGCTTTCCATCTCCGATGCTTACCCACAATGCGACAAGACCCATCAGTGAACAGGGCATATCGCTTCTCATTCTCTGGCAGTTCGTTGTAGGGTGGGGCTTCTTCAGCGCGTGTTACCTCCTCATCCTCTGGTGACATCCCAAAATCTTTGCCTTCTGGCCAGTCTGTGATCACCTCCACAATTCCTGGGCGATTGGGGTTTCCTATTCGAGCCCGCTGTGTAATTAGTGCAACCCACTTGCTCCACGTAGCATCAGTGGCATGGTGTGTAGAAGGAACCTTCCCTTTGAACATCCAGCCCAGCACCGGCAGTCGGGGTGCCAGGAGGAGCTGGGCTTCAGTTCCAATCACTTCTGAGGCGGCTCGAACCCCTTCGTAGGCGGCCAGTACTTCCTTTTCTGTTGGAGTATAATTGGCCTCAGATCCTTTGTAGGCCCGACTCCAAAACCCCAGCGGTCGACCTCGAGTCTCCCCTTGTGCTTTCTGCCAGAGACTCCAGGTCGGGCCGTTCTCCCCAGCTGCAGTGTAGAGCACATTTTTAATATCTGTCCCTGTCCGGACAGGCCCAAGGGCCACTGCATGGACTATCTCGCGTTTGATCTGCTCAAAGGCTTGCTGTTGCTCAGGGCCCCATTGGAAATCATTCTTCTTTCGAGTTACATGGTAAAGTGGGCTCACAATGAGACTGTAGTTTGGGACATGCATTCGCCAAAAACCTATAACACCTAAGAAAGCTTGTGTTTCCTTTTTGTTGCTTGGTGGAGACATAGCTGCTATTTTATTAATAATGTCCATTGGGATGTGACGACGCCCATCCTGCCATTTTATTCCTAAAAACTGGATTTCTCGCGTAGGCCCCTTGACTTTACTTCGTTTTATAGCAAAACCGGCTTCTAAAAGGATTTTAATTACCCTGTTTCCTTTTTCAAAAACTTCCTCTGCTGTGTTGCCCCATACAATGATGTCATCAATATACTGCAGGTGCTCTGGTGCTTCACCCTTTTCCAGTGTATTCTGGATTAGTCCATGGCAGATGGTGGGGCTATGTTTCCACCCCTGGGGCAGACGATTCCACGTGTATTGGATGCCTCTCCAAGTGAAAGCAAACTGTGGCCTGCACTCTGGCGCCAGTGGGATCGAGAAGAAAGCATTCGCAATGTCGATTGTGGCGTACCACTTGGCTGCCTTCGATTCCAATTCATACTGGAGCTCTAACATGTCTGGCACAGCAGCACTCATACCTGGAGTGACTTCATTTAGGCCACGATAATCTACTGTCAGCCTCCACTCTCCATTGGACTTCCTCACTGGCCATATGGGACTATTAAAGGGTGAGTGGGTTCGGCTGATCACTCCCTGATCCTCCAGTTGACGAATCAGCTTATGGATGGGAATCAGGGAATCTCGGTTAGTACGGTATTGTCGTCTGTGCACCGTCGTCGTAGCAACTGGCACTTGCTGTTCTTCACCCTTCAACAACCCCACAACAGCAGAATCCTCCGAGAGTCCAGGCAAGGCACACAATTGTTCAATTTCTTCTGTTTCCAAAGCAGCTATTCCAAAAGCCCATCGGTACCCTTTTGGGTCTTTAAAATACCCTCTACGTAGATAATCTATACCTAAAATGCACGGAGCTTCTGGACCAGTCACAATGGGGTGTTTTTCCCAGTCCTTCCCAGTTAGGCTCACCTCAGCCTCTAGCACAGTTAGTTGTTGGGATCCCCCTGTCACTCCAGAAATACAAACAGGTTCTACCCCTTCATGATTCCATGGCATTAGAGTACACTGGGCACCAGTATCCACCAGAGCTTTGTACTCTTGTGGGTCTGACGTGCCAGGCCATCGGATCCACACAGTCCAATAAACCCGATTGTCCCTCTCCTCCACCTGGCTGGAGGCAGGGCCCCTCTATTGCTGCTGATCATATTTGTTTTCCACTGGTTGCATAAAGGACTTAGAGGTCCCTTCAAAAGGATCAGGCACATCAGACATATAGGTAGGCCTTCCAGTTGGTCTAGGGAACTGCCCAGTAGAAACTGGTGCAGCCTTCTTCCTGGCAGAATCTCGTTGTGCGAATGTTTTACCCCGCAGCTCATTTACTCGTGCTCGAAGGGCTGAGGTGGGCTGCATATCCCATTTCCTCATGTCCTCTCCATGATCAAGCAGGTAAAACCACAATGTACGTCGTGGTGTGTATTCTCCCTCTTGGAACGATGGACGCTTTCTCCCAGTAGCTGCAACATTGCTCCATACGGGTTGGGAGTTGGACACATTGTTGTCAAGTCGTTGAACCAGTTTCTCTACCGCTGCAATGACGGAGAGGGAAACATTGTCTTGGTATTTCCGGAGTCGGCAGGCCACCTCGTTTACGGTTGGCGGATCCATATCATTCCAGTCAATTGCTGCCAGTGAATTGGTATACCCTGCTGGTGCACTTCGTACAACCTTACGCCACATATCTGGAGTGCATAGGACTTCATCGGGATCAGAGGGAAGCCGTGAATTGTCCAGATCATAATAAATTATCTCCCGTACAGCTAATTCTCTCAGGTGCTGGACAGCTGTCTCTATGCTGTTACACTTAGGTGTCTGGCATGTAATATATTCCTTTATGGGATATCTTTCCTTCACACTTGACAGTAGTCGCCTCCAGAGGCTGAGGATTTCCGGCCTCCTCCCAATTGCTTTGTCAATTCCTCCTTCTCTAGCTAGGGATCCCAACTGCTTGGCCTCTCTGCCTTCTAATTCCAAACTACTGGCCCCGTGATCCCAACATCGGAGCAACCAAGTGATAATGTGCTCACTTGGGTGGCGAGTGAAATCTTTTCGAACCTCACGCAGCTCACTCAGAGTCAGGGATCGGGTAACAATCTCTGGTTCTGCCTCATCCTGATATCCTCGAGATGATCCCGGTTGATCATCATCCTTATCCGTCACTATACGAACTGATTTCTTTGTGCCTTTCCTCTTTTGTACGGGAGCAACAGACACTGGTGTGGATTGGTTTTTCAGATCATCTGCAGTGTCTGCTGTAGAGATTACAGTAGCTGCAGTGTCGGTCACAGGGGTTGCAGTAGCTGCAGTGTCAGCCCCAGTGGTTGCAGCAGCTATAGTATCTGCCAGTCTGTTTCCTTTCCCTTCTCCCTGACAGTGCTGACAGTGCTGACAGTGCTGCCTGCTATCAAGCAGTGTTTGATAAATAGTGGCCAGAGCCCAGCACAGTGCAGTAAGGTGTCCATCTCTGGGAAACCTACAGCAATTTTTCCTTAGGTATGCAGTCACTTGATCGGGGTCTTGTAGCTGTTCAGGAGTGAAATTCCAAACCATCGGGCGTGAGAAAGTACCTAGGTACTCGCCCATACTTTGCCACATGCCCTGCCACTCGTGATTATTCTGTCTCGGAGAAAGCTCTTCAGTGGTATTCATAAACCTATGCTTGATATATAACAAAAACTGAACCATCTGCACCAAACCTACCAATAGCAAAATGCTAGTTTGAATATCCCAGAAATATTGAAGATTTTCAAAAACTGCCCTAAGAGCTGTTGTATTTAGCCCAAAGGAAAAGAAAGCAGTGCCCCCACCATACCGGCTGCTGTTATTAACCCCTCCCTGTCCAAAGAATGGACAGGACAGCAAAACCTCATACAGGTACCAGCTTAAGCTCATGATCATCGATATTATTGTATCATAGACCGATATCATAAAATACACTATAATGAAGTATGGGAACAAATACGGGAGCCACAGACCTGAGAGAGTAAAGAATCCTGCCAGGATTGTATACAGCATGCGGTGGTTTTGCTGCCACAGCCTTGTAAATAAATACCACAACATCGTGACCAGAGATTGCTTAAACAACAGTGCTTATCTTAATTGCGATAGTTAGGGTCAGATCTACCGTTATCCCAACCGTTCGTGCCCCACGTTGGGCGCCAAAATAACTGTCGTGGTTTTGCCCCAGCCAAGGGCCGCACCCCACACAGTCGCTTGTACTTTTAAAAGGAAGGGGGAGGGAAAGTTGGGGGAAGGGGAAAAGGGAAGGAAGAAAGGAGGAAAAGAAACCACAACCTAGAAACCAGAACCACGCAGGTTGGGATAAGGATAGTTTACTAAACAATAACAGAAAACTAGATATAACAATAACAGAAGTTTAAAGCACAAAATAGATGAAACTGGTGATACACAATGCAATTTCTCACCAAACCACACAACTCAGGCCGCACAGCTTAGAGCCCGTCCCGGACAACCCGACCGCCCCAGAAACTGCACGTCCTGGCGTTGTCTCCCCCTCTTCCCCCCAGTCCCCCCTTATACCGAACATGACGTAACTGGTATGGAATATCCTCTTTGGCCAATTCGGATCACCTGTCCTGGCTGCGTCCCCTCCTTTCTCACTAGTAAGGAAGTATGCAGAGCTGAGAAAGGTCCTTGATTGCCCGGCAACAAATCGGAAAACATCAGGGTGCTATCAGCACTATTCTCATGCTAACACCCAAACATGGCATTCCATCCACTGCTAAAAAAAAAGTTTAACTCCATCATAGCTGAAACCAGGACACCCTCCCTGTCAGCCAGTTCCGGAGGATGAGTACTCAGGGAATATCCTTCTTTACTGTTAAAGACCGAGGCAAAGAAGGAATGAAGGACCTCAGCCTTGTCCTCATCCCTTGTCACTAATGTGCCATCTGCATCCAATAAGGGCTGGAGATTCTCCTTGACCCTCCTTTTACTGTTAATATACCTATAGAAGGACTTTTTATTATCTTTTACAGAACTGGCCAGCCTGAGTTCCAGATCAGCTTTAGCCCTTCTGACTTTCTCCCTCCATGATCTCACCTGCTCCTTCTTCCAAAGGTCATATTTTTCCCTCTTTTCCCGAATATCTTCATGGATCTCTCTACTCAGCCAGGCTGGCTTCCTAGCTCACCGACTCCTCTTCTGACCGACTGGGACAGCCTGTTCTTGTGCCGCCAAGATTTCCTTCTTGAGGAGCAAGCAACCCTCTTGGGCTCCTTTGCCCTCAAGGGCTGCCTCCCATGGAATCTTATCCAGAGTGGGACACAGAGAGGGAGAAAGTGAGTGAGATAGATACCCAGACAGAGAGGGAGACAGATACCAAGACAGATATGGAGACAGAGCCGGATACCCAGACAGAGTGGGAGAGAGAGACAGATACCAGACAGAGAGGGAGAAAGAGAAGATCAGTACCCAGAGAGAGAGTGAGACAGACAGGGAGACAGATAAGCAGACAGGGAGACAGAGAGGGAGGCAGATACCCAGAGAGATAGGGAGACACATACCGTGACAGAGAGGGAGAAAGATATCCAGACAAAGAGAAAGAGAGATAGGGAGACAGATATGCACAGAGAGAAAGAGTGAGAAAGAAAAAGAGGGAGAGAAAGAGCAAAAAAGAGAAAGAGAGAAATAAAGATAGCCGCTTAATTCCAGCCGCTCCGCCGAGGATCACTGCTATATACTAATAAGAAAGAGAGAAAGAAAGAGAGGGAGAAAGAGAGAGACAGAGAGAGACTAGGAGAAACAGAGAGAAAGAAAAAGAAAGAGGGAGAGTGAAAAAAAGAGAGAGAAAAAGGAAGTCAACTGCTTGGAGCCGGCGCAGCCAGATCCGCAGTGACAGATCTTGAGGTACAGGGGGGTTTTGGGTGGTTGCCTAGCCAGGGGAGCCTCGTGAGAGTAGAGTGACCCAGCAGCATGCGGTAGTGAGAGAGAGAGAGAGAGAGAGAGATTGAGAGATTACCATGGTCTCCACCAGACAGAGGGCCTGCCCAGGAGTGTGGCTGTGTTTGAGCCTGCTCCTGCTGGTGGAATGGTTGCAGCAATTCAACGTGTGTGAGGTGTGAGCAGGTAGAAGATCTGCTCAGCATGGGGGCAGAGCTTGAGGAAGAGGTGGAGATACGGAGAAGCATTAGGTGTAGCAATGTATCATGAGGGGAGTGGGCTTGTGGCCCATCCAGATTTATTGCCCCACGGCTTGACCCCCATAAAATCAGGCCTGGGGATTGAGCGAAGACATGTTAAGGCACGATCGGTATGCAGTAACAGGAGAGCAGAAGCCTGTGAGAATGATAAGAAACTGCAAGAATGTTAACAACTGCCTTATAAAGGAATAACACGACAGTGTAGCTTTAACCAATTGTTAGCAATAGTGAGGCGCATGTAAGGTGTAAGGTGCGTGAACAGAGCATCTAACCAATAGCAATGTAATGTAACTCGTGTACTGATATAGAAACCTATATAAGCTCTGTGTCTGTTTGAATAAACGAGCTCAGCATTGATCACATTGATCCGAGTTGAGTCCACAAACTTCGGCTCCGGCAATTAGGCAGTGCGAGAGGGAGACTGATTGGTGGAGTAACTCCCTGGCATGCCAGAGTAAAAGTCACTGGGGAGATTTTCCCCAAAAAATGATGGACCCCCAGCCCTATCAGGCAGAACGGGGAGAAGTCCGAGTCCAGAAAGATGGAGAGGGTTGGAAGATAGTCCCGGCTTGGTGCCATGGGAAAACCTCCTCCCTGCCTACCTTAGTTCCCCAGGTTCCCCTAAGCAACAGGTTTGAGGTGCTGGGAGTTGAAGAGGAGGCAAATGGAAAGGTGGGGGACAATCCCCCTAAGAGGATGCCAGGGGTAAGTCAACTTCGTGCCTCAAGACTGCCTCCACCAGGAAAGATAGGTGATTTTGGTTGCGGATTCCCTTCTCAAGGGAACAGACCAGAACCTACCCGTAGGGAAGTGCACTGCCTCCCTGGGGCGCGGATCAAGGACATAACTAGAAAACTTCCAGATCTGGTTCACCCCTCCGATTGCTACCCATTATTTATTGTTCAGGCAGGCAGTGATGAAATCTCTCAGAGAAGCCTGAGAAGTATCAAAAGAGACTTCAGGGGTTTAGGGAGGCTGATTGAGGGAGGGGGAGTGCAAATGGTGTTTTCTTCTATCCCATTTGGGGCAGCGAAGAACACGAAGTGGGCTAAGAAAGCAGAGGTGTTGAATAGGTGGCTGAGGGCCTGGTGTCGCCTCAGGAACTTTGGGTTTTTCAGTCACAGGGCGGTTTACTCAGCACCTGGCCTGATGGCTGCAGACAGGTGCCACCTATCTCCAAGAGAGAAACGAATCCTAGCTCAAGAGCATTGAGGGAGGGCTCCTCAAAATTGTGGTGAGTCAGAAAGCCCAGCTGAAGTGACTTTACACCAACGCACACAGCATGGATTTGGAAACCATGATGTCCTTGGAAAATTATGATCTAGTTGCTATCACAGAAACATGGTGGGATGATGTTTAACAATCCAATGGGATGAAGTTTAACAAGGCCAAGTGTAGAGTGCTACACATGGGACATAATAACCCCATGCAGCGCTACAGGCTTGGGGGAGACTGGCTGGAGAGCTGTCAGGCAGAGAAGGACCTGGGGGTGTTGGTTGACTGCAGACTGAATATGAGTCAGCAGTGTGCCCAGGCGGCCAAGAAGGCCAATGGCATCTTGGCTTGTATCAAAAACAGTGTGGCCAGTAGGTCTAGGGAGGTGATTGTGCCCCTGTACTCGGCATTGGTGAGGCCGCACCTCGAGTACTGTGTCCAGTTCTGGGCTCCTCACCACAAGAAGGACATGGAGGTCCTGGAGCGAGTCCAGAGAAGGGCAACCAGGCTGGTGAAGGGGCTGGAGGGCAAATCCTATGAGGAGCGGCTGAGGGAGCTGGGGCAGTTTAGCCTAGAGAAGAGGAGGTTGAGGGGAGACCTTATCACTGCCTACAATTACCTGAAGGGAGGTTATAGAGAGGTAGGTGATGGTCTCTTCAGCCAGATGACAGGCGATGGGACAAGGGGGAATGGCATGAAGCTGTGCCAGGGCAGGTTTAGATTGGATGTTAGGAAAAAATTTTTTACTGAAAGAGTTGTCAGGGAACAGGCTGCCCAGGGAGGTGGTCGAGTCACCTTCCCTGGATGTGTTCAAAAAAAGGGTAGATGAAGTACTTAGGAATATGGTTTAGTTTAGTATGTGAATGGTTGGACTTGATGATCTTAAAGGTCTTTTCCAACCTTATTATTCTGTGATTCTGTGATTATTCTGTGATTCCCACAACTGGAATACCCCTGTAGAAGGGTATCACCTTTTTAGAAGGGATAGGCTAGGAAGGAAGGGTTGGGGGAGTTACCCTCTATGTTATAAAGTGGATATACTGTGAGGAGCTCCCTCTGAGTAGTGGTCAGGAGCAGATTGAGAGCCTGTGGGTCAGAATTAGGGATGGGACTAATAAAGGACAGCTGGTGATAGGGGTCTACTACAGGCTGCCTGATCAAGGAGAGACTGCTGACAAGGCCTTCCTCCTTCAGCTGCAGGAGGCATCACATTTGCAGGCACTCATCCTGATGGGGGACTTTAACCACCTGGATATCTGCTGGGAAAACCACACTGTGAGCTGGTTCAGGCAATGTGTTGCTGGACCTGGTGTTCACCAGTGTGGGGGAGATCATTAAATTTGTTAAGATTGGAAACAGCCTGGGAGGTATGAAGAGAGTTCCCTGGCAAATGAAAGACATGAGCCCCCAGGGGGGAAAAGGGCTGCTTGTGGGCTCCCTGGGGAGGTTTCAGTCCAGCTATGTCTTTCAGTCCTGCCTTCTTTGGTTTGGGAGCTATTGCTGGACATTTGGCATGTTTTGCATTGAATGCTCCTCCGGCTGAGAAAAGCACTTTTGGAGGTTTTGTTAGCGGTCGCAATCGCAAAGAACTTCTCTACGCAGAGCAGATAAGCAGGCACTTCTTTATTCTAGCACTGGGGAACACGGGGGATAGCTCCTCCAAAGACATGTTCACCCAAAGGTACAAAGCAGAACATATTTATACAATTTTTAACAAAGATCATTGCGCAAAATGCTCGCTTCTTAGCTTGACCTTTACAATGATTGGCTTTTGGTTACTTCAGTTTATCTATATTCTTATTCTATAAAAATCATTGGTTAACTATGCTGATTATTTTAAATACAAAGGGGGGAGGGTATTGATTAGCATATTCATGTTATTTCCTGGAAATCATTATCATGTTTTAATGCCCCTTGTGCATGCGTAGTTCTGTTGAGCGGGGGTCCTCTGGTGGTCGTCAGTAGTCTTCCTCACTGTGTCCACTTGCGCAAGGTCATTTTGTCTTTGGCTGTTGTTTCGTAACTGCACTTTCTTCATATACTTATTGTTTTAACTCAAGGTCCATGACTGGTACCCATTGTTTTAATCCAAGTTCCATAGAGATTCTTCATAGTGATAAAGACACAGCGTTTTGTTCGTAAAAGTTCTAGTGTACAGTATATTCTCTTACTATTACGATATGCTAAAATGAAATATAATCAATTGTTTGTAACATTTCCCCCCCTTTGAAAGTATTGGTAATCATTCTCAATACTTTCACACCTTGTATTTTATGCTATCGAATTATCAAAAGCTGGGTTGTCGTATGGTGGTGGATTCTGTATTTAGTTATCACTTTGTCTTGATAGTGCTTTTATGATTTTTCAATTCCATTCTGTTTTTTGACTTCATTCACTTTTCAAACGTTAATATGCCAAACCAAGCACAAAGAATGTCACTGTTAGAATGAGTAAAGTCTCAATTAATGACTTTATCCAAGAACTTAGTTTCAGGCCTAATCCATCGAAAATTTTATCTATCCATCTTTCTGACATGTCTTCCTTTATTTTGTGTGTTTCTTCTTCAATTTTACCTAACAGTTCCAGGTCATGTTCTACATCTTCTGTTACATTTGGGATATGTATACAACAGTGATCTATCTTGCCTCTCAAGAATTCACATACTCCATGTTCCTTCAACAACAGCATATCTAGTGCCATTCTATTTTGTATGGCCATTCTTGATGTGTCTTGTAATTTTAAATTCATTTGTCTGAATCCTTTACGTGTTACACTGGCCAATTGTTCAATTTTTCCAGTCAATTGGTATAATCATTCCCTATTCCTGTATGATGCTATGGGATTTAAAAGAGATTCTAGTGCCCAACCAATTTTTCCTCCAGTTTCTGGCTCATTCCAAGTATCTTCCTCTAACATCGATCTTTTTACTCGTAACAGATGTAATTTTTCTTGACTTCCTTTAAAGGGAGATTTTTTCCAAATTGGACATAATGTAGGTAGTCCCTAAGTAATTTTTTTGACTTTTCCATCTATTGGTAGATGAGATGTCCAAGTACCATCACTTGTTGCCCAAATTAAATGTCCAGGACTTGGAATCAAGGTTAGGCAGCTAACTTTCCAATATATTGTTACATTTAAAGTGTTTTTTTTAGTCCTCAACACAAACAGCCAAATTTTAAAGCTGACGCCAATGGGGGTACACGTTGAATTGCTTGGCTTACTGTACTACAATTATATATATATGCTCGCATTGCCACCAGGGGACTATTTTCTCCTTTTCTCGTGTACTGGTACTTTAATCTGTTACTATAGGAAGGATCTATTGTAAATTCTAGCCCATCCTATGTAAAACACCATGGGGCCTTTGCCATATATTGAAATTTTAAAAGTGTGCTCATGGACCAAATGTTGGTCCACTCTTCTTCATTTTTGGAAATTTGTCCAGTCTGCCCACATTCCCATTCCATAGTTATTTTGGATACATTTCATCTTACAGGCTCATCATATCTGCACCATCCAACATTTTTAAGTCTGCCTATACGAGTGAATTGATAATTCAACAGTTTTTCGCAGTCGGATCTGCTCCCTGGGGATTTCCATTGTTTTCTAATATATTCTATTCTTTCCTGCCACCCTATCATTGGCTTCTGTTCGCAATGGGCAGTTTCATTTCTCCTTTCTACAGTAGTCAGGTTCATTGTCAAAATGCCCCATGGGATAGATTCTACAACTGCTCGGGGTATTGGAAGGCAGGCAGTAATTTGTGACACATTTTGCATGTTTGCAAACTCTTTAATCAACCCTATCATTATGTTTTCTTCCTGAGCTTTACCTGGCACTGATATTACTTGTTCTGTATCTATGTTCTCACTTGTGTCTCGTCTCTTTTTCACTAAAACTTAATTTCTTATTTGTGTTTGTCTATCTACGTTTACTTGCCAATCATTCAAGTTGCAGGTCTGTGTGTGAGTACTGTTCGTTACCCGTGCTTGGTTTGGTGACTGTTTCTCTTTTATCCATGTTTCCACCACCATAGACTGCAAAGCAAACAACAGAAAAACAAATTTGTTAATCATGTTTCAAATTTAACTTTAAAGTTTCTGGATTTCTAACCACTCTCCAGCTAGTGGGTGGCGCCCTCTTCACTCTGATGTAGTGGATCCAAGCATCTGATTCAGCAATCTTGATTGCAGTGAAGGTGGTTAACAGCACCTGGTAGGGTCCGTTCCACTTCCCCAGTAGAGGTTCTTCATTCCAAGACTTTATGTAGACATAGTCCCCTGGTTGAAAGTTGTGTACCGGATTCTCCAATGTCAAGGGTCGATTCCACACCACCACGCTCCGGAGTCTAGCTAGAGTTTTCCCAAGGGACAGCAAATAATTATATACATCTTGTTTTCCTGTTATATGCATATTTGGATTTGGTTCAGGGGGTTCATATGGCTTTCCATACATCATCTCATAAGGACTTGCTGACATTCCACTTTGGGGTTTTACCCTTATTCGTAATAATGCTAGTGGGAGTGCCTGAGGCCACTTCAATTTGGCTTCTTGACAGATTTTACTAATTTGTCTTTTCAAGGTTTGATTCATCTTTTCTACTTTCCCACTAGACTGCGGCCTCCAGGAGGCATGCAGATCCCAGGAAATTCCTAGAATCTTGTTTACCTCCTGTACTACTGTGGCTACAAAATGTGGACTTCTATCAGATGATATCCCAAAAGGTACTCCAAATCTTGGGATAATCTCTTGTAGGAGCCACTTAACTGTTTCCTTAGCTTGATTTGTGCGACAGGGAAAGGCTTCCGGCCATCCAGAAAAAGTGTCAACCCCATCCAAAATGTACTTATAACCATTACATCTGGGTAATTCTGTAAAATCAATTTGCCAATAATCTCCTGGTTCCACTCCAGTTTTTAACTTACCCATTTGAATTTTCTTTTGTACTACTGGATTGTTTCTTAAACACACCTCACACTTTGCTGTTACTGACTTGGCCATTTCTAGCATTCGCACTGACACTAAGTGCCTTTTTAGAAACTTCACAAGGGTGTCTGCACCCCAATGGCATTCTTGATGTTTCATTTGCAATGTTTCTCTCATTATTAAGGGAGGTAATATTACCTGACCCTTGATAGTTGTCCACCATCCTTCTGAATTTTTCTTTGCATTCAACAATCATGCTAATTTCTCATCCTCTCTTGAATATTTTGGGGATTCCTTAGGGAGTGTTACAGTCCTACTAGGAATTACTGCCATTTGTAACACTTGTTGAGCTGCATTCTTAGCAGCTTGGTCTGCTTGTCTGTTCCCTTCTATTATTTTTGTACTTCCTGTCTGATGTGCTTTACAGTGCAGGATTGCTAGTTGGACCGGCTCTTGCATTGCCAACAATAACTGTAAGATTTCCTTTTGATGCTTAATATCTGCCCCCTGGGAGGACAACAGTCCTCTTTCTTTCCATAGGGCTCCATGGACATGGACTACTCCAAAGGCATATTTTGAGTCTGTCCATATATTTACTCTCTTTCCTTTACTTAATTCCAATGCTCGTGTCAATGCAATCAATTCTGCTTTTTGTGCAGAAGTTGTATTGGGTGATGCTTTTGCTTCCATTACCGTGTTCTCGGTTGTTACCGCAGATCCAGCATAACGAACTCCATTCTGAACCAAACTACTGCCATCCGTAAACAGCTCCCATTCAGGATTCTCAAGGGGAATGTCCTTCAAGTCCTCTCGGCTGGAATATGTATGTCCAATGGTCACGATGCAGTCATGTTTGAGTTGTTCTTCCTCCTGTGAAGCACTTAAGAAAACTGCAGGATTCACAAGGTTAGTTGTTTTCAGGATTACATCATCTTGTTCGGTAAGAATTACCTGGTGTTTCATCATCCTGCTAGGGGATAACCAATGTCCCCCTTTTTGTTCCAACACTGTAGCCACCATATGTGGAACGTAGACTGTAATTGTTTTTCCCAAAGTAAGTTTTCTAGCTTCTTGTATCAATATTGCTGTTGCTGCTACTGCTCTCAGGCAAGAAGGCCATCCTTTGCTTACTGAGTCCAATTGTTTGGAAAAGTATCCCACTGGTCGTTTCCAGCTTCCCATTCTCTGGGTTAGGACCCCCAAAGCAATATGTTGTCATTCATGGACAAATAATTGGAAGTCTTTAGTTAGGCATGGTAATCCCAAGGCTGGTGCTGTCATCAAGGCTAATTTAAGGGTTTTTTAATTTTTTTAAAGCCTCTCGTTGTTGTTTACTCCATATAAAAGGGATAGACTTCTGGGCTTCGTACAGTGGTTTGGCTATTAGACCATAATCCATGATCCAAAGCTGACACCATCCTGTCATTCCCAGAAATGCTCTCAGTTCATGTACAGTTTGAGGCTCTGGAATAGCACAAATTGCCTCTTTTCGGTCTGTCCCCAGCCTCCGTTGTCCTTGTGAAATTTCAAAACCCAGATAAATTACAGTTTGGTTTGCTATTTGAGCTTTCTCCTTGGATACCTTGTATCCGTTAAGTCCCAAAAAGTTTAAAAGTTCAGTGATTATCTGTATACAAGCCAATTTTTCTTCAGTAGCTATTAGTATATCATCCACGTATTGCAAGAGCAAATGTTCTGGTTGTGGAGTCACTGTCTTCTCGTTTGTCCAGATCTCCAATTCCTTTGCTAATTGGCTGCCAAAGATGTTCGGACAGTTTTTAAACCCTTGGGGTAGCTGTGTCCATGTCAGCTGTACTTTGCGCCCTGTTTGTGGACTTTCCCACTCAAAAGCAAATAATTTACAGAATCACAGAATAATAAGGTTGGAAAAGACCTTTAAGATCATCAAGTCCAACCATTCACATCCTAAACTAAACCATATCCCTAAGTACTTCATCTACCCTTTTTTTGAACACATCCAGGGAAGGTGACTCGACCACCTCCCTGGGCAGCCTGTTCCAGGCCCTGACAACTCTTTCAGTAAAAAATTTTTTCCTAACATCTAATCTAAACCTGCCCTGGCGCAGCTTCATGCCATTCCCCCTTGTCCCATCGCCTGTCATCTGGCTGAAGAGACCATCACCTACCTCTCTATAACCTCCCTTCAGGTAATTGTAGGCAGCGATAAGGTCTCCCCTCAACCTCCTCTTCTCTAGGCTAAACTGCCCCAGCTCCCTCAGCCGCTCCTCATAGGATTTGCCCTCCAGCCCCTTCACCAGCCTGGTTGCCCTTCTCTGGACTCGCTCCAGGACCTCCATGTCCTTCTTGTGGTGAGGAGCCCAGAACTGGACACAGTACTCGAGGTGCGGCCTCACCAATGCCGAGTACAGGGGCACAATCACCTCCCTAGACCTACTGGCCACACTGTTTTTGATACAAGCCAAGATGCCATTGGCCTTCTTGGCCGCCTGAGCACACTGCTGACTCATATTCAGCCTGCAGTCAACCAACACCCCCAGGTCCTTCTCTGCCTGACAGCTCTCCAGCCAGTCTCCCCCAAGCCTGTAGCGCTGCATGGGGTTATTATGTCCCATGTGCAGCACTCTACACTTGGCCTTGTTAAACTTCATCCCATTGGACTCAGCCCATCAGTCCAGTCTGTTCAGATCCCTCTGAAGAGCCTCCCTACCCTCAGGCAGATCAACACTTCCTCCTAGTTTAGTGTCATCTGCAAACTTAGTGAGGGAGCATTCAATCCCTTCGTCGAGATCATTGATAAAGATGTTGAACAAGACTGGACCCAGGACTGAGCCCTGGGGGGCGCCACTCGTGACCGGCCTCCAGCTGGATTTTGTTCCATTCACCACCACCCTCTGGGCTTGGCCATCCAGCCAGTTTTTAACCCAGCTGAGGGTCGACTTTCCTTTTCCAGGGGTATGCAAAAGAAAGCATCTTTTAAATCAAGCACTGTAAACCATTGATAACTTTCTTTCAGAGCAGTCAACAATGTGTAAGGATTTGCCACTACTGGGTGTATGTCTTTCACAATTTGATTTACAGCTCTTAAGTCCTGTACCAATCTATACTCACCATTTGGCTTTTGTACTGGAAAAATAGGCATGTTATATTCTGATTCACACTCTTCTAAAATCTTATATTCCAAAAAAATTTATCAATCAACTTTTTAATTCCCTGTTTCGCCTAAGGTTTAATTTGGTATTGTTTAATTCTAACTGGTTTTTCACTTTCCTTCAATTCAATTTTCACTGGCTGTGCTAATTTAGATTTTCCTGGGATATCGGTTTCCCATACCATAGGGACCACTGCGTAGCTAACTTTTGGGGGGATTTCTCGTACCTTTGGTTTTTCCTTCAACATTAAAATTTCACCTGTTTTTGATTCAGGTAATTTTAACAATAATTCTCCATCTTCAAAAACAATTTGTACATTCAATTTAGATAATAGATCCCTTCCCATTAAGGGTATTGGACATTCTGGAACGTACAAAAATTCATGAGTTATAATTTTGCTTCCGAATCGCAAATTCAAGGGTTGTAAGAATGGCCGGTTTTCCTCTTTCCCTGTGGCTCCCACAATATTTGCTGGTTTAGTTCCTATTTTCCCTTTTTGTTCATTTAATACTGAGAACGTTGCTCCTGTATCCACCAAAAATGTGACCTCCTTTTCTCCCAGCTTTGTTGTAACCAGAGGCTCAGCTGGGTTTGCCTCCGGTTCTAGTCAATTTGTGTATTCCCCCAGAACCATCACATTTGCTGTTGCCTGTTGACTAGCTGTTCTTTTTGGACATTCATTTTTCCAGTGCCCTTCTTCTTTACAAAAAGCACACTGATTTATTACTAGAGGGGTTTTACCACTTATTCCCCCTCTTCCCCCTTTTCCCCCTCGCATTTCCCCCCCTTAAGACCTCCTCTGCTC
Organism: Porphyrio hochstetteri; assembly: GCA_020800305.1. NCBI lineage: Eukaryota > Metazoa > Chordata > Aves > Gruiformes > Rallidae > Porphyrio > Porphyrio hochstetteri. The sequence goes on from CM036937.1 coordinate 5,087,033, forward strand.
GCATTCTTGCAGTTCTCCAAACCATCTGTTTTTCTGTGGAATCCATAAGGGTGTCCAAAATCACTTGTATATCATCCCAATCCGGGTTTTGTGTTTTAATTATCATTCCCATAATTCTTGTGACCATACCAGGATCCTCCCTATAGGGACCAGCTGATTCCTTCCATATAACCAAATCAGGAGTAAAGGGTATTTTTACACAGACTGGCCCATTTTGCCCAACTCCTTGTCTCAAGGGGGCTATTACTCGTTTCCCTGTTTTTGACCTTAAGGGGGTTATTATATGGGTATGCTACCGTGTCCTTCTAGATATTGGTGGAGAAAGTTCCAATTCAGATTCTCCTTCCTCCTCTTCTAATCCACTACTATCTGGACGGGGGCCAGGTTGAGATTCCCTTATTTCAGGTTCTGGCACTAATGGCCTTATTGGATTATTAGTGCCAGAATCGGGTCTGTGTTCCGGAGAGGGTAAGGGAATAGGAGGATAGATCAGAACAGCAGGAACTGCTGGGGCAGTTGGAGCAATATCTAATTCTGGACCTATGTCAGTATGTCCTTTCCCTTTTAATGCCAAATGCTTATAACACCTTTTGGTGGAGGTACATGCAGGGCAACGTTCTTGAACCTTTTTGTCTTTTATCATAAGGGACATTTCTTGGTTATTCGATTTACATTCCTCTTGCCACTCTGGTTTCTCTCTTAAGTAGAAGAATAAATCTACATATGGGACCTCATCCCTTTTTCCTTCCCTCTTACAAAACAACATTAACTGCAAAATAGTATCATAGTTCAAAGTTCCATTCAAAGGCCACTTTTCTTCATTATCCAGTTTATACAGTGGCCACTCATGATTACAATATTCAATGAGCTGATTTTTGCGAAAATCACTTTGCAATTCCTTCCAGTGTGCCAAAAGGCAGCCTAAGGGAGAAGCCCTTGGTACTGGACCTTGCCTCCCCCCAAACAGATTTGAAAATTTTAGTGCCATTGCAAATGAATGTGGTTGCTTGCCTTTTGTATTTGCCAATTACAAAATTTAGCAGGAGTTAAACCCCCTTGCATTCCAGCCAAACTCAGATTGCACTGGGCGGCTGGGGGCAGCTGAGCTTAACTCCTGAGTGATGTCCAATTATACTTCACATCAAACACTTAAGTAATATTTCAACAATGTTTCATTCTTTTGCTTCACGTCTCAGCATAGATCAAAGTTCCACACTTCCACACTCACTTTGTGCACGTCTCATTCACTCACATTTATACACAACTTCAACATACAATTTTCAAACATAAAACACAGAATTCAATACACCATTTAACCAATAGCTTAGTTCTATATACTTAGAACTTAAGGTACCTTACTGGTAAAGGTTTATTTCCTTTATGCAGGTCTGCTTTTTATACCTTTTTTTTACCTTTTCCACTGTTGCCAACCCTGCGATCGCTTTCGTATTTGCCTTACAGGTGGCACCCAGGCTTCCACACTCGGGAATTCCCTGCCCAACCACGCAGAACTTTCGCTCCATCTAACTGCCAGGCTTCCTGATCTCACCCGGGCCCAACCAAGCGGAGCTCGATGAGCTGCGACTTACAGGTTAGTTCACCAGGCAGGCTCCCCAATTTTTAAGAAGTGCCTTACCTCTCCAGGGAACATTGCGAGGAGCTGTAAGGGTTGAAGGCGATGTCTCTCCCCGAGAATCCCTCGGTGCCGGCTGGAGTTCGATCAGCGATCAATCCCGTCCAGTCTCACTCGCAAGGTCCCATCTGGGTCGCCAAAACTGTTAGCGGTCACAATCGTGAAGAACTTATCTACGCAGAGCAGATAAGCAGGCACTTACGCAAGGTCACTTTGGCTGTTGTTTCGTAACTGCAGTTTCTTCATATACTTATTGTTTTAACTCAAGGTCCATGACTGGTACCCATTGTTTTAATCCAAGGTCCATAGAGATTCTTCATAGTGATAAAGACACAGCGTTTTGTTTGTAAAAGTTCTAGTGTACAGTATATTCTCTTACTATTACGGTATGCTAAAATCAAATATAATCAATTGTTTGTAACAGTATGAAGAGGGTTCCTTGGGAAAGGATAGGCCTGAGCCCCAGGGTGAAACACGCTGCTTGTGGGCTACCTGGAGAGGTTTCAAGCAAGGTATGTCTTTCAGTCCTGGCTCCTTTGGTTTGGGAGCTATTGCTGGACATTCGGCATGTTTTGCATTGAATGCTGCTCCGGCCTAGAAAAACACTTTTGGAGGTATGAAGAGCGTTCCCAGGCAAAGGAAAGCCCTGAGCCCCAAGATGAAAGGTGCTGCTTGTGGGCTCCCTGGGGAGGTTTCAGGCCAGGTATGTCTTTCAGTCCTGGATCTTTGGGTTTGGGAGCTATTGCTGGACATTCGGCATGTTATGCATTGAATGCTGCTCCGGCCGAGAAAAACACTTTTGGAAGTATGAAGAGGATTCCCTCCAAGAAAATCCTAGTCTGAAACCTCCCCAGGGAGACCACAAGCAGCACCTTTCACCCTGGGGCTCAGGGCTTTCCTTTGCCCGGGAACCCTCTTCATACCTCCACAGGTGTTTTTCTCGGCCGGAGCAGCATTCAATGCAAAACATAGAATCACAGAATCACAGAATCGTAGGGGTTGGAACGGACCTCGAGAGATCATCGGGTCCAACCCCCCTGCCAAAGCAACTCCCCAGCTCATATTGCACAGACAGGTGTCCAGACGAGTCTTGAATATCTCCAGAGAAGGAGACTCCACCACCTCCCTGGGCAGCCTATTCCAGTGCTCTGTCACCCTCACTGTGTAAAAGTTCTTCTGCATGTTAGTGTGGAAATTTCTGTGCTCCAATTTGCAGCCACTGCACCTTGTCCTATCTCCACAGACTACTGAAAAGGGGCTGGCCAATTCCCCCTGCATCCCATACTTAAGATATTTATAAACATTAATTAGGTCCCCCCTTAGTCTTCTTTTCCCTAGACTGAACAGTCCCAGCTCACTCAGCCTTTCCTCATACGGGAGATGTTCCAGGCCCTTAATCATCTTCGTAGCCCTTCTCTGGACTCTCTCCAGGAGATCCCTGTCTTTTTTATACCAGGGAGCCCAGAACTGGACACAATACTCCAGGTGGGGCCTGACCAGGGCAGAGTAGAGGGGGAGGATCACCTCCTTCGACCTGCTGGCCACACTCTTCCTGATGCATCCCAGGATCCCATTGGCCCTCTTAGCCACCAGGGCACACTGCTGGCTCATGGCCAACCTGTCATCGACCAGGACCCCCAGGTCCTTCTCCACAGAGCTCTTCTCCAGCAGGTCATCCCCCAGCCTGTACTGATATAGACGGTTATTCCTCCCCAGGTGCAAGACTTTACACTTGCTTTTGTTGAATTTCATTAGGTTTCTCCCTGCCCAGCTTTCCAGCCTGTCCAGGTCTCGCTGGACGGCAGCGCAGTGTTCCTGCATGTCAGCCACCCCTCCCAGCTTTGTATCATCGGCGTACTTGCTGAGGGTGGATGCTATTCCCTCATCAAGGTCGTTGATGAAGATATTAAACAGGACTGGACCCAACACCGAGCCCTGGGGAACACCGTTAGTCACAGGCCTCCATTCAGATTCTGCTCCACTGATCACGACCCTCTGAGCCCAGTCCGACAGCCAGTTCTCAACCCACCTCACTGTCCACTCATCTATCCCATGCTCTCTCAGCTTTTCTATCAGGATGTCATGGGAGACAGTATCGAAAGCCTTGCTGAAGTCAAGGTAGATGACATCCACTGCTCTCCTTCCATCCACCCAGCTGGTGATGAGATCATAGAAGGCTATGAGATTGGTCGAACACGATCTTCCCTTGGTGAATCCATGCTGACTACTCCTCATGACCACCTTCTCTTCCAGTTGCTTGGTGATGGCATGCAGAACAAGCTGTTCCATAACCTTTCCAGGGACAGAAGTGAGGCTGACTGGCCTATTGTTGCTAGGATCCTCCTTCTTGCCCTTTTTAAAGACTGGAGTGATATTGGCTATCCTCCAGTCCTCAGGCACTTCTCCTGTTCTCCAAGAGCTATCGAAGATGATAGCGAGCGGCTCCGCAATCACTTCCGCCAGCTCCCTCAGTACATGTGGGTGTATCCCATCCGGGCCCATGGATTTGTGTGCATTAATCCCTTTGAGCCGCTCCTGGACCACCCCTACCTCAACTAGAGGGAAGCTATTAATTTCCCAAACAGTCCTACTTTCATCCAGGATCTGTGAGTCCCGAGGGGCCTTTGGAGTGAAGAACGAGGCAAAGAAAGCATTCAGTATCTCCATCTTCTCATCATCACCCGTTATCAGGACACCTGACTCGTTCAGCAAGGGACCTACATTATCCCTGGCCATCCTCTTACTATTCACGTATCTGAAAAAAACTCTTTTTATTATCCTTTATGTCCCTTGCTAGCTTCATTTCCAAGCGGGCTTTAGCCTTCCTAGTTGCGTCCCTACAGGCCCTGAAAACATCCCTATATTCTTCCCAGGTGCTCAGACCCTGTTTCCACAGTTCATAAACTTTCTGCTTCCCTTTGAGTTTACTCATTACCTCCCTGCTCATCCACGCAGGTCTTCTGCCTCTCTTTCCCGATTTCTTACTCAAAGGGATGCACCTATCCTGTGCTTGGAAGAAGTGCTGTTTAAATGCTAGCCAGCTCTCACAGGCTCCCTTGCCTTCTAACAGCGTAGCCCACGGGATAGCTCCTAAAAGGTTGCGGAGGAGATCAAAGTTAGCTCTTCCAAAATTCAGGGTAGCTATCCTGCTTTTTGGCTTGCTTCTTCCACTCAGGATCTTGAACTCTATCATTTCGTGGTCGCTTTGTTCTAAGCTGCTCCCGACCTTCACCTCCCTAATGAGCCCGTCCTTGTTAGTAAGAAAAGGTCCAGCACCTGCCCTCCCCTTTTAGGTTCCTGCACCATCTGTAGCAGGAAATTGTCCTCAACATACTGCAGAAATTGCTAAACTTCCAGCAATAGCTCCCAAACCAAAGGAGCCAGGACTGAAAGACATACCTGGCCTGAAACCTCCCCAGATAGCCCACAAGCTGCGCGTCTCACCCTGGGGCTCAGGGCTTTCCTTTGCCCGTGCAGCAACCATGCCCTGGTTTAGTTTGTGATCTCAAGGAATGTGGGCCTGGCAAAGACGGGGATCAGGACCCTGAACTTTAGGAGAGCAAACTTTAGGCTGTTTAAGGAATTGTTGGCTGAGATCTCCTGGGAGGTGGTCCTTAGAGACAGAAATGTTTAGGAAAGTTAGCTACTCTTTAAGGATGCCTTTCTGAGAGCTCAAGAGCTCTCTGTCCCTCTGAATAAGGAAGTGGGCAGGAGGGGCAGGAAACCAGCATGGCTAAGCAAGGACCTGCCGGTCAAACTGAGGGAAAAGAAAGGCAAGTTCAAGCTCTGGAAACAAGGGTGTGTTGCCTGGAAAGAATACAGGGATGCTGTTTGGAATTTCAGATATTTGATCAGGAAAGCCAAGGCGCAGATGGAACTGAACTTGGCGAGGGATGTTAAAAAAAACAAGAAGGGATTTTACAGGTACATTGGCCCAAAGAGACAGGCCAAAGAGAGCGTACCCCCTTTGGTAAATGAGAAAGGAGAATTGGCTGCAACTGATGAGAAGGCTGAGGTACTGAATGAGTTCTTTGCCTCAGTCTTCTCTGGCAGCCAGGATTCTCATAATTCTCAAGTCCCAGTAGCTTGCATCCCTGAACCTCTAGGTGGGAACTGGGGGAGCAAAACCCCTCCCCACTGTAAGGGCAGAGCAAGTCCGAGACCACCTCATGAGACTGAATGTCTACAAGTCTATGGGGCCAGATGACATGCATCCCAGGGTCCTGAAGGAGTTGGCTGATGTGGTTGCTGAGCCACTCTCCATCATATTTGCAAAGTCATGGCTGTCAGGAGAGGTCTCCGGGGACTGGAAAAAGGGTCACGTCACTCCCATTTATAAGATAGGGAGCAAGGAAGACCCAGGGAATTACAGGCTGGTGAGCCTCACCTCTGTGCCTGGGAAGATAATGGAACAGATCCTCTTGGATGACATGTTGACATGAGGGATGAGCGCGTGGTCCGGGACAGCCAGCATGGCATCACCAAGGGAAGGTCGTGTCTTACCACTCTGGTGACCTTCTATGATGGAGTGAGAGCATCTGAAGATAAGGGGAAGGCTACCGATGTCATCTACCTGGACTTGTGCAAGGCCTTTGACATGGTCCCCCACCACATCCTTATCTCTAAACTGGAGAGATGTGGATTTGACGGGTGGACCATCCAGTGCAGAAAAAACTAGTTGAAAGGATCCAGACAAAGAGTGGTGGTCAATGGGTATATGTCCAGGTGCAGGCTAGTGACAAGTGGTTTCCCCCAGGGATCTGTCTTGGGACCGGTTCTCTTTAACATCTTCATCAATGACATCGATGATGGAATTGAGTGCACCCTCAGCAAGTTTGCGGATGACACCAAGCTGAGTGGTGTGGTTGACACAACAGAAAGAAAGGAAGCCATCCAGAGGGATCTTGACAGGCTGGAAAGGTGGGCCTGGGTGAACCTAGTGAGGTTCAACACTGCAAAGTGTAAGGTGCTGCACTCGGGCCGGAAGAGTCCCAGACATATATACAGATTGGGAGAAGAGCTCCTGGAGAGTAGCCCTGCTGAGAAGGACCTTGGTGTCATGGTGGATGAGAAACTTCACATGAGGCAGCAGTGTGCTCTTGCAGCTCGAAAGGCCAATGGTATCCTGGGCTCCATCAAAAGAGGGGTGGCCAGCAGGGACAGGGAGGTGATTGTCCCTCTCTCCTCTGCCCTCGTGAGGCCCCATCTGGAGTACTGTGTCCAGATCTGGGAGCCGCAATACAAGAAAGATGTGGAACTGTTGGAGAGGGTTCAGAGGAGGGCCACGAAGATGATTAGAGGGCTGGAGCACCTGCCCTACGAAGAGAGGCTGAGGGAGCTGGGTTTGTTCAGTCTGGAGAAGAGAAGGCTGCAGGGGGACCTCATTGCAGCCTTCCAGTACCTGAAGGGAGCATATAAACAGGAGGGGAATCAACTTTTTAAAAGGGTAGATAATGGCAGGACAAGGGGGAATGGCTAAAGCTAAAGGAAGGAAGGTTTAAGTTAGATATTAGGGGGAAGTTTTTACAGAGAGAGTGGTGAGGTGCTGGAACAGGCTGCCCAGAGTGTTGGTGGATGCCCCGTCCCTGGAAGTGTTCAAGGTCAGGTTGGATGGGGCCCTGGGCAACCTTGTGTAGATCCAGGCCTGGAGGTTGGTGGCTGTCCTGGTTTCAGCTATGATGGAGTTAAATTTTTTTTTAGCAGTGGATGGAATGCCATGTTTGGGTGTTAGCATGAGAATAGTGCTGATAGCACCCTGATGTTTCCGATTTGTTGCCGGGCAATCAAGTACCTTTCTCAGCTCTGCATACTTCCTTACTAGTGAGAAAGGAGGGGATGCAGCCAGGACAGGTGACTCGAATTGGCCAAAGAGGATATTCCATGCCAGTTATGTCATGCTCAGTATAAAGGGGGACTGGGGGGAAGAGGGGGAGACAACGCCAGGACGTGCAGTTTCTGGGGACGGTCGGGTTGTCCGGGACGGGCTCTAAGCTGTGCGGCCCGAGTTGTGTGGTTTGGTGAGAAATTGCATTGTGTATCACCAGTTTCATCTATTTTGTGCTTTAAACTTATGTTATTGTTATATCTAGTTTTCTGTTATTGTTTAGTAAACTATCCTTATCCCAACCTGCGTGGTTCTGGTTTCTAGGTTGTGGTTTCGTTCCCTCCTTTCTTCCTTCCCTTTTTTCCCCCTCCCCCAACTTCCCTTCCCCCTTCCTTTTAAAAGTACAAGCGACTGTGTGGGGTGCGGCCCTCGGCCGGGGCAAAACCACGACAGTGGCCCTGCCTGTGGCAGGGGGGTTAGAACTCTATGATCCTTGGGGTCCCTTCCAACCCATACCATTCTATGATAAGATGCCCAAGATTCCTGGTTCATGGACGGTAGTAGTTTCGTCCAGCAAGTTATCCATAAGTGACCACTACTGACCAGGTAATAGAATCAAATCCTTTACCTATTGGAACTTCAGCCCAAAAGGCAGAAATTACTGCCTTGGCCAGAGCATTAGAACTTGCAGCAGGAAAAAGGATAAATCTATGGACAGATTCTAAGTATGCCTTTGGAGTTGTGCATGCACATGGAGCAATTTGGAAAGAGTGTGGACTTTTAACAAGTCAAGGGAAACACATTAAACAAGCGGAAGAAGTTCTTCGCTTATTAGAAGCAGTACAACTACCAGCCAAGGTTGCCATTATGCACTGTCGGGAACATACGAAAAGTAACATTGATCGAGAAAAAGGTAACAGATTGGCTGATAATGGAGCTAAACAGGCTGCAGAAAGGACATCTGGAAATTTTAACTCTGATTCCAACCAATAAAGACCATGAACTTGAATTATGTGATCAGGAAAATGTTAAATATTCTAAATGAGATCAGGAATTGATGTTGGAACCTGAAGTACAAATCCCCTCTAAAGGATGGGCACGCTTAGAGGATGGAAGGATAATTATACCCTCCACTTTGATTTGGAATTTGGTCAAGAAAGGACATGATAAAACCCATTGGGGAGCAGATGCTTTATATGAATATTTAAGTCAAAAGTGGATAGGAAGAAATATGTATACAGCTGTTCAACAGATCACATGGCAATGTGCAGTGTGCTTAAGAAATAATCCTAATACAGGGAATCGAATAAAATTGGGTACGACTGGAAAGGGAAATACGTCTGGAGACAGTTGGCAAATTGATTTTTCTGAACTCCAAAGCAAAGGGCGTTATCAATACCTGTTGGTACTGACAGGTACTTTTAATGGGTGGCCAGAAGCTTTCCCTTGCAGAACTAACAAAGCAAGAGAAGTAACTAAGGTACTGCTAAATGAAATAACACCTTGATTTGGAGTACCTACAGTCATTTCATCAGATAGGGGATCACATTTTTGTGCGCAGGTAGTACAAGTGAGCAAGCTATTGGTAATTGATTGGCAACTACACACTCCTTATAGGCCACAAGCGAGTGGACAGGTGCAGAAGATGAACCATTTGATAAAACAACAGACAGCTAAAATTTGCCAAGAAGCAAACTTGTATTGGTATTAAGCATTGCCCATAGCTTTGCTCAGGATATATGTAAAGCCTAGAGCTAAAGAGAATCTCAGTCCTTTTAAAATATTATATGGAAGACCATATCACACTAGATATAAAGGAGAGGATCTAAATCAGGAGATTCTTATTTACAGAATTATATGATATCTGTAGGAAAACAATTAAAACAAATTAATAAGAGAATTTTAGTGACCAGAACCAAAGGTTTAGACTACCCTATACCTTTTAATCCTGGAGACTGGGTTTTTATTAAAAATTTTTCAAGTGATCCTCTTCAGGAAAAGTGGGACAGACCATACCAGGTGCTGTTAACAACTTTCACAGCCATCAAGGTACAAGAGTGACCCACCTGGATTCATTACTCCCGAGTAAAAAGAGCCCCAGGAGAGCAATTGATCTCTGAATCTCAATGATCTTAAGGCTGAAACTGCGGAGATGGTAACATGAAAAATGACTCGATATATTTAATAATCTGGTTCTCTCAAACCGTTACTGCCTGGAAGGCCAGTGCTTATGTACAACTGACACAAGCTACTGGGCGAGTTTTGAACTTATCTGACTGTTGGATATGTACAGCACTGCCCAAGGAGAACATGGAACTGCCCCTCTTTGGAATACTAGTATCATATGCTAATTGGAGTTGGGCCTATAACTCCTCGAAGGATTCTCTGGTTCCAGATAGCAGAGAGACTATACGTTCTCAAGAGATTGAAAGAGTTGAATGTTTGCCCGGTCAAAAATTGATGCAACTCCCTAGTGGAAAAACATTATGCTGGGGGACAGCCACAATGATGTCAAATATCCCGACATCATACAGTTGTAAGAATAACAGATTAAGGAATGGGACCAGTCCCAAATTTGAGCTGCAAAGTTTGGGAAAATCCACAATCATAATGATCAGTAGGCGACAGTGATCACTCTGGTAAGCTCAGGGGCTGTGTGTCAGATCGGGCTGTACAGAGAGGTTCCCTACATCTGGGCACCCCGTGCAGCTCCTTCGACCCGCGGCAACAACCCGAAGCTCGCCAAAGCTTACCCTTCCCCTGACATCACATGACCCCACCCTCTAACTTTAAAAGGGATTAAGGAGGGCAGCGACTAGCCACACAATGCAGGCAAGCAAGCAGGAGAGCTCAGACAAGACAGCCAGCCAGCCCGCTCGCCAGGCAGAGGAAGTATAGGAGCTCAGCCAACAGACAGGTGAGGGTCACTAATATTTAGTAAAGTATTGCGTGATGGTGTCTACCCGGTGCAAGGCTATGACCCCAACACCTTCCACTGTGGAGGTAGGAACCCAGTTCAACCAACCACAGAAGCATGTTGCAGTGCAGGTCTTGGGGTGCAGGGAATGTCACAACATGCTTGCAGCAGGAGACAGCTCTGATCATGGCTGTGTACTGTGTGAGATGATAAGGGATCTCCTCAGCCAAGCAGCATACCTACAAGAAGAGGTAGATGTGCTCAAAGATAAACTAGACAGGCTCATGAGCATCAGGGAGGCTGAAATGGAGATAGATCGGATGGGCCAGGTTCTGTCCTCCCAGCCACAGAAACGTGAGTACCCAGTAGATAGCGTCCAGGACCAGAGTGACCCTATACCCTCCCACAGACAGGACAGTATAAATGATAGGGACAAATGGAAGCAGGTGCATGGCAAGGGCAGTAGGAGAGTGCCTTCCAAGCCTGTCCTTCCTCCACAAGTTCCTCTGAGCAATAGATACGAGGCCCTACTATAAGGGGACCAGCCAGATAATGAGATGGCTGATAGGAAAATTACTTCTGAGGTTGTATTCCCTAGGACAAGACCACCTAAGCAAACCATCAAAACAGCCTCTGTTAAGATGAAAAGACAGGTCACTGTCTTAGGAGATTCCCTTCTGGAGGTAACTGAGGGCCCGATCTGTAGGCTGGACCCTCTACATAGGGAAGTCTGCTGCCTTAAGGGAGCTTCAGTTAGGGACTTAACAAAGCGAGTCCCAACCTTGGTCAGGGACACGGACTATTATCCACTTTTAATTTTTCAAATAGGCAGTAATGAAATACATAAAAGAAAACTGAGGACCATTAAGAAAGATTTAAGGGCCCTGGGACGCATGGTACGAGGATCTGGAGCACAGGTAGTGTTCTCCTCTGTCATTCACAATATCACACAGAATCACAGAATCACAAGGTTGGAAAAGACCTTTAAGATCAAGTCCAACCATTCACATCCTAAACTAAACCATATCCCTAAGTACTTCATCTACCCTTTTTTTGAACACATCCAGGGAAGGTGACTCGACCACCTCCCTGGGCAGCCTGTTCCAGGCCCTGACAACTCTTTCAGTAAAAAATTTTTTCCTAACATCCAATCTAAACCTGCCCTGGCGCAGCTTCATGCCATTCCCCCTTGTCCTGTCACCTGTCACCTGGCTGAAGAGACCATCACCTACCTCTCTATAACCTCCCTTCAGGTAGTTGTAGGCGGTGATAAGGTCTCCCCTCAACCTCCTCTTCTCTAGGCTAAACAGCCCCAGCTCCCTCAGCCGCTCCTCATAGGATTTGCCCTCCAGCCCCTTCACCAGCCTGGTTGCCCTTCTCTGGACTCGCTCCAGGACCTCCATGTCCTTCTTGTGGTGAGGAGCCCAGAACTGGACACAGTACTCGAGGTGCGGCCTCACCAATGCCGAGTACAGGGGCACAATCACCTCCCTAGACCTACTGGCCACACTGTTTTTGATACAAGCCAAGATGCCATTGGCCTTCTTGGCCACCTGAGCACAGTGCTGACTCATATTCTGTCTGCAGTCAACCAACACCCCCAGGTCCTTCTCTGCCTGACAGCTCTCCAGCCAGTCTTCCCCAAGCCTGTAGCGCTGCATGGGGTTATTATGTCCCATGTGCAGCACTCTACACTTGGCCTTGTTAAACTTCATCCCATTGGTCTCAGCCCATCAGTCCAGTCTGTTCAGATCCCTCTGAAGAGCCTCCCTACTCTCAGGCAGATCAATACTTCCTCCCAGTTTAGTGTCATCTGCAAACTTAGTGAGGGAGCATTCAATCCCTTCGTCGAGATCATTGATAAAGATGTTGAACAAGACTGGACCCAGGACTGAGCCCTGGGGGATGCCACTCGTGACCGGCCTCCAACTGGATTTTGTTCCATTTACCACCACCCTCTGGGCTCGGCTATCCAGGCCCATTCCTACTACAGGGAATGGGGAGGGTTGGATTGAGAAGAGCCAGGAAATTAATACCTGGCTCAGAGCATGGTGCGAGAAACAGAACTTTTGGTTCTTTGAGAATGGGCTGGCTTGAGCCTCACCAGCCTTTCTTTCGAGGGATGGGGAGCATTTATCCCCTAGGGGCAGAAGGATACTGTCCAAGAAGCTAGCAGGGCTCATTAATAGAGCTTTAAACTAGATAGGAAGGGGGAGTGGGACAGGGCCAGGCTAGATGGAAAAAAGCCTGGGTGTGGTGGTGGAGTTACTGAGGGATGGTGTGCTGGCAATGACTTCTGGTCAGCCACTCTAGTTAACCAGGGGGTTAGTGTCCTAACTCAGAGTAGAGATGTAACTACTACTGATAGGCTAGGTAACTTAAACAGCTGTCACTTGGGAAGCAAGGCTTCCCCAAGGAGCACAACAAGATCAGTAGACCAGCTGAAGTGCATCTACACCAATGCACGCAGCATGGGGAACAAAAAAGAGGAATTAGAAGTCCTTGTAAGTACAGGAAATTATGATGTGATTGCCATCACAGAAACGTGGTGGGATAATTCACATAACTGGAGTGCTGCTATGGCTGGTTATAAACTATACAGGCGTGACAGGCTGGGTAGGAGAGGAGGTGGGGTAGCCCTGTATGTCAGAGAATGCTTTGACAGCCTAGAGCTGGAGTATGATGAAGACAGGGTCGAGTGTCTCTGGGTGAAAATCAGAGGAGAACAAAATCAGTGAGATATAGTGATGGGAGTCTGCTATAGACCACCTGACCAGGAGGAGGAAGCTGATGAGTTGTTTTTTAAACAACTGGGAGAAGTCTTGCGATCACCAGCCCTCGTCCTTATTGGGGACTTCAACTCACCGGATGTCTCCTGGAGGTACAATACAGCAGGGAGGAAACAGTCTAGCAGGTTCCTGGAGGGTTTGGAAGACAACTTCCTGACCCAGCTGCTAAATGAACCCACAAGGGAAGGTGCCCTGCAGGACTTGTTGTTTGTCAATAGAGAAGGCCTAGCGGGGGATGTGAAGGTTGGAGGACGCCTGGGGCATAGTGATCATGAGCTTATAGAATTCTTAGTACTGGGAGAAGTAAGGAAGGGAGACAGCAGAACAAGCACCATAGAATTCCGTAGGGCTGACTTTGGACTGTTCAGAAAGCTGCTCGATAAGATTCCATGGGAGGCAGCCCTTGAGGGCAAAGGAGCCCAAGAGGGTTGGTTGCTCCTCAAGAAGGTAATCTTGGCGGCACAAGAACAGGCTGTCCCAGTCGGTCAGAAGAGGGGTCGGCGAGCTAGGAAGCCAGCCTGGCTGAGTAGAGAGATCCAGGCTGATTTACGGGAAAAGAAGGAAAAATATGACCTTTGGAAGAAGAGGCAGGTGTCTTGGGATGATTATAGGAATTTAGTGAGATCATGTAGGGAGAAAGTCAGAAGGGCTAAAGCTGAACTGGAACTCAGGCTGGCCAGTTCTGTAAAAGATAATAAAAAGTCCTTCTATAGGTATATTAACAGTAAAAAGAGGGTCAAGGAGAATCTCCAGCCCTTATTGGATGCTGGTGGCACATTAGTGACAAGGGATGAGGACAAGGCTGAGGTCCTTAATTCCTTCTTTGCCTCAGTCTTTAACAGTAATGAAGGATATTCTGTGAGTACTCATCCTCCGGAACTGGCTGACAGGGAGGGGAAGAATAACAAAGTTCCCATGGTTCAGGAGGAAATGATTAGCGAACTACTTGGCCAATTAGATACCCACAAGTCAATGGGGCCAGATGGGATTCACCCAAGGGTGCTGAAGGAGCTGTCAGATATGCTTGCCAAACCCCTTTCCATCATCTAGCAGCAATCCTGGCAGACTGGGGAAGTTCCACTCGACTGGAGGCTGGCAGATGTTACACCCATATACAAGAAGGGCCGGAAGGAGGATCCGGGGAACTACAGGCCTGTCAGTCTGACCTCAGTCCCAGAGAAGATCATGGATAGGGTCATCTTGGGAGCTATCATGCAGCACATGCACGATGGCCAGGGGATCAGGCTTAGTCAACATGTTTTTACAAAGGGTAGATCCTGTCAAACTAACCTGATCACCTCCTATCACAAGGTGACCCGCTTAATGGACGAGGGGAAGGCTGTGGATGTGATCTACCTGGACTTCGGTAAAGCCTTTGACACCATTTCTCACAACATTCTGACTGAGAAACTGGCTGCCACTGGCCTGGACAGGTGGACCCCCAGCTGGGTTAAAAACTGGCTGGATGGCCATGCCCAAAGGGTGGTGGTAAATGGAACAAAATCCAGCTGGAGGCCGGTCACGAGTGGCGTCCCCCAGGGCTCAGTCCTGCGTCCAGTCTTGTTCAACATCTTTATCAATGATCTCGATGAAGGGATTGAATGCTCCCTCACTAAGTTTGCAGATGACACTAAACTAGGAGGAAGTGTTGATCTGCCTGAGAGTAGGGAGGCTCTTCAGAGGGATCTGAATAGACTGGACTGATGGGCTGAGACCAATGGGATGAAGTTTATCAAGGCCAAGTGTAGAGTGCTGCACATGGGACATAACAACCCCATGCAGCGGTACAGGCTTGCGGGGTTCTGGCTGGAGAGCTGTCAGGTAGAGAAGGACCTGGGGGTGTTGGTTGACTGCAGGCTGAATATGAGTCAGCAGTGTGCCCAGGCAGCCAAGAATGCCAATGGCATCTTGGCTTGTATCAAAAACAGTGTGGCCAGTAGGTCTAGGGAAGTAATTGTGCCCCTGTACTCGGCATTGGTGAGGCCGCACCTCGAGTACTGTGTCCAGTTCTGGGCTCCTCACCACAAGAAGGACATGGAGGTCCTGGAGCGAGTCCAGAGAAGGGCAACCAGGCTGGTGAAGGGGCTGGAGGGCAAATCCTATGAGGAGCGGCTGAGGGAGCTGGGGCTGTTTAGCCTAGAGAAGAGGAGGTTGAGGGGAGACCTTATCACCATCTACAACTACCTGAAGGGAGGTTATAGAGTGATTGGTGATGGTCTCTTCAGCCAGGTGACAGGTGATAGGACAAGGGGGAATGGCATGAAGCTGTGCCAGGGCAGGTTTAGATTGGACATTAGAAAAAAATTTTTTACTGAAAGAGTTGTCAGGGCCTGGAACAGGCTGCCCAGAGAGGTGGTTGAGTCACCTTCCCTGGATGTGTTCAAAAAAAGGGTAGATGAGGTACTTAAGGATATGAATTAGTTTAGGATGCGAATGGTTGGACTTGATGATCTTAAAGGTCTTTTCCAACTCTGTGATTCTGTGATAACTTTTTTTTTAATTTGTTTTCTATTGCTTTTACACACGACTGTATCTTATCTTTGTTAAACTGCCTGTATATCAACCCACAAGCTTTTCTTTGTATTTTCTCTTTCCCCGTCCCTCTGAGGATGGGGAGCAATAGAGTGGCTTGGTAGCTACCTGGCAGCCAGCCAAGGTGAACCCACCACAGGTCATAGAATCACCTGGGTTGGAAGAGACCCTTAAGCTCATTGAGTCCAACCACAGCCTAACCCTGCTTAGTCCACCTCTAGATCATGTCCTTAAGCACTTCATCTACACGCCTTTTAAATACCTCCTGGGCTGGTGACTCCACCACCTCCCTGGGCAGCCTATTCCAATGCTTGAAAACTGTCCTGGTTTCAGCTATGATGGAGTTAATTTTTTTTAGCAGTGGATGGAATGCCATGTTTGGGTGTTAGGATGAGAACAGTGCTGATAGCACCCTGATGTTTCTGGTTGTTGCTGGGCAATCAAGGACCTTTCTCAGTTCTTCATACTTCCTTACTAATGAGAAAGGAGGGGACGCAGCCAGGACAGGTGACCCGAATTGGCCAAAGAGGATATTCCATGCCAGTTACGTCATGCTCAGTATAAAGGGGGACTGGGGGGAAGAGGAGGAGACAACGCCAGGACGTGCAGTTTCTGGGGACGGTCGGGTTCCGGGACGGCTCTAAGCTGTGCGGCCTGAGTTGTGTGGTTTGGTGAGAAATTGCATTGTGTATCACCAGTTTCATCTATTTTGTGCTATAAACTCCTGTTATTGTTATATCTAGTTTTCTGTTATTGTTTAGTAAACTATCCTTATCCCAACCTGTGTGGTTCTGGTTTCTAGGTTGTGGTTTCTTTTCCTCCTTTCTTCCTTCCCTTTTCCCCCTCCCCCAACTTTCCTTCCCCCTTCCTTTTAAAAGTACAAGCGACTGTGTGGGGTGCGGCCCTCAGCTGGGGCAAAACCACGACAAAAACCCTTTCAGTAAAAAAATTCTTCCTGATATCTAACCTAAATCTCACCTGGTGCAATTTTAAGCCATTTCCTCTCATCCTATCGCTTGTCACCCAAGAGAAGAGACCAACCCTGACATCTCTGCAACTGCCTTGCAGGTAGTTGTAGAGAGTGATAAGGTGTCCCCTCAGCCTCTTTTTCTCAAGCCTAAGCTCCCTCAGCCATTCCTCATAGGACTTGTGCTCCAGACCCTTCACCAGCTTTGTCGCCTTCCTATGGATGCGCTCCACCATCTCAAGATCCTTCCTGTAGTGAGGGACCCAAAACTGAACAGAGTACTAGAGGTGTGGCCTCACCAGAGCTGAGTACAACAATCACTTCCCTACTCCTGCTGGTCGCACTATTCCTGATGCGGGCCAGGATGCCATTTGCCTTCTTGGCCACCTGGGCACACTGCTGGCTCATGTTCAGCCGCCTGTCCACTAACACCCCCAGGTCCTTTTCCTCCAGGCAACTCTCCAGCCACTCTGCCCCAAGCCTGTAACACTGCCTGGGGTTATTGTGACCAAAGTGCAGGACCCGGCACTCGGACCTGTTGAAACCCATACAGTTGGCCTCTGCCCATCGATCTAGCCTGTCCAGGTCCCTCTGCAGAGCCATCCTGCCTTCCAGCAGATCGACACTCCCACACAATTTGGTGTTGTCTGCAAACTTACTGAGGGTGCACTCAATCCTCTTGTCCAGATCATTAATGAAGATGTTAAAGAGGACCGGCCCCAGCACCGAGCCAAGGGGAGCACCACTTGTGACCTGCAGCCAGCTGGATTTAGCTGCATTCATCACAAATCTTTGGGCTCGGCCATCCAGCTAGTTTTTAACCCAGTGAAGAATATACCCATCTAATCCATGAGCGTCTAGTTTCTCTAGGAGGATGCTGTGGGAGACAGTGTCGAAGGCTTTACTGAAGTCCAGGTAGACAACATCTACGGCCTTCCCCTCATCCACCGAGCAGGTTACCTTGTCGTAGAAGGAGATCAGGTTGGTCAAGCACAATCTGCCTTTCATAAACCCATGCTGACTGGGCCTGATCGCCTGGTTGTCCTGCATGTGTTGCGTGATGGTACTCAGGATGATTTGTTTCATCTCCTTCCCCAGCACCGAGGTCATAAGAAAAAAATGCATAAGAAAAAAATTGACAGATGCCACACCCCCAGCTTCTGGTGGAAATCCCACCTCCTCCCAGAAGCCTCAGGGGCTATTTGCCCCAGAAGTCCTCTCTTCTGGTCAAATCCTCTGTTGTGATTTGCTAGAGGGAATAGCACTCTCCACTTCTGGTTTACCCCAAAGTACATCAGACCAGGAAGGTTATTATCCTACATACACAGTAGGGCACCATTTTGTTTTGACCACCAGTTTATGACAGGGTTCAGGACATTTTAGGGCAGGCAGATGCCATTTTGTTAAATGTAATACTGCTCTGTGATTTGCTGATGTCCATTTATTGACTCTGTCCTACTCACATGTTCTTAGGCAGCCCTGTGATTGGCTGCCTGTTTACTTTGGACCATACTTTTCAATACACTATATACAAATATAGAATCACAGAACCAGGAATCACAGAATGGTAGGGGTTGGAAGGCACCTCTGGAGATCATCTAGTTCAACCCCATGCTAAAGCGGGATCACCTAGAGCAGGTTGGACAGGATCATGTCCAGGTGGGTTTTGAATATCTCCAGAGAAGACGACTCCACAACCTCTCTGGGCAGCCTGTTCGAGTGCTCTGTTACCCTCAGAGTAAAGTTTTTCCTCATATTCAGATGGAACTTCCTGTGTTCCAGCTTGTGCCTGTTGCCCCTTGTCCTGTGACTGGGCACCACTAAAAAGAGTCTGGCCCCATCCTCCTGACAAGTCCCCTTTAGATATTGATAAGTATTGATGAGATCCCCTCTCAGTCTTCTCTTCTCCAGGCTAAACAGACTCAGCTCTCAGCCTTTCCTCATAAGAATCATAGAATCATAGAATTGTCTTAGTTGGAAGGGACCCTTTAGATCATCAAGTCCAACCATCACCCTAACCTGCCAACCACCACCCTAACCTGCCAACCACCACTAAACCATGTGCCTAAGCACTGCATCTAACTGTCTTTTAAATACCCCCAGGGATGGAGACTCCACCACTTCCCTGGGCAGCCCGTCCCAATGCCTAAGACAGATGCTCCAGTTCCCTCATCATCTTTGTAGTCCTCTGCTGGACTTTCTCCAGTAGTTCCTTGTCTTTATTGAACAGGGGAGCCCAGAACTCGACACAGTACTCCAGATATGGCCTTACTAGGGCCAAGCGGAGAAGGAGGATAACCTCCCTCGACCTGCTGGCCACACTCTTCTTAATGCACCCCAGGATACCATTGGCCTTCTTGGCACGTTGCTGGATCATGGTTAATTTGTTGTCCACCAGGACTCCCAAAGTCCTTCTCTGCAGAGTGGCTTCCTATCAGGTCAACCCCTAACCTGTACTGGTGCTTGAGGATATTCCTCCCTAGGTGGAGGATCCTACACTTGCCTTTGTTGCATTCCATTTGATTCCTCTCCTTCCAACTTTCTAGCCTGTCCAGGTCTCATTGAATAGCAGCAGTGCCTTCAGGAGCATTGGCCACTCCTCCCAGTTCAGTATCGACAGCAAACTTGCTGAGGGTACACTGTCCCCTTGTCCAGACCATTGAAGAACATATTGAATTGGACCGGACCCAGTACTGACACTTGGGGAACACTGTATCAGAAATCAGGAAACAAACTCTTTAATGCCAATACAGTATTAAAGAGCAGGCATTCTTTATTGCTGGATGGGGGTGGGGGGTGGAGGTGGAGATGGAGATATCATTCCACCAAATGTGCATTGCAATTCATAAGAGGCAGGCATTTTTATACACATCATCGTTTGTATATTCATTAAGTCATTTAGATATGCATCAGATTTCTCCAAATGGTCATACATATTTGGTCTATTTCCTGGAACTAATTAGCACTTCACAGAATCACACAATCACAGAATTGTAGGGGTTGGAAGGGACCTTGAGAGATCATCGGGTCCAACCCCCCTGCCAAAGCAACTCCCTAGCTCATATTGCACAGATAGGCGTCCAGACGGCTCTTGAATATCTCCAGAGAAGGAGACTCCACCACCTCCCTGGGCAGCCTATTCCAGTGCTCTGTCACCCTCACTGTGAAAAAGTTCTTCCGCATGTTAGTGTGGAAATTTCTGTGCTCCAATTTGCAGCCACTGCACCTTGTCCTATCTCCACAGACTACTGAAAAGGGGCTGGCCAATTCCCCCTGCACCCCATACTTAAGACATTTATAAACATTAATTAGGTCCCCCCTTAGTCTTCTTTTCCCTAGACTGAACAGCCCCAGCTCACTCAGCCTTTCCTCATACGGGAGATGTTCCAGGCCCTTAATCATCTTCGTAGCCCTTCTCTGGACTCTCTCCAGGAGATCCCTGTCCTTTTTATACCAGGGAGCCCAGAACTGGACACAATACTCCAGGTGGGGCCTGACCAGGGCAGAGTAGAGGGGGAGGATCACCTCCTTCGACCTGCTGGCCACACTCTTCCTGATGCATCCCAGGATCCCATTGGCCCTCTTAGCCACCAGGGCACACTGCTGGCTCATGGCCAACCTGTCATCGACCAGGACCCCCAGGTCCTTCTCCACAGAGCTCTTCTCCAGCAGGTCATCCCCCAGCCTGTACTGATACAGACGGTTATTCCTCCCCAGGTGCAAGACTTCACACTTGCTTTTGTTGAATTTCATTAGGTTTCTCCCTGCCCAGCTTTCCAGCCTGTCCAGGTCTCGCTGGACGGCAGCGCAGTGTTCCTGCGTGTCAGCCACCCCTCCCAGCTTTGTATCATCGGCGTACTTGCTGAGGGTGGATGCTATTCCCTCATCAAGGTCGTCGATGAAGATATTAAACAGGACTGGACCCAACACTGAGCCCTGGGGAACACCGCTAGTCACAGGCCTCCATTCAGATTCTGCTCCACTGATCACGACCCTCTCAGCCCGGTCCGACAGCCAGTTCTCAACCCACTCATCTATCCCATGCTCTCTCAGCTTTTCTATCAGGATGTCATGGGAGACAGTATCGAAAGCCTTGCTGAAGTCAAGGTAGATGACATCCACTGCTCTCCCTCCATCCACCCAGCCGGTGATGAGATCACAGAAGGCTATGAGATTGGTCGAGCACGATCTCCCCTTGGTGAATCCATGCTGACTGCTCGTCATGACCTTCTTCTCTTCCAGTTGCTTGGTAATGGCATCCAGAACAAGCTGTTCCATAACCTTTCCAGGGACAGAAGTGAGGCTGACTGGCCTATAATTGTTAGGGTCCTCCTTCTTGCCCTTTTTAAAGACCGGAGTGACATTGGCTATCCTCCAATCCTCAGGTACTTCTGTTTTCCAAGAGCTATCGAAGATGATAGCAAGCGGACCTCAAGTTCCTTATCTTGGTTTCAACAGGTTTCTGCTAGTTTATCTGCACTCCTTCAGGATGTACCATTCACAGTTGTGAAAAGTGTGTTCTTCTCCGAGGCTTCTTCTTCAAGGCTGCCAAATCATCAGATTTAACCCCTGATATCAACATCCTGATTGCAACACCACTAGCTACAGGCCTCCGACTAAACTCTGTGCTGCTTATCACAACCCTCTGCACCCTGCCATTCAGACAGTTCTCAATCCACCTCACTGTGTACTCATCTGACCCACGCTTCCTAAGCTTACCTACGAGGATGTTATGGTAGACTGTCAAAAGCCTTGCTGAAATCGAGGTAGACAACATCCATTTCTCTCCCCTTATCTGCCCAGCCAGTCATAGAATCATAGAATGGTTGAGTTGGAAGGGACCTCAAAGATATTCCGGAGATGAGCCAGGGGCTTCTGAGGATGATCAGAGGACTGGAGCACCTCTCCTACAAAGACAGGCTGCAAGAGTTGGGCTTGTTCAGCCTGGAGAAGAGAAGGCTCAGTGGCAACCTTATAGCAGCCTTCCTGTACCTGAAGGGGATGTACAGGAAAGCTGGGGAAGGACTGTTTGTAAGGGCATGTAGCAATAAGACAAGGGGCGATGGTTTTAAACTAGAGCAGGGTAGGTTTAGATTGGACATTAGGAAGAAGTTTTTCGTGGTGGAGGCCCCATCCCTGGAGGCATTCAAGATCAGGCTTAATGAAGCTCTGAGCAACTTGATCTAGTTAAAGGTGTCTCTGCTTACTGCAGGAGGGGGCGGGGGGGGGAGGGGTAGATGACCTTTAAAAGTCACTTCCAACCTAGAGTATTCTATGATCATCTAGTTCCAACCCCTCTGCCAGGAACAGGGACACCCATCACTAGACCAGGTTTCCCAGAGCCTCATCCAACCTGGCCTTAAACACTTCCAGGGATGGGGTTTCCTCTCTGGGCAACCTGTGCCAGTGCCTCACCACCCTCATGGTAAAGAATTTCTTCCTAATATCTAATCTAAACCTACCCTCTTTCAGCTTAAAGCCATTACTCCTTTTCCTATCGCTACACTCCCTGATGAACAGTCCCTCTCCCCTTTCCTGTAGGACCCCTTCAAGTATTGGTAGGCTGTAATTAGGTCTCCCAGGCCACTCAGCCAGTTTTCCATTCTCCTTATCCAGCCTCTACCTTGTCAGCTTCTCTATGAGGATTCTATGTGAGACACTGTCAAAAGCCTTCCTGAAGTCTGGGTAGTCAGTATCTGCCAGAGCCGAAGTTTTGCGGACTCAACTCGGATCAATGTGATCAAATGCTGAGCTCCTTTATTGAAACACACACAGAGCTTATATAGGTTTCTATATCAGTACACGAGTTACATTACATTGCTATTGGTTAGATGCTCTGTTCACCCGCCTTACATGCGTCTCACTATTGCTAATAATTGGTTGAGGCTACACAGTCACGTCATTCCTTTTTAAGGCAGTTGTTAACATTCTTGCAGTTTCTTATCTCATGGAATTTCTGACAAGCTCCTGTTCTCACAGACATCTGCTCTCCTCTTACTGCATACTGACATGTTTCTGCTAGCTTCCCCAGGCCTGATTATATGGGGGTCAGCAATAAATCTGGATGGGCCATGAAACCCATTCCTCTCAAAATGTGTTGCTACAAGTATCAACTGCTTTCCTCTCATCTACAGGGCCAGTTATTTCATCACAGAAGGTTATCAAGTTGGTCAAGCATGACTTCCCCTTGGTGAATCCATGCTGACTATTCCTGATGACTTTCTTGTCCTTCCTGTGCTTGGAAATGGTTTCCAGGATTAACTGATCCATAACCTTCCCAGGGATCGAGGTCAGGATGACCGGTCTGTAGTTCCCCGGGTCTTTGTCCTTGTCCTTCTTAAAGATAGGAGTGACATTTGATTTCCACCAGTCGCCATGATGGATCTGAGATTATAAGCAGTGGCCTTGCAGTGACTTTTTCCAGCTCCCTCAGCCCTCATAGGTGCATCCCACCAGGGCCCGTGGACTTATGTACATCCACTTTGCTTAAGTATCCCCTGACCTGATCATGTTCTACCAAGGATGCATCTTCCTTGCTCCAGCCTTTCCTCCTGGTGTCAGGGGCCTGATATTCCTGAAAGCCAGTCTTGCTAGTAAAGACCGAGGCAAAGGAGGCATTCAGTACCTCAGCCTTTTCCATGTCCTGTGTAACCAGGTCCCCTGTATCATTAAGAAGAATTCCCACATTTTCCGTAATCTTCCTTTTGTTGTCTATGTACTTATAAAAGCCCTTCTTGTTGTCATTGATGTTCCTTGCCAAATTCAATTCCATTTGGGTTTTATCTTTCCTAACTAATTAGGAAAGAGAGACTTGGACGATTGTGGTGGTTTAGCCCTGTCTGGAGGCCAGATGCTCACCAAAGTCGATCTATCACTACCCTTTTTAGTTGGACAGGGGAGAAAATATATATTGAGAGAGGCTCAGGAGTCGAGATAAGGACAGGGAGAGATCATCCTGTAATCAACGACATGGGCAAATAAAACTCAACACAGAGTGAAGGAAAGAAAACTATCTAATTTATTACACTACACTACACACCCAGTGAAACCAGAGTCAGATAATGAGAAGCGCAACCAGATCTTAAAACAACGCGACCAGATCTTAAAGCACCTTCCCCCACTCCTCATTTCGTAGCAGACTTTAGTCAGGATTTTGCTTCCTTCTTCCCCCACATTGTGGCACGTGGGGGGCAGGGAATGGGGAAATGGCGTTCTTGGTAGCACCTTCCCCCACGCCTCCATTCTTAGCAGAATTCCCTATAGTCATGATTTCGCTCCCTTCTTCCCCCACATTGTGGAACGGGGGGGCAGGGACTGGGAAAATGGGGGCTTCGGTCAGTCCCTTGCAAGTTGGTTTCCTTCTCGGCCGGGGAGGGGGCATTCATTCCACACACCCTCCCCCTGCTGCACCATGGGGTCCCACCCACAGGAGACAGTCCTTCACAAACTTCTCCAACGTGACTCCTTTCCCATAGGTCTTTAAATCTTCACCAGCTGCCCCACCATCCTCCATGGGGTCACAAGCCTCCCCCCAGCAAACCTGTTCCAGCGCAAATCTGTCTCTTGCTCATCTCCGTGTCTGTCTCTCTCCATGGGCTGCAGGTGCTGGCAGGGGCTTGCTCCAACACGGTCACAGTATCTCCTGTATGTCTCCACCTGCTCCATCCAGTGTGGAGCCTCTCCACGGGCTACAGGTGGGGTCTCGGCCTTTTCGATGGGCTGCGGTGGGACACCCGCTCCACCATGGGTTTCTTCATGGGCTGCAGGGGCATCTTTCTCTCCGGCACCTGGGGCGCCTCCTCCCCCGCCTCCCCAGCCTTGGTGTCTGCACAGCTGCTTACATCTTCTCACTCCCTTCTCTGGTGGCAAAATGCAGCTGCTTGCAGTTTTTTTTCTTCTATATGTGATTCACAGAGGAGCTGTGACCATTGCTGAGGCCCCACCTGTAGCCCGTGCAGAGGCCCACACTGGATGGAGCAGGTGGAGACATACAGGAGATGCTATGACCCACATTGGAGCAAGCCCCTACTAGCACTTGCAACCATGGAGAGAGACAGCGACACAGAGATGAGCAAGGGAGAGATTTGCGCTGGAGCAGGTTTTCTAGGGGGAGGCTTGTGACCCCATGGAGGACTGGGACTGAGAGACATTGTGATTTATGACTGCCCGCCATAGCAGTGACCCATGCTGGGGCAGCTGGAGAAGAGCTAAAGCCCCGTGGGAAAGGACTCACATTGGAGAAGTTTGTGGAGGACTGTCTCCCGTGGGTGGGACTCCACGGTGCAGCAGGGGGAGGGTGTGGAATGAATGTCTTTCACCCCCCCCGGCTAAGAAGGAAACCAACTTGCAAGGAACTAACCAAAGCCCCCATTTCCCCAGTCCCTGCCCCTCCCTGTGCCACAATTGGGGGGAAGAAGGGAGCGAAATCATGACTAGACTGAAGTCTGCTAAGAAGGAAGGGGTGTGGGGCAGGTAGAGATGTTTTAAGATCTGGAAAAGGAAAACAGCTCATGAAGAAGTGACCGAGAACCCCATTTCCCCAGTCCCTGCCCCCCACGTTCCACAACAGGGGGGAAGAAGGGAGCAAAATCCTGACTAAAGTCTGCTAAGAAAGGAGGGGTGGGGGAAGGTGCTTTAAGATCTGGTCGCATTGGTCACATCCTAAACTAAACCATATCCCTAAGTACCTCATCTACCCTTTTTTTGAACACATCCAGGGAAGGTGACTCAACCACCTCCCTGGGCAGCCTGTTCCAGGCCCTGACAACTCTTTCAGTAAAAAAGTTTTTCCTAACATCCAATCTAAACCTGCCCTGGCGCAGCTTCATGCCATTCCCCCTTGTCCTATCACCTGTCACCTGGCTGAAGAGACCAACACCTACCTCTCTATAACCTCCCTTCAGGTAGTTGTAGGCGGTGATAAGGTCTCCCCTCAGCCTCCTCTTCTCTAGGCTAAACAGCCCCAGCTCCCTCAGCTGCTCCTCATAGGATTTGCCCTCCAGCCCCTTCACCAGCCTGGTTGCCCTTCTCTGGACTCACTCCAGGACCTCCATGTCCTCCTTGTGGTGAGGGGCCCAGAACTGGACACAGTACTCGAGGTGTGGCCTCACCAATGCCGAGTACAGGGGCACAATCACCTCCCTAGACCTACTGGCCACACTGTTTTTGATACAAGCCAAGATGCCATTGGCCTTCTTGGCCGCCTGGGCACACTGCTGACTCATATTCAGTTGACAGTCAACCAACACCCCCAGGTCCTTCTCTGCCTGACAACACCCCCAGGTCCTTTTCTGCCTGACAATCATATCTTCCAAGTTTATAGTTGGATGCCACTTGAAATTTTCTGTTGTCTAGTCAACAGTGAGTTTACTATAAAGTAATAATTATCAAAAATATGGCTTATTTCCAGTCTGTATAACTGTGGGTACTTCAAATTGCTTCTAAAGTTGTATGTTATATAAGGTATGCTTTATTTGCATCAAGAAACAAATGGAGGCTTTGGAAAATTAAGGTATTTATTTTTCAAATTCATGTTTTAAGTTGCATGTTGTACTGATGTTAGAAACGATAGAAATATATTGTGTTGAGAAGAGAGAAGAAAGAACAGGATGCTACATACAAGGGTTTTTTCTTCTGTTTAGATAGTGCTTTCTGACTCAGCCACCATTCTGACAGTTGTGGCAGAATGTTGGCTAAATATAAAATTCTACTGATTTCCCTCCCACTAAATTGACATCTTGATTTGGTTTGAATCCTAATTTCAAATGGAGTTAGAGATTAGTAGCTGAGATATTGTTAAATGCTGACGTTTTCACTTTATTCCTTTATTAATACAAATTAAATATTCTACTTCATTAGACACTAGAACTTGCTAAAAACCCTGCAATGATGCAGGAAATGATGCCTTGACCGAGCCTTGAGCAACCTTGAAAGTATACCAGGTGGCTACAATGCCTTGCGACGTATGTACACAGATATTCAGGAGCCAATGTTGAATGCGGCACAGGAACAGTTAAGAAACAATTACAGGGGCCACTGAAAGGAAATGGGGTGGGTTTGGTGTCATTGTAGAGACAGACATGACACACCGATCAGTGTATTTTAATATGCTCCAGCCACTTTATTGCAACTGCACAGACTCTTTATAGTATTAACCAAACAACACATACGAACATTATAGGCTAAGGGGTCGTTTTACACTTTGTCCATTGGTTATCTTTTTCCGCCTTCTTCTTGGCTCCGGACAGTCCACACCTGGCCTTCATTATCACCCTGTTGCGTGAGCTTGTTACAAAGGGAGTGATTTCTCTACCTCAAGGGAATGCAGGAATGTTGCCATGGTCAATTTCTTCAGTCATCATGACCTGTTCATCATGCAGACCTGCTGCATCCCCCGACAATTCCCCCTTTTTGTATTTGTGTTACAAAAACTGCCTGTAGAGGTTTCTGCAGGGCCCTTTGCAGAAAGCTCAACAAACACAGCAGTAGGAGTAAGACAACTACTGTAATCACCAAAACCAATAATCCCATTTTGACCATTGACAACATCCATCCTGAAAATTCCCCATTCATTAAACAAGCTGTCCAGTTCAAAGAATCTGTTTTCTTTTTGTATCTTTTGTTTGATCTATTAATTTTTGATTACTCACATGAATCATCTGAGAGTGGTCAGACAGATTCACACAGCACATGCCATCAAAATCCTGACATCCATGCCCATGAGCCAATAAAAGTCAATTGCTGCACAATTTTGTAAGATGTCATGTCTTCCAGAATCCACGTCTGTAGCTAAGGCACTTAATACTTTCGTTGTTGCATTTGTTTGCTTTGCCAACCAACAGGCTACCTTATTTAATTGAGTCAAACCCTTTGTAGCAGCAGCTCCTGGAAAAAACAAACTGGCAGCAATTATATCCCCTCTATTCAGGTTAACATGGGCTTCACATTTTGTGCAGGCACCCATTGTGGTCCATGATCTGTAGAGATACAAGCATAGCCCCTTCCCCAGGTCAAGAGGTCATGCAGACCATACCATTGGCCTGTGACTAGATCTTTTATTTGGACCCTTATTCCTTTTTGCAGGGTCAATTTAGAAAAAAGAGAAGTGAAGAAAAATTGGAGGAACATCAGAATCATTTCTGCAAGATAAAAAGTTAAGAACATAAAGAGCTTTGTCCAACCGTGCCTGTGGTGGTTCTCCCAACATTCCCCCTTTTTGTATTTGAAGCTGACGCTTCAGTGTGCCATGAGCGTGTTCAACAATTGCTTGTCCCATCAGGGAATGAGGAATACCAGTAATGTGAGAAACCCCCCACAAATAGAAAAAAACCACTGGACTTTTCATGAAACATAAGCCAGACCATTGTTTGTTTTCACTTGCTCTGGCACCCCCAAAATGGAAAATGCCTTTTGGAAGTGTCGAATAATACTCTTTTTAGTTTCCCTGCATGGGCCGTAGCTACCAGTGCATGAGAGTACGTATCCACAGTTACATGCGCATATTTCAAGGGCTCAAATTCATTAACATGTGTAACATCCGACTGCCAAAGCTGCAATGCTTGCAGTTCGTAGGGGTTGGTACTATAGAAAACTGGTATGTGATTCCCTTGACATTCTGGACAGACAGCCACAATGGAGTGTGCTTCCAAATGTGATAATCCAAACTGTTTCCTCAAGGCTCGAAAACCTTGGTGAAAAAAACTGATGAGAAAGGATCATGACAAAATACAGTTCTTGTCTTTGCTGTCTCAGCTTCCACAGAGCAAGCAACACTGCAAACAGTAGTTGATTGTCCAAGGCAGTAAGAACCACCTTATTCAACCATTTCACTAAATTTGCTACATAGGCTGAGTCTGTAACAATATTTACAGGGCCTGGAAACAGTTCAAAGGCTAAAACCATAGCATGCAATTCTACTACTTGGGGAGATCCTTGTTGCAGCACTATTTCAGATTTCCACTGTCCGTTCTCTTGCCAGACCACTGCAGCCTTTCCAGTTTTTCCTGACCCATCTGTAAAGACTGTTGGACCAGGTACGGGTTCAGATTGACTGAGCAGCTTTTGGCCAAAAGGTATTTCTTGTGCTAATTTTAGCAGAGGGTGTGAGGACAGATGATAATTAACCTGTCCCTCAAATCCAGCTAGGGCAGCTTGTAGCTCATAGTTGTTGGTAAAACACCATTCAAAGTAACGATTCTGTACAGGTAAAACAATTCGACTAGGATGTTCAGTTCAACACATCTTTTCCTGGTTTTTATAATAATGTCAGCAATCAATTCAAACAATCCAGGTGCTGTTTTTCAAGAACGGAATGGTAAAAATAACCATTCTAAAGTATGCAAAGGATCAGCCCATTTTTCGTTCTATTGTGCCAATAGAGAAAAAGGTATTAATTTGTCAATTAACACAAACACTTGTACGTCACACGACAAGTCAATCCTGTTCACAAGTTTATAACTCAGGGCTTGCTCCACAAGATGTATGACATCTCGTGCCTCTTTTGTTAATTGCCTAGGTTCATTGGGATCACCAGAATGCTTTAGCACTTCGAGTAAAAGCTGCAATTGTGAGTTGGTAAGTCCCAAGTAGGGTTGAATCCAATTTAATATCTCCATCATTTTTTGGACATCATTAAGGGTTTTGATTTCCATGTTCAGCTTGACAGGCTGCGGCTTTACCTGCCTCGCAGCCACAATCATGCCCAGGGATTTCCAGGGGGCTATTTTTTGAACTTTATCTGGGGCGATGACCAGACTGAATTGTTGCAGGCTACAAATGGCTGCTTGTTCTATGTTTTGCAACTGCTCTGCAGTTTCTGCAGCCGGCAAGATGTCGTCCATATAGTGATAGCAATACCCTACAGGGTACGCCTCACATACTGGGGATAGTGCTTGAGCAACAAACAGAACTTTCCAATGATACCTTTTTGCAGGCTCATTATAATTTACAGTTGGTACAGTAAAGGCAAATTTCTCCTTGTCCGGAGGGCCCAAGGTCATAGTAAAGAAGCAATCTTTTAAATCCATAACTACTATATTCCAATCCATAGGTATCATTGCTGGCGAGGGAAGACCTGATCGATACCCTCTGATGCTGACAAACACAGATGATATCTTGTCATAAATCAGTATCACACAGTATAACAGAATTAGGAACCTGACTTCCCTCCCTGAGGTGATAAACAGATGGGCAGGGATTGCATAAAGTGGGTGTGGGTTCACATGCCAAAGCAAGGTGAACAGGTAAAACATCACTGTTATTTCTTTAACAACATGATAAGCATTTATCTTGGCTTTTTAAGACAACTGGGTCAGATCTACTGTTATCCCAGCCCTTCATGCCCCATGTCGTGCGCCAAAAAGGACTGTGGTAGTTCAGCCCCAACCAGTGGCTGAGCACCACACACCACTCGCTCACTCCTGAAGGAGAAAGAGACAGAGCCTGTGTGGGTTGGGATAAGGACAGCTTACTGACCCAATACCCCACCCACAGTCAGACTGCCCTGGAGGCACCCAGGAGTGCCACTCCCTGACCAGCCCCTTTATAAGGGAGTGATAAGACTCCCCTCCCCTTAGGAGTGTAACAAGATCAATAGCCCAGCTGAAGTGCATCTACACCAATGCATGCAGCATGGGCAATGAACAGGAGGAATTACAAGTCCTTGTAAGGCAAAGAGACTATGATGTGATTGCCATCATGGAAACATGGTGGGACAATTCACATGACTGGAGTGCTGCTATGGCTGGATATAAACTCTTCAGGTGGGACAGGAAGGTAGGAGAGGAGGTGGGGTAGCCCTGTATGTGAGAGAATGCTTTGACAGCCTGGAGCTTGATGATGGTGATGACAGGGTTGAGTGTCTGTGGGCAAAAATCAGAGGAGCATGAAATCAGGCAGATATTATGGTGGGAGTCTGTTATAGACCACCTAGCCAGGAGGAAGAGGCTGATTTGTTTTTTAAACAACTGGGAGAAGCCTCGCGATCACTAGCCCTTGTCCTTATTGGGGGCTTCAACTTGCCGGATGTCTCCAAGAAGTACAATAGAGCAGAGAGGAAACAGTCTATCAGGTTCCTGGAGTGTTTGGAAGACAATTTCCTGACTCAATTAGTGAGTGAGCTGACTAGGGAAGGTGCCCTGCTGGACTTCTTATTTGTAAACAGAGAAGGCCTAGTGGGGGATGTGAAGGTTGGAGGATGCCTGGGGCATAGCGATCATGAGCTTATAGAATTCTTAGTACTAGGAGAAGTAAGGAGGGGGACAGCAGAACAGCCACCTTGGACTTCTGTAGGGTAGACTTTGGCCTGTTCAGAAAGCTGCTTGATAAGGTTCCATGGGAGGAAATCCTGGCGGCACAAGAAGAGGCTGTCCCAGTGTGCCGGAAGAGGAGCCATTGAGGAAGGAAGCCAGATTGGCTGAGTGGAGAGATCTGGGAAGATATCAGGAAAATAAGGGAAATCTTTGAGCTTTGGAAGAAGGGGCAGGCGTCTCAGGATGACTATAGGGATGTAGTAAGATTGTGTAGAGAGAAAGTCAGAAGGGCTAAGGCCCAACTAGAACTCAGACTGGCCAGTTCTGTGAAAGATAATAAAAAATTTTTCTATAGATACATCAACAGTAAAAGGAGGGTCAAGGAGACTCTCCAGCCCTTATTGGACGCAGGGAGAACATTAATGACAAGGTGCGGGGGGAGGGAATCCGGCCCGGGGAGGAAAATCAGCGCGGAGAAGCCAGCAGTCGACTCAGTCTGGGTGGTGAAGCAAACTCTGCCTTTATTGCTGAATCACCCTCTTTTATACCATCACTAATTATGCCTACAAGTCAACTTCTCATTGGCTAAGCTCCAAAGGTTACATAAACATAGAATGTTAGAATGTAAGGGAGCCTGTGAGAGCTGGTTAGCATTTAAACAGCACTTCTTCCAAGCTCAGGATTGGTGCGTCCCTATGAGTAAGAAATCAGGGAAGGGTGGCAGAAGACCTGTGTGGATGAGCAAGGAGCTCATGCATAAACTTAAAGGGAAGCAGAAAGTCCATGGATTGTGGAAAAAGGGTCAGAGCACTTGGGAAGGAATGTTGTCAGGGCCTGCAAGGATGTGATGAGGAAGGCTAAAGCCCACCTTGAAATGAAGCTGGCAAAGGATATACAGGATAATAAAAAGGGTTTTTTTAGGTATGTGAATAGTAAGAGGACGACTAGGGATAATGTGGGTCCCCTGCTGAACGAGGGGCCATGAGCCAGCAGTGTGCCCTGGTGGCTAAGAGAGCCAATGGGATCCTGGGGTGCATTAAAAGGAGCGTGGCCAGCAGGTCGAAGGAGGTGATCCTCCCCCTCTACTCTGCCCTGGTCAGGCCCCACCTGGAGTATTGTGTCCAGTTCTGGGCTCCCTGGTATAAAAAAGACAGGGATCTCCTGGAAAGAGTCCAGCAGAGGCTACGAAGATGATTAAGGGCCTGGAGCATCTCCCCTATGTGGAAAGGCTGAATGAACTGGGGCTGTTCAGCCTTGAGAAAAGAAGACTGAGAGGGGATCTGATTAATATTTATCAATATCTGAAGTGTGAGAGACAGAGGGAAATAGCCAGGCTCTTTTCAGTTGTCTGTGGAGACAGGACAAGGGGCAATGGCCTCAAGTTGGAGCATAGGAAGTTCCGCACCAATATGCGGAAGAGCTTTTTCACGGTGAAGGGGACAGAGCACTGGAACAGGCTGCCCAGTGGGGTTGTGGAGTCTCTATCTCTGGAGATATTCAAGACCCGTCTGGATGCCTACCTGTGCAATCTGTCCTAAGGAATCTGCTTTGGCAGGGGCATTGAACCTGATGATCTCTTGAGGTCCCTTCCAACCCTTACAATTTTGTGATTCTGTGATACTAAACTAGGAGGTGTTGGTGAATCTCAAGAGGCAGAAGAAGCCTTGCAGAGGGATTTATATAGATTGGAGCACTGGGTAATCATTAATGACATGAAATTTAGGTTGATATTTATTTTACTCTTAACACTGCCTACATGCAACATAATCCTATTGATATCAGTAAAGTAGAATTTTCACCGGGACAAAAATGTGCTTGGGTTAGTGCTCAGACACTGCTTAGTTTAGGGTTAAATGAACTGACTTCCTTTGTTAACAACTCTGCTTTTGAAGAAGGGCCGGAGGAATGATAAGAAGCATTCTTTGCTAAATAGTATCCTTGGAGAAGAGCTGCAAGGCTGATAAGGAGGAAACCTCCTGCCCCAGCAGGTGCAAGAGCTGGGGCACTGCCAGGGAGGACTGAAGTAAAAAA
This sequence comes from Porphyrio hochstetteri, assembly GCA_020800305.1. NCBI lineage: Eukaryota > Metazoa > Chordata > Aves > Gruiformes > Rallidae > Porphyrio > Porphyrio hochstetteri. The sequence goes on from CM036937.1 coordinate 5,119,975, forward strand.
AAAATGGAGGAAAGGTAAACGTGGCAGGGGGAGATCGTGACCATCCACCCAGTTAAAGGACAATGCAAATGACTCCCACACACACCTTCAAGGAGCATGCATGCTAATTTGAATATGCTTGACAAATAGTAGATGATGTAATTACTAACCAATTCGTATAAACTTAGGCAGGGTTCTCTAATCCTGTAACAAGATAAATAGGTTGCAAATGGTGCGTGTAGCAGGCTAGTTTTGTGGAATTACCACTTAGCACTCATCTCTGTGCAGACATGGAATAAATCAAATACCTCTGCTCTGTGTGTATATTGGTGTACTGCACACCAAGTAACGACCCCACTTTTGGGACAACACTATCAACACACATTTACTTTGGTTCACAAAGGCTGCCTAACGTTGGAACTCATATGCATGGGGAGGAAATCGGCGAGGGGAAGCCAGCAGTCGACTCAGTCAGGATGGTGAAGCAAACTCCGCCTTTATTGCTGAATCACCCTCTTTTATACCATCACTAATTATGCCTACAAGTCAACTTCTCATTGGCTAAGCTCCAAAGGTTACATAAACATAGCTCTTCTTCCTCTTCCTCTCGGGTTTCAGTTCCTCTGAGTTGTTTGTTTCCTGTGGCCAGATTTTGCCAAGTCATGCTGACAAGCCACTACCAACAGGCCTACTGCCTAACTATATATTCGTGACCCTCAGAGCCTGGCTTGTACAACATATCCTGGGGGTTGTGCCCCCTTTCCTTTAGCCATTCTTTAACACTCATACAGTGGATTAAATTTTTAATACCTAAAAATTTTTGCTTAGTCCTACATAAAGTACATAGACCTAGTATATACTGTGACAGTTAAGATAAAGCAAATACTGGGGCTGCAATCACAATGGTGTAAGAGGGAAAGCAGTTGGTAAGGCAATCATTACAGGCAAATATCTTCAGAACCCACTCCATTTCTTTTGAATTAGCTTATGACTTACCTCCCAAAGCATGGTGTAAGATGTCTTTACAAGTCAGGGTAGAGGAGGTATGAAAATATACTGTAAAAGCTTATCTTAGTAGCAGGAAAAGGAATAATCTTTTTTATTTAATCTGAAAATAAATCATGTAGAAAACAGGTTTTCTCTGGCTGGTGTGCAGTAAGAGCAGGCAATTTCTTCTAAGCAAAGACACAACAACAAAAACATCCACTAAAAGTCAGATTTACCTTTTGAAAGGGATAAAAGATAAATCAAGCATTTAATTATCGAGACAATCCATCTTAGTGTCTAAAGCAAATGAGAATACACAGAATCTAGCTTTAAATGAAATCAAGGAAAGGCACCAGTTTATCGCAAAAATTTCACACTGGATTTTAGACATTTATTAAGAACACTTGCTATCTGATCTTACTTGCTGAAGGAAACTAGGAAGCTGTTGTCTCATTTTCTCTTGAAGTTGGGGATTTCAAGCAAATAAAGGATTATTCAACATCATCTACGGGACAAAAACATTTAACGTCATAGACCAAGTAGTAGATCAAAAAGTAAAATTGACTTAGTCGATTTAAAGAAATTTACCATATGGATCAGAGAACAAGATAATAGTCTATGATAACCTAAGTGTGATTATCTCCCACTTCTCCTTTGGCCAAAACTTGTTCTGAAACAATGAACCACCAGCCTGAAAATTGACTGAAATCATTGGTGTTGTGGTGATTTTTTATTTTTTTTTGTTTGGTATTTTTGTGTGTGGTGTTTGTTGGGGGAGTGGCGAGGTGTTGGGGTTGTGTTGGGGGGTGTTAAAATTTTGAAGAGAGGCTTTGTTAGATCCTTGCCAAAGCAAATTTACCAAAAGTGATATTGACAATATTGAAATATTGTCTGCAAAAAGCCTGGGTTATTTTCCAATTAAGTATTTAATATACAAAAGATAATAATATTATATCAGTTCGAAATTCGACTTTGGATATTATGTGCAGTAAGTAAAATTTGAAACCATTTCCACAATACCATTCTGTCCTGGTTCTGGCCAGGCCAGAGTCAACCACTCCAAGCAGTCAGCACAGGTGAGTTGAGTTAGCCCAGGCTGTTTTCCACACCACCTGACATCACAGAATCACAAAGACCTTTAAGATCATAGAGTCCAACTGTTCCTGTCCTCTACTAAACCATATCCCTAAGTACCTCATCTACCCATTTTTTAAACAAATCCAGGGAAGGTGACTCAACCACCTCCCTGGGCAGCCTGTTCCAGGCCCCGACAACTCTTTCAGTGAAAAATTTTTTCCTAACATCTAATCTGAACCTGCCCTGGCGCAGCTTAAGGCCATTTCCCCTTGTCCTGTCACCTGGCTGAAGAGACCATCACCCACCAATCTAACGCCTCCTTTCAGGTAATTGTAGGCGGTGATAAGGTCTCCCCTCAACCTCCTCTTCTCCAGGCTAAACATCCCCAGCTCCCTCAGCCGCTCCTCATAGGATTTGCCCTCCAGCCCCTTCACCAGTCTGGTTGCCCTTCTCTGGACTCGCTCCAGGACCTCAATGTCCTTCTTACAGTGAGGAGCCCAGAACTGGACACAGTACTCAAGGTGCAGCCTCACCAATGCCGAGTACAGGGGCACAATCACCTCCCTAGATCTACTGGCCACACTATTTTTGATACAAGCCAGGATGCCATAGGCTTTCCTGGCCACCTGGGCACACTGCTGACTCATATTCAGTTGGCAGACAACCAACACCCCCAGGTCCTTCTCTGCCTGGCAGCTGTCTAGCCAGTTTTCCCCAAGCCTGTAACGCTGCATGGGGTTGTTATGTCCCATGTGCAGCACTCTGCACTTAGCGTTGTCAAACCTCATCCCGTTGGTCTCAGCCTATTGGTCCAGTCTGTTCAGATCCCTCTGAAGAGCCTCCCTACCCTCAAGCAGATCAACACTTCCTCCCAGCTTAGTGTCATCTGCAAACTTACTGAGGGAACATTATATTTACATGGAACTTCCTATGCTCCAGCTTGCATCCATTGCCCCTTGTCCTATTGCTGGCCATCACTGAGAAGAGCCTGGCTCCGTCCTCCTGACTCTTGCCCTTTATCTTTCACAAACTTCAGGAATTTCCCAGACTTGCTCATCATGGCAGTATGGTATTCCAAATTGATGTTTGGGAAGTTGAAATCTCCCATAAGGTCAAGGGCTGCCAATACAGAGATTTCTCTTAATTGCCTATAGAATAACTCATTAGTGCTTATACCCTGGCTGGACAATTGATAGTAGACACCCACTATGACATCTTTGTCATAGGAGCCAAGATAAGGACAGGAAGAGAGCATTTGGCAATTAGCGTCACGGGCAGAACAGACTCAACACAGAATGAAGAAAACTAATTTATTAAACTACACTACAGACACAGTGAAACCAGAGTTGGATAATGTGAAGTACAACCAGGTCTTAAAGCACATACCCCACTCCTCCCTTCTCAGCAGACTTCACTTTAGTCATGATTTCTCTCCCTTCTTCCCCCACATTGTGGCACAGAGAGGGGCAGGGAATGGGGGTTTTGGTCAGTTCCTCACAAGTTGTTTTCTTTCTTGGCCGGGGGAAGTGGGAGGGGGGTGGATTCCTCTCCCTCTACCCCTGCTCTAGCACGGGGACCCACCCACAGGAGACAGTCCTCCACAAACTTCTCCAACATGAGTCCTTTCCCCTGGGGCTTCGGCTCTTCACCAACTGCCCCAGCGTGGGTCACTTCTATGGGGTGCAGTCATAGAATCATGGAATGTCTCTCAGTCTCTCAGGCCCAGACTGCTCCAGACTGGTCCCCCACAGAGTCACAACCCCCCCAGCAAACCTGCTCTGGTGTGGGTCTCTTTCTCTCTCTCTGTCTCTCTCCACGGGCTGCTGCCAGAGGCTTGCTCCAATGTGGGTCACAGCGTCTTCCGTATGTCTCTACCCGCTCCAGAGTTGGGCCTCTCCATGGGCTGCAGGTGGGATCTCTGCTCCACATCCTATTCCATGGGCTGCGGGGGGGACACCCACTCCAACATGGTCTTCTCCACAGGCTGCAGGGGAATTTTTCTCTCCGGTCCCTGGAGCATCTCCTCCCTCTTTGAGTTCCGGCAACTCAAAGAGGACATGTCCTACTGCCCACCTGTACAGACCACAATTGCACCTATTAGAAGTAAACGTTCCTCTGTTCCAGTAAGACCTTATAAAAAGTACACACCACAAGGCATCCTGTAGTTTTATCTGCTCAACCATGGAGAACACATGAGGAAGTGGAATGGGAAACCTACCCTCAACCCTCTGAGCATGAGTTGCCAGGAAAGCTAGGTATAAAAAGATATTTCTCCAGGAAAAATGCTGTGCCAGTTTCCAGTGGGCAGCCTACCAGACTGTCATCGTACCTGTGATCCTCTTGAAGTTACCTCTTACTTTTTGGAAGAAGCGAACAGCAAATATAATGAGCAGGATTAGAGGGGCCCTTACTCCAGCCAGCTGGAGGAGAGGGACAACCGCATTTATTGCACTGTGTGGATCTGATGGCCTGGCATGTTGGATGCAGAGGAGTATCTAGCTCTAGTTGATACCGATGCCCAGTGTACTCTAATACCATCGAACTATGAAGGGTCAGAATCCATCTATATTTCTAGAGTGACAGGCGGATCCCAACAGTTTAATCTGCCAGAGGCTGAAGTGAGCCTAACTGGGAATGACTGGGAGAAACACCCCATTGTGACTGGCCCAGGGGCTCCGTGCATCCTGGGCACAGACTACTTCTGGAGAGGGTATTTCAAAGACCCAAAATGGTACTGGTGGGCTTTTGGAATAGCTACCTTAGAGACAGAGGAAATGGAACTATTGTCTGGTTTTCCTGGGCTCTCAGAAGACACTTCTGTCGTGGGGCTGCTAAAGGTCACATAACAACAGGTGCCAATTGCTACCATGATGGTGCACAGAAACAATATCTCCCTGATTCCCATTCAGAAGCTGATTCATCAACTGGAGAGTCAGGGAGTGACTGGTAAAACCTGCTCACCCTTCAACAGTCCCATATGGCCAGTGCGGAAGTCCAATGGAGAGTGGAGGCTGACAGAAGACAGTGGCCTGAATGAAGTCACACTGCCTATGAGTACTGCAGTGCCAGACATGCTAGACCTCCAGTATGAACTAGAGTCAAAAGCAGCCAAGTGGTATGGCACAACTGACATTACCAATGCTTCTCGATTCCTTTGGCGGCAGAGTGCAGTACACAGTTTGCTTTCACTTGGAAGGGAATCCAGTACACCTGGAATCAACTGCCCCAGGGATGGAAACATAGCCCCACCATCTACCATGGACTGATCCAGACTGCATTAGAAAAGGGTGAAGCCCCAAAGCGCTTGCAGTATATTGACAATGTTCTTGTATAGGGCAACTCAGCAGAAGATATTTTTGGGAAAGGGAAGAAAATAATCCAAATTCTACTAATAGCTAGTTGTGCTATGTCCTGGTTTTGGCAAGGATAGAGTTAATTTTCTTTCTAGTAGGTAGTTTAGTGCTGTGTTTGGGAGTTAGGATGAGAGCAATGTTGATAACACACTGATGCCTTTAGTTGTTGCAAAGCAGTCAAGGACTTCTCAGCTTCTCATGCTTCCCCTTCTCATTAAGGTGGTTTAGCCCTGGCTGGAGGCCAGACACCCACCAAAGTCAGCCTATCACTCCCCTTTTCAGTTGGACAGGGGAGAAAATACATATTGAGAGGCTTAGGAGTCAAGGTAAGGACAGGGTGCGATCACTCCGTAACAAATGTCATGGGCAAAACAGACTCAACACAGAGTGAAGGAAAGAAGACTCTCTAATTTATTACACTACACTACACACACAGTGAAACCAGAGTTGGGGGCTTCGGTCAGTTCCCTTCCCCTGCTGCACTGTGGGGTCCTACCCACAGAAGACAGTCCTTCACGAACTTCTCCAACACGAGCCCTTTCCCCAGGGCTTCAGCTCTTCACCAGCTGCCCCGCCGTGGGTCATTGCTATGGCAGGCAGTCATAAATCACAATGTCTCTCAGTCCCAGTCCTCCATGGGGTCACAAGCCTCCCCTCAGCAAACCTGTTCCAGCGCAAATCTGTCTCTTGCTCATCTCTGTGTCTCTGTATCTCTCCATGGGCTGTAAGTGCTGGCAGGGGCTTGCTCCAATGTGGGTCACAGCATCTCCTGTATGTCTCCACCTGCTCCATCCAGTGTGGAGCCTCTCCACGGGCTACAGGTGGGGTCTTGGCCTTTTCCATGGGCTGCGGGGGGACATCCGCTCCACCATGGGTTTCTCCATGGGCTACAGCGGCATCATTCTCTCCAGCACCTGGGGTGACTCCTCCCCCCCCTTTCACTGGCCTTGGTGTCTGCACAGCTGCTTACATCTTCTCACTCCCTTCTCTGGTGGCAAAATGCAGCTTCTTGCGTTGTTTTTTTTTTTTCTCCTAAATGTGATTCCCAGAGGCGCTGTGACCATCACCGATTGGCTTGGCCTTGGTCAGCAGCAACTCTGGCCTTGAATTGGCTGATGTTTTCTCTCTGGCGCCTGCAGAGAGCTTCTAGCTGCTTCTTGCAGGAGCTATCTCGGCAGCCCCACCTTCTCTACCAGTACTCAGTGTCATGATCCGCAACTAGATAGACTACTTTGGCAGAGGTTAAACCCCCTTGTGTTCCAACCAAAAGTTAAAAGTGCATCATAAATTGGTACCATCAAATTAATATATTCCATTGGTTTTTTTGATTTTGGAAATGCAAAACCGAGCAATTTTGGAATATGCAATGCAGACAGTCTACAGTTTTCCCACCCTGTCACTCATTATTTAGCAAATTAAGCTTTAGGTGGGTCTCCAGGCCTGGTCAAAACTGACTGGAGTCTTCTTTGCCAGTTATGGCCTTGAAATCAATTTCTTTTTTCTCATGCGCCATCATCATGGCGGAATTACTGGATTCACACATGCGTGAGGTTCCTTTTCTAGCACTTTCTGTGGGGAGGTGGGGAGGGGGAAACTGCGCATGCGCATTTTCAAAAACACACAGTTAGGTGAACAAGCACTTGAGCAGCAGAAAATGTCCAGCGTTGATGAAGATGTGATCCCAGATCCCTTCCCGAAACTTTGTAATGTACCTACAACTCCACAAGTGGTAAGGGTTCCTTTCTACAGCATTATAGCCAGGCAGTAGGGACAATTTCCTTGCTATGTCTATAGTGGTGTATTGTTCCCTTACCATTAGATTTTCAGGATGTCATCGCCTACCAGACGAGTGCACTTTTACCTCACGGAGCAACCAGAGAGGTGGGTGTTATTGAGACTGAGAGGTCTCTTCAAACTCAGATAGTTGGTTTAGAAAGGATCAAGGTTTTCCTTTTCTGTTATTGCTTTACTTCTAGGCAGAGGACCCATGCTTCTCGTCGCAGGGATGCAGACAATATGGTGGTGTCTGAAAGACGCCTTACGATATTACTTTATGTGCTGTTAGGAGTTGCTGCTATTGAGGTTTTCTTCTTACTTGTGACTGCTTACCTTTGTTGTTACAGCAGTGTACACGAATAAAGTTTAGTTTTGTTCAGTTAATCAAGAGTTTCTATATATACATCTATTAGACAAAAGCGGGAAAGGGGGGGAAAGTTGCTCCACCACGTGACTAATAACTTTATAGCAAGCAAAAGACAAAGAAGGGATAGGGTTATATGAGCCTAACAGTTACTTGTTCTGTTGCTTTCACAAACCTGATGTTTTATTCTGTCACAGTAACTGCTTGCATGCGATTCACCACATTTTGGATCAATTGGATCAGACATGGTAGAAATACATAATTTCCAACATACTCCTCCCTCTTTGGCCAATACATAATCCAAAACCACGCAGTGTTGCAGGATCGCAGCACACATCTCTCGAGATTGTTGATTCAGGAGATCTATAGCATTGGCAGTTTTGTTGGAAATTATTTCCAAAACTGCTTGAAAGTGAATTATGCAGTTCAGTTTGTAAATTGGTTCCTGTGCCCCTGTTATCAATTCATTAGGATTCCATGTGGCTGGCCTGTAATGCTTTATTCTTTCGGGAGGCCACTCATTTTTCCCCCAGTTTTGTGTTCCACCTATTTTAATCTCGACAGATCTTTTCTCTTGTGCAACACCTTTATTACCCAGATAGTCATAAAGTCTCACTCCCAGTTGAGGACCTTCAGCCTCTGAAAGAAGGAAAAATAGAGGCCAAATGATTCCAATATAACAAATCCCTGACCAATTTGCTGGTAGCATTGTACAAACATTGTGTCCACAAATCCAGTCATGTCCCCGCTTGGCTTTGGCCCCTTTAGTAAAGGGTCCAGCTGCAGTCTTCGGGTGTTGTGAGTAAGATGTGTTAAATTCTCCCAGAGGGCCAAAAAAGGTGCTATTACATCTCTCAAATTGACTATGTGTTTGTCCAGTGCAGTACCAAGAACCTGTATCTTTCTTCCATCCACAAGTCTGGATATAACCTCAGCCATTGGGCCACCAAGCCTCAAAGGATTCATTTTTATTTGACAAAAAACCCTCAAAATTCTTGCTACGCCTTAGCCTCATTAAGCCATTGCCATACACCAACAGAAAAATATGCCAATCTCTCTTTCCGTAAGCTCTGCTGTTCCAAAGCTGCCACAGTAGTGGTTACTATTCTCCTTTTGGATTTTCCCTACTCTTCACTTTCCTTTCTTTCTTATTGCAGAAGGTCCTCCTATATCTTTCCAATGCAAAATCACACAACTCAGCAATGGCTTAAATTAAAAGCTTCACTCACAGATGTGGCTAGCAGGACAAACTCATTAATCTCAACTGGGGGGGGGGGTGGTGGAAATTGGCTTCCCTCTACACCCATAAATGAGGGCAGAGAAAAATATAGCTGACAAGAAGGCGGGAATCCTCGCTGTGGCTTCTTTCTTCCCCCTGAAAAGAAAATAAACAAATTCGCTTCTTGGTGAGAGGAAGAAAAAACAACAAGGGGGGAAAAGGGGTGGAGAGCAGTGAGCCCTTAACATTAAAGGCAGCAACAAGGCAATTTCTTATAAAACTATGCAGATAGCATCTTCTGTTCTGAGTGCGGAGATTTGGGCTCTGGTGCTTACCAAAAATGTTACTGGTACTAACTTAGGTTCTACAAAACAAGTAATCAGTAAATCACCTCAGTGGTTTTCAGTGAGCTTTCTGATATATATCCACCCGTTGCCTCCCTGCTCACTACAAGGGGATGAAGGAGCTAGCCTCCCGGCGGCCTGGGGGAGGAGGTTAAATCCAATAAAGGAGCACTAGGAGCAGGATTTTCAACCTTGATTTGTGGATTTTTGCGTCATCTTAGTGCTAACTTTTCAAATGTATCTGTCGGCAACCCATTCATGAGTTCTCAGGGAATGCCTTTTCGTGATCCCATGGTCCACAGACTACTATGTTTGTTTTCTATACCTTCCGTAATTATTTCCCTTTTGCTTCTTTTTCTGATAACAAAATTCCATCTCCTGCTGACAGGGACACTCTCCAGACATACTCTATTTCTGACTCCTGTTTACACAAACAGTTTAAATTTGCCATTTGTTTTGTCCATCTCTAGCTGCTCTCCTTGCAGAGACACAGAACCACACATCAGCCAAAGGGTGGTGGTCAATGGGTCTATGTCCAGGTGGAGGCCGGTGACAAGTGGGGTCCCCCGGGGGTCTGTCTTGGGACCGGTTCTCTTTAACATCTTCATCAATGACATCGATGATGGAATTGAGTGCACCCTCAGCAAGTTTGTGGATGACACCAAGCTGAGTGGTGTGGTTGACACAACAGAAGGAAAGGAAGCCGTCCAGAGGGATCTTGACAGGCTGGAGAGATGGGCCCAGGTGAACCTAATGAGGTTCAGCACTGCCAAATGTAAGGTGTTGCACTTGGGCCGGAAGAATCCCAGACATAGATACAGACTGGGAGAAGAGCTTCTTGAGAGTAGCCCTGCTGAGAAGGACTTGGGGATTCTGGTGGATGAGAAACTTCACATGAGCCAGCAGTGTGCTCTTGCAGCTCGCAAGGCCAATGGTATCCTGGGCTCCAGCAGAAGAGGGGTGGCCAGCAGGGACAGGGAGGTGATTGTCCCTCTCTTCTCTGCCCTCGTGAGGCCCCATCTGGAGTACTGTGTCCAGATCTGGGGCCCCCAATACAAGAAGGATGTGGAACTGTTGGAGAGGGTTCAGAGGAGGGCCACGAAGATGATTAGAGGGCTGGAGCACCTGCCCTACGAAGAGAGGCTGAGGGAGCTGGGCTTGTTCAGTGTGGAGAAGAGAAGGCTGCGGGGGGACCTCATTGCAGCCTTCCAGTACCTGAAGGGAGCTTATAAGCAGGAGGGGATTCAACTTTTTAAAAGGATAGACAATGGCAGGACAAGGGGGAATGGATTAAAACTAAAGGAAGGAAGGTTTAGATTAGATATTAGGGGGAAGTTTTTTACAGAAAGAGTGGTGAGGTGCTGGAACAGGCTGCCCAGAGAGGTAGTGGATGCCCCGTCCCTGGAAGTGTTCCAGGCCAGGTTGGATTGGGCCCAGGGCAACCTAGTGTAGATCCAGGCCTGAGGTTGGTGGCCCTGCCCGTGGCAGGGGGGTTGGAGCTCTATGATCCTTGGGGTCCCTTCCAACTCATACCATTCTATGATTCTATGATTCTATGATCAGGACTGCACTCGCTTTGCAGTCAGACTGCATCTCAGTCACCCAAACACTTAAATCATTCAAACAACACACGGTACCAGGCACAAAGATTTTTTGCATATGCAAAGCATAACAATGGTTATGAAAATCCCAATTATAATCACAATGATGTAAATTTCAATTCCCATGGGCTGCAGGATGTTATGTACACCAAATATAAAAACAAACCATATGGATTCTCTAATTCATTAAATTTCTAATGGGTAGGGGTTTTTCTCTCTCTGCAACTCAGTCATTCACCACTCACACCAGAGTTAACTCATTTCACTCACACAAACAGTTCGTCAAATTTAAATCAATTGTCAAAACTCAGTTCCTTTTAGCAATATCCAAAGTCAATACCAATAAATCAATGTCATCAGAAAAGTGACTCACTGTTGGGGAATGGAACCCCGGTCTCCTGTGTGACAGGCAGGAGTTTTCTCACTTAGACAACAACCTCCTTCAGCAACTGTTTACTTCTATTGATTGCCTTAGGGGCGGCCATTCTATACAACTCAAAGGGGCAATATCGTCCTGAGAGGGACACACCTTAATATCCAAATTTCCCCTTTTCACTCTCAGGACGTCACAGCTTTCTGTTCTCCGAGAATCCTGTCCGTGACGCCAATTTAATAAATGTCACGATCCTCAACCAGATAGACTACTTTGGCAGAGGTTAAACCCCCTTGTGTTCCAACCACCCTCAGATTGCTCTGGGTGGCTGGGGGTGGCTGGGCTTTACTCCTGAGTGATGTCCAATTAGGTGTTTTATCGTGACCAGGTCTTTGCAATTCTCGGGAACAGAATTAAGACTCAAAACGGAGTCAAGGTTCAAGTCACTTTATTTGGCCTACAACAAGCATGCAGGCAAAGGGGGGGAAGAAAGAGAAAAGAGTGAAAGAGAGAGAGAGAGATTGCGATATCTACCACCACGGAGCTGAGGCATCCCATCAGTCCGAATTGACTTCACGTCAGGTGGGGAATTCCATTAGTTGCTAGTTGTCATGGTTCAGTGCTGGGTGCATGGGGGACTGCTCCACCGCAGACATGCACACTAACGTGGCAGTTCTTCTTGGTTATAAACAGTTCAATCATACTTATTCATTAGGTTACCTCATACACCTATACATATTCATAACCTGTCCCCGCTTTATATTAAAATGAATTCCAAGAGGTGTTTTCCATAAACTCCTCCCAATTGCATCTGTGCACTGTCTCATGGTGGTGGTTGTCGGGGGTCTCAGCGATGAAGGCTCGATATGGAGGGATGGCTCCGTGAGAACAGCCACATATTCCCACTCTCTATCCCTGCGAACAAAACAGCCAGAATGAAATATCACTTTAAAGGAATGTGGAGCTAGCAGCAAAGTCAGATAATGGGTTAAGGAGTGTGGACTGTGAATAGAAGCTCCTAATTCTGAAACATTCCTCTGAGACAAGATAAGATAGAGGCCTTGCACAGGTGTCCACTCTATCGCTTTCACTGTTTTTAATTTCTTCTCTCCGCGGTTCCCAGCCATGCTTTGTTAAGCTTGCTAGAGAGTATATAATCACGCTGCTCTGTAGAATAAACGAACTGACTGCTTTTAGCCACATTGGTGTGCAGTCTGATTCCTAGCGCCGTCCCGCTCTTTCGAAGACCCTGGACCTAAAAGTTTCCCAAGATCTGGATTAGGACGCGGGGAACACTCGACAATTGGCGCCCGAACAGGGACCGGAAAGAAGGTTTCGGAGACAGTTGCTACAGAGGAGGCGCCGCTGAGAATCGTAAGTGTTGCGGTAGCTGGTTGCGGGGTCGCTACCCGCCCTCTGTGCCCACAATGGAGTGGGGAGCTGCGGAGAAACCGCTCTTCAGTACCCTCTCTAAGAGAGGCGAGCAGGAATCTCCAATAGGGCTAGCTGCGGAGAAGCCGACTCTAGGTATTTTCTCAAAGAAAAGCGAGCTGGTGACTCCAATAGGGCTTTCAGATTTAATTAAATGGGCCCGCAGGTCGGGACACCTGGAAGAAGTAGCGCTGATATTCAGTGTTGCTGAGTGGCGAGTGATAGGAGATCATATTTGGGATGTGGTGATTACTGGAGGAAAGGAAGAAAAACTACTGCGATCGTTGGGTGCGACTTGGCGTGTAGTATTTAACACCCTAAACGCCATGCAGGCAGAGAGGCAAGTAGCTGCTGCAGCTGTTCAAGCTCTGTCTGGCTCAGTGACACCATCTGCCACCCTGTTAGAAACTCCGGTATGTGGACTGGTTCACCTGGTTTGTTCAAGTGCTGCGGAGTTACAGGACTCAATTGAAAAACAGCAATCTAACACCTCGGGGGGTGAAGTTTCTGAGTCCTTTAATTCTACTCCGAAAACTAACTCTGCTTTAAAAACTAATGAGTCAACACAAACTCCAGCTTCTGCTGTTGAGAATACCCCCTCAAATCCAACTCCTTATTGCCCTCCATCCTCCGAAGCTACTTGGCCAGATTCAGAAGGGGAGGAAGGAGAGACTGAAATGTGTAAACTTACTGGGCGATTGCAGTAATTGGAAATATCATGAAGAGAAAAATTACAGAAAAGCAATCAACAAAAAAAAAAGTAAAGGAGGAGGCAGCTGTTACTCCATCATTGCCTTCTGCTCCTCCGGACCTGGGAGTTCGTAGTCTTCCCTCCTGTTGGACTGGAGTTATACAATATGCTCTCTAAGAGAGTAATTAAAAAAGCTTTAAAATAGCTCTTTTTTGTGGAGTGAAGAAAGGAATCTTATAACAAACGTAAATACAGCGTTTGATTTGCCTACTTGGGAGACTATTGGAGTTTAACTCCTTGACGAACCCTCAGTTGGGGTGAAAGAAGCTAAGTCATTAATAAATCTCTGGAAATTAATTGAAAGGACTCTAACCGAAATGGAGGCGGTTTGCGTTGCTGCCGCTTCAGCCTTTGCAGCTTTAACTCCAGTTGCGAGTTCTACAGAACCGATTCAAAAGGGAAAGCATCTACTATGGAGAATGTGTTTTTGTTTCTGGGTGCTCTTTCACCTACCCCAGTTACTATGCTAAGTACTTATGCCATGTTATCAGAGCAAAGTGATAAATCTGTCGGAACTGACCGGGAAGGGGAGCAAGTAGTGCACGTAAATCTGCCACCACGGTCTGCAACCCCCCCCACTATGATACCTTTGGAAGGAAAAAATGTGAAAAAAAAAAAATGTACAACCGACTGCCTTTAATATCTATTCACCTCTAACCTTTACTGAGCCTAAAAGAGCCTGTGACGCAGTCGGAGATGTTAACCGCCATCTAAAACTTCAGCTTGTCCTTGAAAAGCTGGAAAACATGAAAGCGGAGCAGGCAGTTGCAGGAGTTTGCAGAATTGCCCACCCACCCACCCGGACACTACCGACACGAAGAATCACCGACTATGGCATGGACAAGGAACCTATGCCCACAGACAAGAAACCTAAGGACAGGACACAGGACACCTACGGCCATGGACAATTATCGGCTTCGACAACCATCGGATCAGGGACACATTTTGTATCTACACCCACCGCCCGACAAACATCATCCATACATCTCCTGATGCCCAAGAGACTCTGCAGAGACTGCTCATCGGAGCCTGGGCACGTAAGGTGGCGTCAGAGCGGGGAAAATGGTTAAATCAGGGTATTTTGATTCCTACATAATCGTGAAAATTACCAGGGAAAAGTTTATGTGGGGACGAGCGGGTGGTGGAGAAAAGAACATTGATAGCAGGCCGGTGGGAGGTGGATGGAACAGGGTCCTAGCACTCACCCGGGCCTCAATCACAGTGACTACCGGGGTCACGCTGTGGTTCACAGCGGGGGGAGAACGGTGCTGGGCAGCAGCCGCGACCCGTGACAACGTGCCGCGCAGCCAAGTGCCTTGACAGAATTGCTGTAGAAGTGGGAGAACTGCCCCCCCGCCCCACCCCACCCCCCCACCCGTACGGACTGGATGTGACAATTTGCATCTTGCACTGTTCTCGCTTCCCTCCCCCTCGGTTCCCAGCCATGCTTTGTTAAGCTTGCTAGAGAGTATATAATCACGCTGCTCTGTAGAATAAACGAACTGACTGCTACCAACCTTTTGGCCCAAAAAGAAAACGGGGGAAGTGTAGAGAGTTTTGTGGAATCATGGCTGGTGGCCAAAGGCCATGAGCTTGGTACAGTGAAATTGGTCAAGCAGTAAGGGCGTGAGAAACATGGTGGATGTAACAAAGACGTTATATCTTTAAGATAGTAAAGTATGGGAAAGAGGAACTAAGCACGGGGGAAGGAGCCATAGGCATTCGGAGTATGTGCCAATATGGGCAGAGATGTTCTTTTATCTTGGACCAATTAGGAGCTCAATTTTTGCAATATGCATAAGCTAATTATTGTAACCATAAAAGTGCGATGTGTAACCGAATAAAGTTGAGGCTTGCTGGACATCATCAGATGTGGCTGTCTCCCCGTCGATTTTCCACAGTACCCTACGCCACAGATGGGGAGAATGGCCCTACCTGGAAGTCTCTGGCAGAAAACACCAGGGGAGACTTGAGGCCGACCACTGGGGTTTTGGAGTCGGGGCTACAGAGGATCCAAGGCCCGGTATACTCCAACAGAAAAGGAAATACTGGCAGCATATGAAGGGGTTAGAGCTGTTTTGGAAGTGACTGGAACTGAAGCCCAGCTCCTCCTGGCACCCCGACTGCCGGTGCTGGGGTGGATGTTCAAGGGAAAGGCCCCTTCCACACACCATGCCACTGGATGGAGTAAGTGTGCCACATGAATCACACAGCGGGCTCAAATAGGAAACCCAAATTGCCCAGGAATAGTGGAAATGATCAGAGAGTGTCAAGAAGGCAAAAATTTTGGAATATCACCAGAGGAGGAAGTGATGCGTGCTGAAGAGGCCCCACTATATAAGGAACTGCCAGAAAATGAGAAAAGCCTCTATGCTGTGGAGTAAGATGGCTAAAATATTAATATGGAGAAGCCTGGCAGATTGATTACATAAGTCTCCCACAGACACCCCAAGGCAAGCGGTATCTGCTAGCAATGATAGAAGCAAACAGTGGCCGGCAAGAAGTATATCCTGTGCCCCATGCCACCACCCAAAACACTATCCTGGGTCTTGAGAAGCAAGTCCTCTGGCGACATGGCACTCCAGAAATAATGGAGTTGGACATTGGACTTATTTATGGATCAATCTCATAGACACCTGGGCCAAAGAGCATGTCATTGAATGGGGGTATCGTATTCTCTTTCATGCAGCAGCTTCCAGGAAAAACAGAAGGTACAATGGAGTTTTGAAAACCACACTAAAAGCAATGGGTGAAGGGACCCTTAAAAACTGGGGCAGATGGTTAGCAAAGGTCACCTGGTTAGTCAACTCCAGGGCATCTACCAATGGATGTGGTCCTGCCCAATCAAAACTCCAACATAGTGTAGAAGGGGATAAAGTCCCTGTAGTGCAAATGAAAAGCCTGTTGGGGAAGACAGTCTGGGTTATCCCTGCTTCAGGCAAAGGCAAACCTGTTCCTGGGATTTGAAGGATGGGGAAGTCCACTGTGTACCCCAAGGGGATTTAATTTTAGGTGAGGACAGGTGATCAATTAAATTGTCTAAAGTTAATTGCTGTATGTATATCTCAAAGGTGGGAAAAGTGGAAGTAAGTAACTGAAAATGTGGGATCTGGTCATGATGTAAATGGTATGGAGAAAGGGGTGGATAATGTCCTGGTTCCAGCTAGAACAGAGTGAATTTTACCAAGGCGACAGCGCAGGTGAGCCTAGCTGGCCAAGGGTGTTTTCATTACCATGTGACATCATGCTCCCCTGTTGTAGTTTTTTGTGGCTGGGTTCTGGTGGAGAAGGGGGGCACTGTAGGGGTGGCTTCTGCAAGAAGCAGCTAGAAGCTTTTTGTAGGCTGGAGAGAGTAAACACCAGCTGGCTCAAGGCCAGACTCACTGCTGACCAAGGCAGAGCCAATCAGTGATGGTCATAGCGCCTCTGTGAATCACATTTAAGAAGAATAAAACCTGCAAGCAGCCACTTTTTGCCAGCAGAGAAGGGAGTGAGAAGATGTAAGAAACTGCAGACACCAAGGTTAGTGAAGAAGGAGGGGGTGAGATGATAATTGATGGATGATGACAGGGAACAGAGATCCCATCTACAGCCCATGGAGGACTCCATGCTGGAGCGGGTGGAGACACCTGAAGGACGCTGTGACCCCGTGGGAAGCCCGCATTGGAGCAAGGTCCTGGCAGCGAAACCTGCAGCCCATGGAGAGACTGACCCATGCCGGAGCAGGTTTGCTGGGGGGACTTGTGACTTCGTGGGGGACCAGGCTGGAGCAGTCTGAGCCTGAAGGTTGGCACCCCATGAAAGGGAGGTATGCTGAGGCAATTGGTGAGGAGCTGAAGCCCTGACAGAAAGGACTCACATTGTAGAAGTTCATGGAGGACTATCTCCCATGGGTGGGACCCCATGCTGCAGGGGATGAGTGTGAGGAATGCCCCCCTCCCCCAGCTAAGAAGGTAAACAACTCGTGAGGAAATGACGGAAACCCACATTCCCCAAGTCCCTGCCCCTTCCTGTGCCACAGTGGGGGGGGGTGGGGGGAGAAGGGAGCGAAATCATGACTAAAGTGAAGTCCGCTAAGAAGGCAGGAGTGGGGGGGGGAGGTGCTTTAAGATCTGGTCACACTTCTCATTATCCAACTCTGGTTTCACTGGGTGTGCAGTGTAGCGTAATAAATTAGAGAGATTTCTTTCCTTTATTCTGTGTTGAGTCTGTTCTGCCCATGACGCTGATTGTGGAATGATCTCTCCCTGTCCTTATCTCGATTCCTAAACCTCTCAATATATATTTTCTCCCTCGTCCAGCTGGAAAGGGGCTTGCGTCGGGCAGCACTCTGTACTTGTTGGCTTGGTAAGGTACTCTGTGTTATCACTGGGTGTGAATGTAATTGGCTGTTATTGTTCTACATTTACAGTGATTTTGTCAGTAAACTGTCCTTATCCCAACCACGGAGGCTCTGTCTCTTTCTCTTCCGTGAGTGAGCGTGCAGTGTGTGTTGCTCAGCCACTGGCTGGGGCTGAACCACCACAGGATGTTTTGCCCATGATCTGAATTGCGGAATGATCTCTCCCTGTCCTTATCTCGACTCCTAAGCCTCTCAATATATAATTTCTCTCTTGTCCAGCTGAAAAGGGGAGTGGTAGACCGACTTTGGTGGGCATCTGGCCTCAAGCCAGGGTCAAACCACCACATAGAATCATAGAATGGTATGAGTTGGAAGGGACCCCAAGGATCATAGAGCTCCAACCCCCCTGCCACAGGCAGGGCCACCAACCTCCAGGCCTGAATCTACACAAGGTTGCCCAGGGCCCCATCCAACCTGGCCTTGAACACTTCCAAGGATGGGGCGTCCACCACCTCTCAGGGCAGCCTGTTCCAGCACCTCACCACTCTCTCTGTAAAGAACTTTCCCAGATATCTAATTTAAACCTTCCTTCCTTTAGTTTTAATCCATTCTCCCTTGTCCTGTCATTGTCTATCCTTTTAAAAAGTTGATACCCCTTCTGTTTGTATGCTTCTGTTTGGTACTGGAAGGCTGCAATGAGGTCCCCCTGCAGCCTTCTCTTCTCCAGACTGAACAAGCCCAGCTCCCTCAGCCTCTCTTCGTAGGGTAGGTGCTCCAGCCCTCTAATCATCTTCGTGGCCCTCCTCTGAACCCTCTCCAACAGTTCCTCATCCTTCTTGTATTGGGGGCCCCAGATCTGGACACAGTACTCCAGATGGGGCCTCACGAGGGCAGGGAAGAGAGGGACAATCACCTCCCTGTCCCTGCTGGCAACCCCTCTTCTGATGGAGCCCAGGATACCATTGGCCTTGCGAGCTGCAAGAGCACACTGCTGGCTCATGTGAAGTTTCTCATCCACCAGAATCCCCAAGTCCTTCTCAGCAGGGCTACTCTCAAGAAGCTCTTCTCCCAGTCTGTATCTATGTCTGGGATTCCTCCAGCCCAAGTGCAACACCTTACACTTCGCAGTGTTGAACCTCATTAGGTTCACCCAGGCCCACCTTTCCAGCCAGTCAAGATCCCTCTGGATGGCTTCCTTTCCTTCTGTTGTGTCAACCACACCACTCAGCTTGGTGTCATCCGCAAACTTGCTGAGGGTGCACTCAATTCCATCATCGATGTCATTGAGAAAGATGTTAAAGAGAACCGGTCCCAAGACAGACCCCCGGGGGACCCCACTTGTCACTAGCCTGCACCTGGATATAGACCCATTGACCACCACCCTTTGGCTACGGTCTGTCAACCACTGGATGGTCCACCCATCAAATCCACATCTCTCCAATTTAGAGATAAGGATGTGGTGGGGGACTGTGTCAAAGGCCTTGCACAAGTCCAGATAGATGACATCGGTTGCCTTCCCCTTATCTACCAATGCTGTCACTTCACCATAGAAGGTCACCAGATTGGTAAGGCATGACCTTCCCTTGGTGAAGCCGTGCTGGCTGTCCTGGATCACATGCTCATCCCTCATGTGCTCCAACATGACATCCAGGAGGATCTGTTCCATGATCTTCCCAGGCACAGAGGTGAGGCTCACTGGCCTGTAATTCCCTGGGTCTTCCTTGCTCCCTTTCTTATAAATGGGAGTGACGTGACCTTTTTTCCAGTCCCCGGGGACCTCTCCTGACAGCCATGACTTTTCAAATATGATGGAGAGCGGCTCGGCAACCACATCAGCCAGCTCCTTCAGGACCCTGGGATGCATGTCATCCGGCCCCATAGACTTGTAGACATTCAGTCTCATGAGGTGTCTTGGACTTGAGATCCCCATAAAAGGGGAGGCGAGTGTGTGGGGAGGGGCGAGTGTGTGGGGCTTTGCAAGTTCCAGAGTTCTGAATTCCAGAGCGTCTGGTGGGTTGTGGATCTGTGAAGTGCTCTGTGTTTTCACTGTTTGTGTATTCTGGCACTCATGGGTCCTGTTGTTCCCTTCTCCCTGTGCTGTGTCAGTAAACTCTCCTTATCCCAACCCGTGGGGGGCTTCTGTCTGTTTCCCCTCCCTGTGGAAGGGGTGAGCTACTGGCACATGGTGCTCAGCTGCTGGCTGGGGTATGACATGCACCCATATTTTAGGGCAGAATCAATATTTGATCTTTGTGCCCTATTCTGCTCTTCTGTTTTGCACCAGGGGAAGCTTAACCTTAATTTGTGCAGTTCTTTGAATGAAAAAATGTTTTTGCGGCAGAACAAAGGCTGCTGATATTAATAAGCCTGTCTGCTGTTTGAAGTAGGTTTGGTTACCAAGACTTCTAACTGAAACCAATAACTTGTAACTTATCTGCAGCATCTATAAGCAGAGGTGAGCATAAGGTATTAGTTTTGCTTTTGTATTCAAAGTAGTCCAGTTCTTGGATGTTTAATTTCAGAAATAAAAAGTATGTCGTTTGACATGTATATGTTTGCTAGCATGCTTTGCAGAGTATTTCTATGTCTGTTGGAATTACAGATATGAACATGTGCACAAATTACCATGATCAAATAGCAGTGGTCTGAATTTAGCTAGAAAAAGATGGTTTATAACTTTTTGTATTAGATACCTACTAGTCAGGTTTCACTGTATTTATCCCTGTTGCTTACCAGTCCTATGATATAGGAGACTAATTTAGAGTTACTTTAGACTAATCCACTCTTATGGCTTTGGAAGATAATGAAGTCAACTAGTAATGAAAAATACTTTTTCTTATATTCTCCTTATTTAAAAGGAGCATGGAGAACTCATTGATCACCTGAATCTGAAGGATTTAATGTAAATGTTTAAAAACAAAGTTGCGAATCAGCAAGTTCTGAAAGGATAAAAGATTCTATAAAAGACGTAGTGATAAAGATCAACTTTGAATGTCTGTATATTATTCAATTATGAGTTTCTCTCCTGTTTTTAGATGCAGAATCCTGACACATTATCAACTATGTCAAACCCTAGAGCAATGCAGGCTTTGCTGCAGATTCAGCAGGGCTTGCAGATTCTAGCAACAGAAGCCCCAGGACTTATACCAGGGTAAGAATAGGTCATACAAGTTTATATAAGAACTTTTTTCTCTTGTGTTTGTTTCTTTCAGCTTTTTGTCTTTCTTTTAAACACACAGAGTTTTATGCAGTTTTAATAGACTGTTTCTCTTGCATTTTTTAGTTTCAATACACTTGTTTTAGAATCTGTCATGGTTTTGCCTGCAATATGCTTTTAAGCATTGATGACTACGGCTTTTGTTTTGGTGCTTTACATAAATTGTCATCCATTTTTTGATAGTATTTTTAATTAGTAGTTGCATATAATGGGAAGAGATGTTACAATTTAGCCATTTTCTATGTTAGTGAGGTATTTCTCTCTGTCATTTGTGCAGATTCAATCCTAATTTAGGTGGATTGGGAAGCACTGGAGCTCCTGCAGGGTCCACTGTACCTAGTTCTATTCCCAGTGAAAATACAAGTCCAACATCAGGGGCTGCTGAACCTGGTCACCAACAGTTTGTCCAACAGATGTTGCAAGCGCTTGCTAGTGAAAATGCTCAGGTAAAGTAGATCTCTGTATTCGAGTGTGGGGGTAGGGGGTGGTTGTTAGTTTTGGGTGGGTTTTTTGTTTGTTTAAATATCCAGCCCCCCTGCAGTCTAAACCAACAGAGTGTTTCTGGTCAAAGGAGGGTAGAGGAAGTTTAAAAGTGACATTCTAGCTGTACAAATAAATGCTGGAAAAACATAACTTTTGAGTAAAAGTGTCCTCTGAATTGATTTTTGTACCCCTGTCTTCATACCCTTGAGTTTCTGAAATGCCTGGAAACTAGATTATGGTGTTAAAGAGAAGACTGGTTTCCTGGCAAGTGAAATGTCGGCTCAGACAAGAAAAGAATTTAACTGTACTCAATACTGTTATCTCTGTACTTTGTATCTGTGTTGCTAGGTGTTACTCTGTAGCTGTGACAGCTTCTGTTCCATGCTTCACAATACCCATGCTCAGGTTATTTGGGGCCTGAATTTGTAGCATGCTTCCCTGATGTCCTGCAGGTTCAGACTGCACAGTGTACATTGTGTTAACACACCAAGTGGGATTCAGGCTTTCTGGAGAGCTCCAGAAGTCAAGCAAAGGTGGCAGCTTTGTAGGTAAATGTAGGCTGGTGAGCAAGACTGTGAAAGAGCACCATTACATTATGGTACATATCCATTGTAATGGTAGACTGCTGGTAAAAGGGACAGTCCTGCTCTTAACTTCTGTATTGCTAGAGAATAAGGCAGTTCAGCTTACTGATCTGACAGAAAAATGTTATTTTATGCAAACATGAGAAAAGTGGTGGTATGCATAGCTGTAGGGAATAATGTTCCTGTAGATAGATTTATCCTTCTAGATCTTACACTCTCAATTCAGTATTCTGTTTGGTTTTGCTTGGTTGAAGCAGATGGGGGGGAGAATTTCAACCTGCCTGCCGCTCCACCATCAAAAATCTTGTCACACAAGCCCACAACACATGGTACTGGGTAAAGTTCAAGAAAAATCTCTTGGTTGAAAGGCCTCTCTGCCTCTGGATCAAAGTCTCATAGATACAGCAACATAGAGTATTAAATCAAAATAAAATCTCCTGGTGATTTGAGTAGTATATGATCAACGCCTTTTAAAATGGAGTTTCAATCAATATATTTGCATTGTATTTTCTTGGAAGTATATGCAGACTTAAATACTGGTAGGAATTTTTCAGTGGATGAAACTTTCAGTAGAACAAAAGGATAATTAGCAGTAGCTGCAAACATCTTGTGTTAATATGTAAACTGTCTCACTCTTTTCAAAAAAGAGGCTTCTCAGTATTACTCTAACCCTATATACTGTGGTGGTTTAGCCCTGGCTGGAAGCCAGACACCCACCAAAGTCGGCCTATCACTCCCCTTTTCAGCTGGACAGGGGAGAAAATATATGCTGAGAGTCTTAGCAGTCAAGATAAGGATAGGGAGAGATCATCCCATAATCAACATCATGGGAAAAACAGACTCAACATAGAGTGAAGGAAAGAAAACTCTCTAATTTATTGCACTACACTACACACACACAGTGAAACCGGAGTTGGATAATGAGAAGCGCAACCAGATCTTAAAGAACCTTCCTCCCCACCCCCTTTTTTAGCAGACTTCCCTTTAGTCATGATTTCACTCCCTTCTTCCCCCCCATTGTGGCACAGGGAGGGGCAGGGACTGGGAAAACGGGGGCTTTGGTTGGCTTCCTTCTTGGCTGGGGGGCTCAGCATTCATTCCACACACCCTTCCCCTGCTGCATGGTGGGGTCCCACCCACGGGACACAGTCCCTCATGAACTTCTCCAATGCGTCCAGTTTTGTTCAACATCTTTATCAATGACCTCTATGAAGGGATTGAATGCTCCCTCAGTAAGTTTGCAGATGACACTAAACTGGGAGGAACTGTTGATCTGCCTGAGGGTAGGGAGGCTCTTATGACCGATCTGAACAGACTGGACCGATGGGATGAGACCAATGGGATAAAGTTTAACAAGGCCAAGTGTAGGCACATGGGACATAACAACCCCATGCAGCGCTACAGGCTTGGGGGAGACTGGCTGGAGAACTGTCAGGAAGAGAAGGACCTGGGAGTGCTGGTTGACTGCAGGCTGAATATGAGTCAGCAGTGTGCCCTGGCAGCCAGGAAAGCCAATGGCATCCTGACTTGTATCAAAAACAGTGTGGCCAGTAGGTCTAGGGAGGTGACTGTGCCCCTGTACTCGGCATTGATGAGGCCACACCTCGAGTACTGTGTCCAGTTCTGGGCTCCTCACCATAAGAAGGACACTGAGGTCCTCGAGTGAGTCCAGAGAAAGGGCAACCAGGCTGGTGAAGGGGCTGGAGGGCAAATCATATGAGGAACAGCTGAGGGAGCTGGGGATGTTTAGCCTGGAGAAGAGGAGGCTGAGAGGAGACCTTATCACCACCTACAACTATCTGAAGGGAGGTTGTAGAGAGGTGGGCCATGGTCTCTTCAGCCAGGTGACAGGAGATAGGACAAGGGGAAATGGCCTTAAGCTGTGCCAGGGCAGGTTTATATTAGATATTAGAAATAAATTTTTTACTGAAAGATTTGTCGGGGCCTGGAACAGGCTGTCCAGGGAGGTGGTTGAGTCACCTTCCCTGGATGTGTTTAAAAAAAGGGTAGATGAGGTACTTAGAGATATGGTTTAGCTTAGGATGGGAATGGTTGGACTTGATGATCTTTAAAGGTCTTTTCCAACCTTTTGATTCTGTGAGTCCTTTTCCACAGGGCTTTAGCTCTACATCAGCTGCCCCAGCATAGGTCACGGCTATGGTGGGCAGTCATAAATTACAATGTCTCTCAGTCCCAGTCCTCTGCGGGGCCACAAGCCTCCTCCCAGCAAACCTGTTTCGGCACGAATCTCTCCCTTGCTCATCTCTCTGTCTCTGTCTCTCTCTCCATGGGCTGCAAGTGCTGGCAGGGGCTTGCTCCAACACGGTCACAGCATCTCCTGTATGTCTCCGCTTGCTCCAGTGTGGGGCCTCTCCATGGGCTGCAGGTGGGGTCTCGGCCTTTTCCATGGGCTGCGGGGGGAGACGCACTCCACTGTGGGTTTCTCCATGCGCTGCAGGGGCATCATTCTCTCCGGCACCTGGGGTGCCTCCTCCCCCTTCCCGGCCTTGGTGTCTGCACAGCTGCTTACATCTTCTCACTCCCTTCTCTGGTGGCAAAATGCAGCTTCTTGTGTTTTTTTTCCTCCTATATGTGATTCACAGAGGTGCTGTGACCATCGTCGATTGGCTCAGCTTTGGTCAGCAATGATTCTGGCCTTGAATTGGCCGATGTTTACTCTCTGGGGCCTGCAGAGAGCTTCTAGCTGCTTCTTACAGCAGCCATCTTTGTAGCCCCCTTGTTGTCTGCCAGTACCCAGCTACGCAGAACTGCAAGATATATCTGTTATAAACGGAGGTGCACTCGATTTAAAATGTCCAAATAGAATTTATTTGAGCAAGCTATAAGCAGGCATTACAGCGCTGGGCGGCCTGAAGAGCTCTTGCTCTGTCAAAGGCGCGCACCTCACCTCCACCAGAGTCTCTTTTTATAGGTCAGTAGTCTTGGGGTTTCGTGGCACATCCTGGTAACTTCTGCGGCTGCGCGTAACATTGTTAGGGGGTTGTCCTGGTCCCTCAGGTGGTCGCGAGGATGTAGATCATAGCATTTCTCTGCGTTGCGGTTTAGTTCTTTTCCTTATTTGGTCATGCTGGTTCAGCATGAGATGGGAAAGGTTTGTGCTTAGTCACTCAGCAAGAGGCCGCAACCCTTTCAAAGGGGAGGGTTATCGATTTGCCAACATGTCTGGGAGTGGCTTATCACTATTTTACACAAAAATGAGTTTCACGAGGAGTTAAGGAGGGGGTGGGGAAACTACTCCCCTTCCATCCTTATCTGTTTGAGAACAAATTCTTTATGAATTTATTTGTTACAATACCTAAAGCATATTATTTCCATATAGTTTTTCTTTCAAAAATTCCTCTGAGTTGAAGGTCATACAACTGAAATTATTGAGAATTTTGCCATTAGTTTGAGCAGTTTATTTGAGAAAGTTTACTTAAGGCATAGCTGTTGCTTTGCCTTAGGCTGAAATTTTTCTAACTAGAATTTTAGTGAATTTAGTCAACAAATGTTTGGAGCATTAAAGATGTAGCTTTTATGTCAAGGGGAACAAAAGTGTGCTACATTAACTGTTGCCAACAGTTAAATTCTCAAAATGCTGCTGTCCCACATTACTAGTTTAGAGTTACTAAAAGAAAAAGTCTTCATGCACATCTTTTAGAAAATGTTCTTGGGACACATCAGAGTTAACTGTTCCTTTTTTATCAAACAAACAGCTCTTGTAGTTAAAAATGACACATAAGTGAAGGTACTCTTAGAATTTGTTATAGTTTACTTTGGGGAACTTGAAAAAGATACATTCACAAATTATTAAGGACAGGAAGTGGTTCAGAGCCAATTATGTTTAAATACTGTACTTTGCCAAATGTGTATTACGCTTTTATAGCTTGAGATTTTTCTTCTTAGCAGTTACAAAATCCAGAAGTTAGATTTCAGCAACTGGAGCAGATGAGTTCAATGGGCTTTTTGAACCATGAAGCAAACTTACAGGCTCTAATAGCAACAGTAGTTGCTATATCAGTGCAGCTATTGAAAGACTGCTTGCCTCAGCCTTCATAGCAGTTTCTTTAACTCAGAAATGTAATTTATTTTTGATAACAGCTCTTAAATCTTTAAAATAGTTGCTTTATTTCATTCTTACACATCGAGTTGTCTTGATATAACTAAAATCAGTCATGCATTTTTAAGGTCAAGTGCAGTAGTTTTCTTCAAACAGGGAATTGATACATTTTTCATTCAGCTGTTGCATGCATCACTCTTGTTCTCCATTATTTCTTAAGTTTTTGAAAATGATATTGGTTTTCACAGATGGTGGATCAGGCTTTGTCTGACTTAGAACTGTCCAATTTATTCACAGCTAAGCCATTAACCTTTAGTAGTAATTTATGTAGGATAAAAATTTTAGAAGAAAAATATTGAAGGCTATAATTTGTGGGTGCCAGTGCTGCTTATGGTGACTTCAACTTTTTTTTGCTACCAAAATGCTGTAAGATTTATACTACTTGAGTAATCTACCATTTTTGCTTTTATTTGTATGAAGTATTGTCGCAGTTTTGTGTGGTTGGGTGCTGGAAAAGAACAGGGGTGCAGAAAATGGCTTCTGCGAGGAGCTGCTGGAATTCTCCAGAGCTCCTAAGTATAAACAATTCAAGGCCAGAATCATTGTTGACCAGGGCCAAGCCAATGAGAGATAGTCACAGCGCCTCTGAGAATCACATATAGGAGAAAACAATCCGGAAGCAGTTGCATTTTGCCACCGGAGAAGGGAGTGAAGAGATGTAACGAGCTGTGCAGACACCAAGGCCGGGGAGGACGGGGGAGGAGACACCCCAGGTGCCAGAGAGAAAGATGCCTCTGCAGCCCGCGGAGAAACCAACCCCATGGAAAAGGCCGAGACCCCACCTGTAGCCCGTGGATGGGCTCCACACTGGATGGAGCAGGTGGAGAAACAGAGAAGATGCTGTGATCCTACATTGTGACCCCCTGCCAGCACTTGCAGCCCATGAAGAGAAACAGAGACACAGAGATGAGCCAGAGACAGTTTTGCGCCAAACAGGTTTGCTGGGGGGAGGGTGACCCCATGGAGGACTGGGACTGAGAGACATTGTGGTTTATGGCTGCCCGCCATAGCAGTGATCCAGGCGGAGCAGCTGATGAAGAGATAAAGCCCTGGGGGAAGAGACTCACGTTGGAGAAAGTTCGTGGAGGACTGTCTCTCGTGGGTGGGACCCCACGGTGCAGCAGGGGGAGGGTGTGTGGAATGAATGCCCCCTCCCCGGCCAAGAAGGAAACCAACTTGCAAGGAACTGACCGAAGCCCCCATCTCCCAGTCCCTGCCCCACTGTGCTGTGATCGGGGGGGGGGAGGAAGGGAGTGAAATCATGACTAGAGTGAAGTCTGCTAAGAAGGGAGTGAGGGGGGAAGGTAGAGGTGTTTTAAGATCTGGGAAAGGAAACAGCTCATGAAGAAGTAACCGGGAACCCCATTAGTTTTTCCTAGTCCCTGCCCCCCCCGCACTGCGAGCAGGGAGGGAAGAAGGGAGTAAAATCATGGCTAAAGGGAAGTCTGCTTAGAATGGAGGGGTGGGGGGAAGGTGCTACTGAGAACCCCATTTTCCCCAGTCCCTGCCCGCCCTGTATTGCGAACGGGAGGGAAGAAGGGAGCAAATAAACCCTGACTAAAGTCTGCTAAGAAAGGAGTGGAGTGGTGGGGGGAACATGTGTTTAAGATCTGGTTGCATTTTGTTTAAGATTTGGTTGTGCTCCTGACTCCGGTTTTCACTGTTCTTTTTAGTGTAGTGTAATAAATTAGAGTAGTTTCTTTCTTCATTCTGTGTTGAGTCTGTTTTGCCCGTATCGTTGCTGATAAAATGATCTCTCCTTGTCCTTATCTGGACTCCTAAGCCTCTTGATATATATTTTCTCCCCTGTCCAACTAAGAAGGGGAGCAATAGACTGATTTTGGTGGGCGTCTGGCCTCCAGCCAGGGCTAAACCACCACAAGTATAAACACAACATACGCAGCGGGGAGAACTCATTTCTAGACATTTACACATTGCAATAGAATGGAAATGATAAGTAAACAAAAAAGGCTGGAGGGGGAAAAAAGTAGTAAGACATGTTTTTAGTGTATAATCTTCCAGCATCTTTGGTAATCATCTTAGAAAAAATGCTTAGTCAAGTTCATTTAAAATATACTAGAATTACTGTTCTAGCTGTATCTTCACATCTAGCCATAAAGAAACTTTCACTGCAACCCTGTTTCATTGCAACATTGTTACAGATTAGCTGTAAATTACCTTTGTGCAAATTAAAGAAGCACTGCCTTGTGCTCTGAAACTTTCTAAGGCATTTTGTCTTGTTCCTTTGAGATTCTAACATGTGTTATGACTTGTAATTGGAAACATTACTTTGTCATATGACATTCTAATTACTTTTAACCACTATGTAAGAAATACTGTATATCTATTGAGTTTTTATTGGTAGTTGCCAATAAAATGCACAGATAAGAAATGAATTAAAGTGTCTTTAAGCAACTTGTTTCAGTGTGTTTGCAATTGGTGATTATCCAGCATTCAAGATGACTGACCTTTCAGTGTTATCTCTGGGACTATTTATAGACTTTGGGCTAAGATTAGCAAAATATTCTTCGAGTACAAAGTGGAGGACAGAGGAAGGGGTCCTATAATACTGAAGACTATTTACGTAAAGTAAAAATAGTGAAATAAAGCACTCTGCTGTGTTACTGAATGGCATTTTTTTTTGTTGGTCTTTGGTGTCAGTGTAATTGTGAAAGTTGTGATTTAATTCCTGTACTGCATTAAAAACTTAATCTGAACAATCTTTTCTTTTGGTAGAAAAATAAAGCCAGTTTTCTCTAAAAGACACTGCTTGCAAATGGTTTAAACTTACTGTCCTCTACTCAAAATTATTAATAAAGTTAAATGAAACTATAATGGGATATGAAGGAAGGTGTTGAGCACAAATTGTTTTATATACAATGAAATTAATAAAACTCTTGGCAAAGCCAAGCATGCAGATTTTACAGGGTATAACTGTATTGTATTCTTCCCGCAGAAATCTTCACAGAATGACTAGGTTGGAAAAGACCTTTAAGATCATAGATTCCAACCATTCCTGTCCTCTACTAAACCATATCTCCAAGTACCTCATCTACCCTTCTTTTAAATGCATCCAAGGATGGTGACTCAACCACCTCCCTGGGCAGCCTGTTTCACATCCTGACAACTCTTTCAGTGAAGAATTTTTTCCTAATATCTAATCTGAACCTGCCCTGGCGCAGCTTCATGCCATTCCCCCTTGTCCTGTCACGTTGCTGAAGAGACCATCGCCCACCTCTCTAATGCCTCCTTTCAGGTAATTGTAAGCGGTGATAAGGTCTCCCCTCAACCTCCTCTTCTCCAGGCTAAACATCCCCAGCTCCCTCAGCCGCTCCTCATAAGATTTGCCCTCCAGCCCCTTCACCATCCTGGTTGGCCTTCTCTGAACATGCTTGAGGATCTGCATGCCCTTCTTGTAGTGAGGGGCCCAAACTTATTGTCTCTCACTTCAGCAGTAAATTGCTCATGCACAGTGTGGCAAAAAGTATCCACTTGTGGGGGGTTTTGTTCCTTCTCAAATATGTTATTACAGAGGCGCTACCACTGTTACTGATTGCCTCGGCCTTGGTCAACAGCAGGTCTGTCCTTGAGCTCTTTGGTATTTACTCTGTTGGACCTGGGGGGAAGCTTCTAGCAGCTTCTTGCAGAATCCACCCCTGCAGCCTGCCCCTCCACCATCAAAAGTTTTGCCACACACGCCCACAACACATGGTACTGGGTAAAATTCAAGAAAAATGTCTTGGTTGACAGGCGCCTCTGCCTCTGGATCAAAGTCTCATAGACACAGCAACATAGAGTATTAAACAAATCAAAATAAAATTTCCTGGTGATTTGAATTGTATATGATCAAAGTCTTTTAAAATACTTAAAGTTTTGCTAGGAAAGTATTGCTTTTGTTTCCTAGCCAATGATGATAAACCTGCAAGGGACTAGACCTTCATAGCACCTTCTGTTTGGGTAGGTAGCATTCATTAGACTGATTATAAGGCTGAGGAATTGATAGCAAGTAGTTTCTGTAGAACAATCGTTACTTTTTCACAATTACTCTTAGGATCCTTAAAGTAACTAATTTGACTTGACCTTATAGTATGCCTTATAGGAGCATTACTTTAAAAAAAGTGAGATCTTCAGTCATTCGGAAGGTATATCCTTCTAATAATGCAATCTATAGCTTGCAAAAAGGCCACTGTTCAAATGGAAAGGGCAAAGCTGAAGTACGGGAGTAATTTTAACAAGCTTTTCTAAGATACTAAAGCACTGAATCTGACTTCCACGAACATTCTTTTGGGACAACATCAAGTTCACCTATATAAGTAAAACAGAGATGTGATATTTGAAGTCAAATTCTATTCGAATATTTAAAAAAGTAAAATTTAACCTGAACTGTACAATGAACCGTTGAACTAAGTTTACTACTTGAGGTATGATTAATAGTTAATTTATCTATGTAATTATTGTCAACTAGTACTAACAATTAGTAACTCAGTAGCACTAAAGCACTGAGACATCTTTAGTGTATGAGGTATTTTAGTTTTGTTGGAGAAGACCTTAATTAATAAAAGACACATCACACTGGTTTTAATGGCATAATAGAATTTTTTGCACGCTCTCACCATTGTGTGTCTAACCTTTTAGGCACTCGCTTTTGAAAATGTCCCATTTCTTTTTGCTTATAGTAGTTTGAAAGTTAATACTGATGTTTGGTAATATGTCACACAGCTACTTTCATATCACTGGGTAGTTCCCTAAATTATTTAGTTTTATTGTGTCTGAAAAAAAGTAAGCATAAGTCTGCATTTAAAAGCAGAAATATTAGTAAAGCTTTTTGCTTGTAAAATGGTATACTGGGAAAATATGAAGACTTCATTAAAAGCAAAGATACAACAAGACCGTGCAATTTTTGTCATTTTCATAGTGACTCAATTTGCACGTCGACATTAAAGATAATTGAAGCCTTGAAAAGCTGGAATCAAAACTCACTAGTCTTGGTGACTATGAAGCAGGTATTCTTTATTGCAGCGCTGGGCACACACTCCTCCTGATGTGTGCACTGTTTAAAGCCAAATTTCTCATATTTATACAGATTAACTATACATATTCATTATAATTTCTAAGAAAAGGCAGGGTTATGCAAATTATTTTCAGGAAGTCATTCACAGTAACTCCTCCCAGATAGAGCATGCTCAGTGACACTTAGGGAGTCTTCCAGTGGTCTTCAGGGATGAAGGCTGGACGTCTTCCTCTCTGTGAACTTTTACCTCTTCCTTCTGCGCGTGCTTTTTACGGTTTTCTCCAGAGTCACAAAAACACATTCCTGCAGAAACTAGTTAGGAACCCCTTTTAGCTGAAAACAAGATATACTCTGTCTCTTAATTGGTCCTTAGTCTCATTGTTTGCGTGCAGCTGCATGCAGGCGTGACTCATTGGGGGCGGAGCTAAGGGCGGCAGGAATAATTCTTCTCCATACAAGAGTGGCCTCTGGGAGCACTAGCGACCAGGAGCGCGGCATGTCAGAAGGGCGTGGCGCGGCAGTTTGCACGGCAGTTCGCGCAGGCAGAGCAAGCAGGCACAGCTAGCCCCCCTCCTAGCTCGGAAGGGTAAATTGAGCAGACCAGCTAGTGCTCACAGAGTACGCAGGGCGAGCCAAGGGATTCCTGTCTGCTGGGTGACCAGACAGTTGAACCATGGTCTCCATCAGGCGGAGAGGCTCCCCCTACACAACTGGGGCAACCCCGTTGGAGGGCCTGCCCAGGGATGCTGCGGTTCAGGTCTCTGGCTGCAGGGAATGCCTGAGTTTGCTGCTGCCAGGGAAAAGAGGCAAACGCCTCACCTGTGTGAGGTGTGAGCAGGTGGACGATCTGCTATGTTTGGTAGTCAAACTAAAAGAAGAGCTCGAAAGACTGAGAGCTATCAGGGAATGTGAGTGGGAGATTGACTGGTGGAGTAGCTCCCTGACATCCCAGAGGGAAGAGTGCCAGGAAGACACCTCAAAACTGAAGACGGCCCCTCTGTCCTGTCCTAGTGAGGTAAATGGGAGTGACCTGAACCCTGAGGAGGGCTGGAAGACAGTCCGGTCTCGCTGTCGTAGGCACTCCCCCTGCCTACCTACCCCGCTCCCCCAGGTTTCCCTAAGCAACAGGTTTGGGGCCCTGGAAGTTGAGGAGGAGGTATGTGAGGGGATGAATGCAGCCCCTCTGCCTCACAGGAAGTGGAAGCCTAGAGTGAGGCGAAAGTCTGCACGCCTTGAGACTGCCTCTGTTAGGCAAGAGAGAAGGGTAGTTGTGGTAGGGGATTCCCTCCTCAGGGGGATGGAGGGCCCCATTTGTAGACCAGACCCTACATGAAGGGAGGTGTGCTGCCTCCCTGGAGCCCGGGTCCATGATATTACCAGAAGGCTCCAAGGGCTGGTAAGACCCTCTGACTATTATCTTCTACTGATTGTTCAAGCAGGTAGGGATGCAATCATGAAGAGTAGCCTGCGTGCTATCAAAAGGGAATTTCATGACCTAGGGTGATTTGTCTATCCCTACTAGTGGGAGGAGGGGTTCGGAGCAGGTCAGGAGAACCCATGTGTTGAATGAGTGGCTGAAAGGCTGGTGCCGGCATAGGAACTTCTAGTTTTTTGACCAAGGGAAGGTGTACTCTGCTCCTGGCATGATTACTGCTGATGGGACTCACCTGTCCCAAAGGGGAAAGCGAATCCTTGCCCAGGAGATGGCAGGGCTCATTGAGCATGCTTTAAACTAGTTAGGAAGGGGGGAGGGGTTATTTTGAAGGCTCCTGGGGTTAGGCAAGTGCTTTGGGAGACACGATGTGAATTGACGGTGGAAGAAGGTAAATGCCAGCAGCACAGTGACGGACCTGGGGATGTTGTTTCATGTGATAGTGGGGAAAATTCTGGGGATTGCCCTGAGGACTCCTCAGTGGAGCCACTATTGCCCATCCCCTGTCGGAAATCTTGCTGTGATCTGCTGAGGATACCTGCACCTGCTGCCCCACTAAAATGCCTTTATACAAATGCACATAGCATGGGAAACAAGCAGGAAGAATTAGAGATCTTTGTGCAGTCGCAGGGCCATGATCTCATTGCAATCACAGAGACGTGGTGGGACAGCCTGGATGACTGGCACGCTGTCATGGATGGCTATGTGCTTTTCAGGAAAGACAGGCTAGGGAGGCGAGGTGGAGGAGTTGCTCTTTATGTTAGAGAGCAGCTAGAATGTATTGAGCTCCACCTGGGGAAAGATGAACCATCAGTCGAGTGCTTGTGGGTAAGAAACAAGGGTCACGCTAGTATGAGTGACACTGTTGTGGGTGTGTACTATAGGCCCCCTGATCAAGAGGAGCGGGCTGATAGTGCTTTCTATGAGCAGCTAGAAGTAGCCTCGAGATCCCAGGCCCTGGTCCTTATGGGGGACTTCAACTACCCAGATATTTGCTGGGCAAGCAATACGGCCAGTTGTATGCGGTCCAGACAATTTCTGCAGTATGTTGAAGACAAGTTCCTGCTACAGATGGTGCAGGAACCTACAAAGGGAGGGCGAGTGCTGGACCTTGTTCTTACTAACAAGGACGGGCTCATCAGTGAGGTGAAAGTTGGGGGCAGCTTAGGACAAAGTGACCACGAAATGATAGAGTTCAAGATCCTGAATGGAAGAAGCAAGCCAAAAAGCAGGATAGCTACCCTGAATTTTGGAAGAGCTAACTTTGATCTCCTCCGCAACCTTTTAGGAGCTATCCCGTGGGCTACGCTGTTAGAAGGCAAGGGAGCCTGTGAGAGCTGGCTAGCATTTAAACAGCACTTCTTCCAAGCACAGGATAGGTGCATCCCTTTGAGTAAGAAATCGGGAAAGAGAGGCAGAAGACCTGCGTGGATGAGCAGGGAGCTAATGAGTAAACTCAAAGGGAAGCAGAAGGTTTATGAACTGTGGAAACAGGGTCTGAGCACCTGGGAGGAATATAGGGATGTTGTCAGGGCCTGTAGGGACGCGACTAGGAAGGCTAAAGCCCGCTTGGAAATGAAGCAAGCAAGGGACATAAAGGATAATAAAAACAGTTTTTTTTCAGATACGTGAATAGTAAGAGGGTGACCAGGGATAATGTAAGTCCCTTGCTGAATGAGGCGGGTGTCCTGGAAACGGGTGATGATGAGAAGGTGGAGATACTGAATGCCTTCTTTGTCTCGGTCTTCACTCCAAAGGCCCCTCGGGACCCGCAGATCCTGGATGAAAGTAGGAGTGTTTGGGGAATGGAGAGCTTCCCTCTAGTTGAGGTAGGGGTGGTCCAGGAGCGGCTCAAAGGGATTAATGCAAACAAATCCATGGGCCCGGATGGGATACATCCACGTGTGCTGAGGGAGCTGGCGGAAGTGATTGCGGAGCCGCTCGCTATCATCTTTGACAGCTCTTGGAGAACAGGAGAAGTACCTGAGGATTGGAGGATAGCCAATATCACTCCAGTCTTTAAAAAGGGCAAGAAGGAGGATCCTAGCAATTATAGGCCAGTCAGCCTCACTTCTGTCCCTGGAAAGGTGATGGAACAGCTTGTTCTGGATGCCATTACCAAGCAACTGGAAGAGAAGAAGGTCATGAGGAGTAGTCAGCATGGATTCACCAAGGGGAGATCTTGCTCGACCAATCTCATAGCCTTCTATGATCTCATCACCAGCTGGGTGGATGGAGGGAGAGCAGTGGATGTCATCTACCTTGACTTCAGCAAGGCTTTCGATACTGTCTCCCATGACATCCTGATAGAAAAGCTGAGAGAGCATGGGATAGATGAGTGGACAGTGAGGTGGGTTGAGAACTGGCTGTCGGACCGGGCTCAGAGGGTCGTAATCAGTGGAGCAGAATCTGACTGGAGGCCTGTGACTAGCGATGTTCCCCAGGGCTCGGTGTTGGGTCCAGTCCTGTTTAATATCTTCATCAACGACCTTGATGAGGTGTCGAGTGTTCCCCGCGTCCTAATCCAGATCTTGGGAAACTTTTAGGTCCAGGGTCTTTGAAAGAGCGGGACGGCGCTAGGAATCAGACCGCACACCAATGTGGCTAAAAGCAGTCAGTTCGTTTATTCTACAGAGCAGCATGATTATATACTCTCTAGCAAGCTTAACAAAGCATGGCTGGGAACCACGGGGGGGGGGAAGTGAAAACAGTGAAGGCGATAGAGCGGACACCTGTGCAAGGCCTGTATCTTATCTTGTCTCAGAGGAATGTTTCAGAATTAGGAACTTCTATTCACAGTCCACACTCCTTAACCCATTATCTGACTTTGCTGCTAGCTCCACATTCCTTTAGAGCAATGTTTCATTCTGGCTGTTTTGTTCGCAGGGATAGAGAGTGGGAAATATGTGGCCATTCTCACGGAGCCATTTCTCCACAGTTCCCTCTTTTTCTTTTTGCGCAAACAAAACAGCTGAAGACAAGGCCTTGCTCAGAAGTCTCTTAAGAATCTGTATAATGCAAGGAATATCAGTTAAGATCAGCAAAATAACTATCAATATAATTAACACACCCTTTAACATGTCTCTAACCCACACAATAATTCCCCATTTGTTAAACCATCCATCGAGCCAGCTACCCTCATATCTCAGTTTCACCAGCTGGCTTCGCAATGTTGCAATACTTTGATGGATCAATTCTGAATGGTCTGACAAATTCATGCAGCACATACCCTCAAAATCTTCACAACCATGAGCTAGGAGTAAGAAACCTATTGCAGCTTGATTTTGAAAAGTAGGATGTCTAATGCTATCCACATCAGTTAACAAACCACTTAGTGCAATGGGTGTAGCATTAGTTTGCTTACTCAGCCAACAGCCCAGTTTCGTTAGTTTTTTAAGAGCAGCAGCAGAAGCCACTCCCTGGGCTAGTATTGATGATGCTATTATTTCTGCGGGTCCCCAAAATGTTACTTGGTCATCATAGTCCTTCTCAAATTTGTGAATGCTTCTATGCACTCATCCTCTTAATTTACGTTGTTTCGCATGTATCATGGCCAAGTTAGGAGTCAGCAAAGTGAGACGACCAAGACTGCAGGAGCCACCATTCAAACGTGATGGAATTCCACTCCAGGCTCGGTCTCCACATATCAAAAAGATGCCAGGAGGCAACGTGAGCGGTATGGCTAATGATTGGGAAATATTTGGACTCGTATAACCACACCAAGCAGCAGCATTACGATATATACTAAGCATAGCTTTAGCATTCTGACCTCTACGAGTAATGCTATAAGTATAATTAAAATATATACAAGCATCCATCATCACAGAGCCCCATAGTGTTAACCCTTGAGGTTCCTGTGTCTGCTGCGGAAGATGGAGTAGCCACAGAAAGACACATTGTATTTTGACCAGTGATGTTTGCAAGAGTTACCCAAACATTCTGCTTCGGCTGAGCAATTACCCAGGCCTGTAATAAATCTGGATGGGCCACGAAACCCATTCCTCTCAGTTCCCCCTTTTTGTTTATGGACCAGCCAGATTTTTGCAAAAGGTGTTATCCATCCTGTAAGAGAAACACTGTGACATACACGGCAAAAATAACTAACAAAAGCATAAGTCCTTATTTAACTATATTTAAAAGCCATCCTATAAACAAAAAGCCATACTATAAAATGTGACAAGCGAAAAACTGCTAATTAAAACGAGTTTTGATAAGCATATCTTCTAGCTAAACGTTGTTAGTTTACCTTTGATGTCTAAAATTTATCTGCACACCTGCTGTGTTTTGGCCTTCTTATTACGGCTGGTTCTTGACATACTCACTTACTTCCAAATAACTTCTCACAACCCCTTGGTTTAAGGCAGTCTGTCCATCTGCCTTCAAGGCCACTACATTTTGAAAATGTGATTACCAAATACCTCTCAGCATAAGTAATTTTGCTGTCTTGTGGGAATTCAAGGATACTGTCGGGGCCTGTGTCTGTGCAAGGAGAGCCAGGCCGCCGGCAGGCCTGCTGTCCTCCCTGACAAATTTTTTTTTCTTTTAGTATCTGCGTTACAAAAACTGCTTTTAGAGGTCTCTGCAAGGGCCCTTTGCAGAAAGCTCAATAAGCATGACAGTAAGACATGTACCGTAATTGCCAAATCCAATAATCCAAATTTGACAACTTACCGTATCCATCCTGAAATTTCCCACTCGTGAAACCAATTGTCTGATCCAAACAATCCATTTTCTTGTCGTATCTTTTGTGTTTGATCTATTAATTTCTGAATGCTCGTATGAATTGACTGAGAGTGGTCAGCCAGATTCTTTGTTTGCTTTGCCAATCAGGAGTGTCAGAGGTGCAGATAACATCAACCTCACACAGTCTGTGATCTTAGGTTGTGCAGAAATCACTATTTCCCTACTTTTCATTTACCACAAATACATGCATATCTCAAAGACTGTTAGATGGTTCAAAATGTCCCACAGCAAAACTCATAGTCCATTGTGGCTGTAGTTGGAACACTTGACTTCGGTTACTGTGATCAGGATCCCGTCCTGGTTCATGCAAGCTTGATTTCTTCTGGATCCACAGCTTTATCCACTTCACTGGATCCCACTTGGTTCCTGTATATGTAATGACACAGGCAGATCTCCTTCCCCAAATTAGTACCTGCAACTTCATTTTTTTTTTTTTTAGCTTTTTTTCTTCTTTTTTTTTTTTTTTCTTTTTCAAACCTCCTTTTAAACCTACTGCATGTTTCACCATTAGAGGTACCAAACTGTTCTGTGGCAGACATAAATAGTTCAAAACATAAAGAGCTTTGTTTAATCAATCAGCCGGAGAGATACCCTTCTCTCCCTGTTTTTGTTTGTGAAGCAAACGCTTGAGAGTTTGATTCATACATTTCACTATGGCTTTGCACGAGGATTGCTGACAATCCAGGCACAACTGTACAATCCCTTTAGCCTCAGCAACCAAGAAGTGACATTGTCATTGAAGTACCTTAGCAGATTGGTTAAGAAAAATGCATGCAACTTCTGAGCTCGTGCAAAGCGTCTGCTGAGGGAGCAGCCCAGGCCGGTGCTACCAGCCTGTCTGCTCTCTGCTTTCTGTCTGCTAGACCTTGAGTTAGTCAGTTAGCTCAGTGTGGCTGCAAATATGGGTAGTAAAATGCTGATGCACAATACCACACAATAATCTAATCCAGTTAATATTTCCAAGCAACTTTTGAACACCATTTAATGTGCTAACCTCAGCTTTGATTTCAATCCTCTGAGGTGTTACGGTACTTTTATCAATCTGTCAGTCCAAGGATTTCCATACTGCCTTATTTTGAATTTTCTGTAATCTGTAACCCCTTGCTTTTCAAATGCACTGTTAACTCATGTATCAAACTTTCAACGTCCAAGTTTTTTCCCGCAATCAATATCTCATCCATGTAATGATAAATGATTAGATCAGGATGCCTTTTTCGTACTGGAGCAAGTGCCTGAGGTACATAAGTCTGGCACATAGTTGGTGAATTTTTTATGCCTTGTGGGAGCGCACCCAGTGATGCCTTTTGAAAAAGAAAACCCAATCTTTTAAAAATTTTGGCATGTTCCACAGACTTGTGGAAGGTTTGATATGACCCTTAGTCAGGTGCTCCTGTATTAAATCTTGTATGTGGGCAATTTTTTTTTTTCTTGAGCAAGCAGACATTAAACAGCCCAAACGAGGATTTCTGTTTTCCAGGTTAAATTCTTAAAGTAAGCTTCCCACTTTCAGTGGTCGCTATCAAAAATCCTTTTGCTTAATAACCAGCCTTGCTCTCAGTGGATAAACGCATCCCTGACCCTATAGCACATATGCTGCAAACCAATGCATCAGACAAACAACAGTGCAAGATGCAAGTTGTCACATCCAGTCCGTATGGGTGGGTGGGTTGGGGGGGCGGGGGGGCAGTTCTCCCACTTCTACAGCAATTCTGTCAAGGCACCCAGCTGTGCGGCACGTTGTCACGGGTCGCGGCTGCTGCCCAGCACCGTTCTCCCCCCGCTGTGAACCACAGCGTGACCCTGGTAGTCACTGTGATTGAGGCCCGGGTGAGTGCTAGGACCCTGTTCCATCCACCTCCCACCGGCCTGCTATCAATGTTCTTTTCTCCACCACCCGCTCGCCCCCACATAAACTTTTCCCTGGTAATTTTCATGACTATGTAGGAATCAAAATACCCTGATTTAACCATTTTTCCCGCTCTGACGCCACCTTACGTGCCCAGGCTCCGACGAGCAGTCTCTGCAGTCTCTCGGGCGTCAGGAGATGTACTGATGATGTTTGTCGGGCGGTGTGGGTGGGAGCGGTGGGTGTAGATACAAAATGTGTCCCTGATCCGATGGTTGTCGAAGCCGATAATTGTCCATGGCCGTAGGTGTCCTGTGTCCTGTCCTTAGGTTTCTTGTCTGTGGGCATAGGTTCCTTGTCCATGCCATAGTCGGTGATTCTTTGTGTCGGTAGTGTCTGTGTGGGTGGGTGGGCAATTCTGCAAACCCTTTCACAGCAGGGCATGCCGTTGCCGCAACTGCCTGCTCCGCTTTCATGTTTTCCAGCTTTTCAAGGACAAGCTGATGTTTTTGATGGTGGTTAACATTTCCGACTGCGTCACAGGCTCTTTTAGGCTCAGTAAAAGTTAGAGGTGAATAGATATTAAAGGCAGTCGGTTGTACGGTTTTTTTTCCACATTTTTTCCTTCCAAAGCTATCACAGTGAGGGGGTTGCAGACCGTGGTGGCAGATTTACGTGCACTACTTGCTTGCCTTCCTGGTCAGTTCCGACAGATTTATCACTTTGCTCTGATAACATGGCATAATTACTTAGCACAGTAACTGGGGTAGGTGAAAGAGCACCCAGAAACAACAAACACATTCTCCATAGTAGATGTTTTCCCTTTTGAATCGGTTCTGTAGAACTCGCAACTGGTGTTAAAGCTGCAAAGGCTGAAGCGGCAGCAACGCAAACCGCCTCCATTTCGGTTAGAGTCCTTTCAATTAATTTCCAGAGAGTTATTAATGACTTAGCTTCTTTCGCCCCAACTGAGGGTTCTTCAAGGAGTTAAACTCCAATAGCCTCCCAAGTAGGCAAATCAAACGCTGTATTTATGTTTGGTATAAGATTCCTTTCTTCACTCCACAAAAGGAGCTAGTTTAAAGCATTTTTAATTACTCTCTTAGAGATCATATTGTATAACTCCAGTCCAACGGGAGGGAAGACTACAAACTCCCGGGTCCGGAGGAGCAGAAGGCAATGATGGAGTAACAGTTGCCTCCTCCTTTACTTTTTTTTTAATGTTGATTGCTTTTCTGTAATTTTTCTCTTCATGATATTTCCAATTTCTGCAATCGCCCAGTAAGTTTACACATTTCAGTCTCTCCTTCCTCCCCTTCTGAATCTGGCCAAGTAGCTTCGGAGGAAGGAGGGCAACTAGGAGTTAAATTCGAGGGAGTATTCTCAACAGCAGAAGCTGGAGTTTGTGTTGACTCGTTAGTTTTTAAAGCAGAGTTAGTTTTCGGAGTAGAATTAAAGGACTCAGAAACTTCACCCCCGAGGTGTTAGATTGCTGTTTTTCAATTGAGTCCTGTAACTCCGCAGCACTTGAACAAACCAGGTGAACCAGTCCAAATACCGGAGTTTCTAACAGGGTGGTAGATGGTGTCACTGAGCCAGACAGAGCTTGAACAGCTGCAGCAGCTACTTGCCTCTCTGCCTGCATGGCGTTTAAGGTGTTAAATACTACACGCCAAGTCGCACCCAACGATCGCAGTAATTTTTCTTCCTTTCCTCCAGTAATCACCACATCCCAAATATGATCTCCTATCACTCGCCACTCAGCAACACTGAATATCAGCGCTACTTCTTCCTGGTGTCCCGACCTGCGGGCCCATTTAATTAAATCTGAAAGCCCTATTGGAGTCACCATCTCGCTTTTCTTTGAGAAAATAACTAGAGTCGGCTTCTCCGCAGCTAGCCCTATTGGAGATTCCTGCTCGCCTCTCTTAGAGAGGGTACTGAAGAGCGGTTTCTCCGCAGCTCCCCACTCCATTTGTGGGTACAGAGGGCGGGTAGCGACCCCGCAACCAGCTACCGCAACACTTACGATTCTCAGCGGCGCCTCCTCTGTAGCAACCGTCTCCGAAACCTTCTTTCCAGTCCCTGTTCGGGCGCCAATTGTCGAGTGTTCCCCGCGTCCTAATCCAGATCTTGGGAAACTTTTAGGTCCAGGGTCTTTGAAAGAGCGGGACGGCGCTAGGAATCAGACTGCACACCAATGTGGCTAAAAGCAGTCAGTTCGTTTATTCTACAGAGCAGCATGATTATATACTCTCTAGCAAGCTTAACAAAGCATGGCTGGGAACCACGGGGGGAGGGAAGTGAAAACAGTGAAGGCGATAGAGCGGACACCTGTGCAAGGCCTGTATCTTATCTTGTCTCAGAGGAATGTTTCAGAATTAGGAGCTTCTATTCACAGTCCACACTCCTTAACCCATTATCTGACTTTGCTGCTAACTCCACATTCCTTTAGAGCAATGTTTCATTCTGGCTGTTTTGTTCGCAGGGATAGAGAGTGGGAATATGTGGCCATTCTCACGGAGCCATTTCTCCACAATGAGGGAATAGCATCCACCCTCAGCAAGTACGGTGATGATACAAAGTTTGTTACTCCCCTATCTTCACTTTCTTTATCTTCAACGCTGTTCCACATTTATGGTTAAATTTTGTAGCTGCCCTAACTAAACAGCTCACATGGCTACATGCAAATACTGTCTATTCTCAAAACACACAAATTCTCCTTATATTAAAGCTATATCAATGAATTGTCTCTTAAGGTACATCTATATCTATCTATTCAGCATTATTATGTATCATTGAATCACTTTCAGTTTGTGTACAATCATAGTGTTAATGCTTTTTGTCCAACATGATTTGGTAAACTTGTGGATGTAAAACATATTTTATAAATTAACATTCTATATGTTTTTCAATAACTACGCTTCATGCTGCATTAGAGCAAGAAAGATCCAATGTGAAACAATTGCATGCAGAATTAATAAAATATAAGGTGTTCTTATTTCCTGTAAATTTACCTGTTTTTCAACGTGGTCTCAGTTACATCATGCAATGTGCTTTGAACTGAATTATTAGCTCTATTTTTTTAAAGATTAAAAATAATATAATCTGTAGAGGTTCATATTGTAGGGAAAAAACAGCAGCAAAAACTAACGCACAGTTTCACCAAGTAGAACTTTGTCCACTTTGTGCTTTGAAATGTCTTGAAATACACTGGTAAATAAACAGCAAAAGCAATAAATTGCTTTCATACTCCATCTAACTCTATGTACCTAGAATAACTTAGACTTCATGGATTTATTTTTGCCAAGTCTTCTTTCATGTATTCCTTACCTTATTTCTGTATATAGTCAAGTCTTTGTAGGAGATTCAAAGCAAATTCTTTTGAAACACCAGTGATAAGATCAGTTTCTTGCTGATTGTGCATATACTGTTTGGTTTAACTTGGCTGCAAATGCATCTCATGTTAGTGCATTTCAGTTAACTTTCATATAAATAGTATGCTGTTTAAACTTCAGATGTTTCAGTAGATATTCTAGAATCTAGAGCAGATGATCTTGAGTGCCGTCATGTGGCACATAC
>CM036937.1:5167589-5180089 GCA_020800305.1 Porphyrio hochstetteri
CTTCTTCTCCTCCTTCTTCTTATTCTGATTCTTCTTCTTCTTCTTCTGATTCTTCTTCTTCTTCTGATTCTGATTCTTCTTCTTCTTCTTCTGATTCTGATTCTTCTTCTTCTGATTCTTCTTCTTCTTCTTCTTCTGATTGTTCTTTTGATTCTTCTTCTGATTCTGATTCTTCTTCTTCTGATTCTTCTTCTTCTTCTTCTGATTCTTCTTCTGATTCTGATTTTGATTCTTCTTCTTCTTCTTCTTCTGATTCTTCTTCTGATTCTGATTCCTCTTCTTCTGATTCTGATTCTTCTTCTT
The DNA here is from genome assembly GCA_020800305.1 of Porphyrio hochstetteri. Taxonomy (NCBI): domain Eukaryota; kingdom Metazoa; phylum Chordata; class Aves; order Gruiformes; family Rallidae; genus Porphyrio; species Porphyrio hochstetteri. The sequence continues at coordinate 5,167,893 of CM036937.1, forward strand.
CTGATTCTTCTGATTCTTCTTCTTCTTCTGAGTCTTCTTCTGATTCTTCTTCTGATTATTATTCTTCTTCTTCTGATTCTTCTTCTTCTTCTTATGAATCTTCTGATTCTTCTTCGGATTCTTCTTCTTCGGTTTCTTTGGATTCTTCTTCTTCTTTGTCGGATTCTTCTTCTTCTTCTTCGGATTCTTCTTCTGATTCTTCTTCAGATTCTTCTTCTGATTCTTCTTCAGATTCCTCTTCTTCTTCGGATTCTTCTTTTTCTGATTCTTCTTCTTCTTCTTCTTCTTCTGATTCTTCTTATTCTGATTCTTCTTCTGATTATTCTTCTTCTTCTTCTTCTGATTCTTCTTCTTCTTCTTCTGATTCTTCTGATTCTTCTTCTTCTTCTTCCGATTCTTCTTCTTTTTCTTCTTCTTCTTCTTCTTCTTCTTCTGATTCTTCTTCTTCTTCTTCTTCTGATTCTTCTTCTTCTTCTTCTTCTGATTCTTCTTCTTCTTCTTCGGATTCTTATTCTGATTCTTCTTCTTCGGATTCTTCTTCTTCTTCTTCGGATTCTTTTTCTTCGGATTCTTCTTCTTCTTCTTCTTCTTCTACTTCTTCTTCGGATTATTCTTCTTCTTCGTCGGATTCTTCTTCTTCTTCGGATTCTTCTTCTTCTTCTTCGGATTCTTCTTCGGATTCTTCTTCAGATTCTTCTTCTTCTTCTTTTTCTTCTTCTGATTCTTCTTCTTCTTCTTCTTATTCTGATTCTTCTTCTTCTTCTTCTTCTTCTTCTTCTTTTTCTTCTTCTTCTTCTGATTCTGATTCTTCTGATTCTGATTCTTCTTTTTCTTCTTCTTCTTCTGATTCTTCTTCTTCTGATTCTTCTTCTTCTTCTGATTCTTCTTCTGATTCTTCTTCTGATACTTCTTCTTCTTCTGATTCTTCTTCTTCTGATTCTTATTCTTCTTCTTCTGATTCTTCTTCTTCTTCTTCTTTTTCTTCTGATTCTTCTTCTGATTCTTCTTCTGATTCTTCTGATTCTTCTTCTGATTCTTCTGATTCTTCTTCTGATCCTTCTGATTCTTCTTCTGATTCTTCTGATTCTTCTTCTGATTCTTCTGATTCTTCTTTTTCTTCTTCCGATTATTCTTCTTTTTCTTCTTCTTCTTCTTCTTCTTATGATTCTTCTTCTTCTTCTGATTCTTCTTCTGATTCTTCTTCTTCTTCTTCTTCTGATTCTTCTTCTGATTCTTCTTCTTCGGATTCTTCTTCTTCTTCTTCGGATTATTCTTCTTCGGATTTTTCTTTTTCTTCTTCGGATTCTTCGGATTCTTCTTCTTCTTCATCGGATTCTTCTTCTTCTTCGGATTCTTCTTCTTCTTCTTCGGATTCTTCTTCGGATTCTTCTTCAGATTCTTCTTCTTCTTCTGATTCTTCTTCTTCTGATTCTTCTTCTTCTTCTTCTTCTGATTCTTCTTCTTCTTTTTCTTCTTCTGATTCTTATTCTTCTTCTTCTTCTTCTTCTGATTCTTCTTCTTCTTCTGATTCTTCTTCTCTTCTTCTTCTTCTGATTCTTCTGATTCTTCTTCTGATTCTTCTTCTGATTCTGATTCTTCTTTTTCTTCTACTTCTGATTCTTCTTCTTCTGATTCTTCTTCTTCTTCTTCTTCTTCTTCTGATTCTTCTTCTTCTTCTTCTTCTTCTTCTGATTCTTCTTCTGATTCTTCTTCTTCTGATTCTTCTTCTTCTGATTCTTCTTCTGATTCTTCTTCTGATTCTTCTTCTTCTTCTGATTGTTCTTCTGATTCTTCTTCTGATTCTGATTCTTCTTCTTCTGATTCTTCTGATTCTTCTTCTTCTTCTTCTGATACTTCTTCTGATTCTTCTTCTGATTCTTCTTCTGATTCTTCTTCTGATTCTTCTGATTCTTCTTCTGATTCTTCTTCTGATTCTGATTCTTCTTTTTCTTCTACTTCTGATTCTTCTTCTTCTGATTCTTCTTCTTCTTCTTCTTCTTCTTCTGATTCTTCTTCTGATTCTTCTTCTTCTGATTCTTCTTCTTCTGATTCTTCTTCTGATTCTTCTTCTGATTCTTCTTCTTCTTCTGATTGTTCTTCTGATTCTTCTTCTGATTCTGATTCTTCTTCTTCTGATTCTTCTTCTTCTTCTTCTGATTCTTCTTCTGATTCTGATTCTACTTCTTCTGATTCTTCTTCTGATTCTGATTCTTCTTCTGATTCTGATTCTTCTTCTTCTCATTCTTCTTCTGATTCTTCTTCTGATTCTGATTCTTCTTTTTCTTCTACTTCTTCTGATTCTTCTTCTTCTGATTTATCTTCTGATTCTTCTTCTGATTCTTCTTCTTCTGATTCTTCTGATTCTTCTGATTCTTCTTCTGATTCTTCTTCTGATTCTTCTGATTCTTCGTCTTCTTCTGATTGTTCTTCTGATTCTTCTTCTGATTCTGATTCTTCTTCTGATTCTTCTTCTTCTTCTGATTCTTCTTCTGATTCTGATTCTTCTTCTTCTGATTGTGATTCTACTTCTTCTGATTCTTCTGATTCTTCTGATTCTTCTGATTCTTCTTCTGATTCTGATTCTTCTTATTCTCATTCTTCTTCTGATTCTTCTTCTGATTCTGATTCTTCTTTTTCTTCTACTTCTTCTTATTATTCTTCTTCTGATTTATCTTCTGATTATTCGTCTGATTCTTCTTCTTCTGATTCTTCTGATTCTTCTTCTGATTCTTCTTATTATTCTTCTTCTTCTGATTCTTCTTCTTTTTCTTCTGATTCTTCTTCTTCTTCTTCTTCTTCTTCTTCTTCTTCTGATTCTTCTTCTTCTTCTTCTGATTCTTCTTCTTCTTCTGATTCTTCTTCTTCTTCTTCTTCTTCTTCTTCTGATTATTCTTCTTCTGATTCTTCTTCTGATTCTTCTTCTTCTGATTCTTCTTCTTATTATTATTATTCTTCTTCTGATACTTCTTCTTCTGATTCTTCTTCTGATTCTTCTTCTTCTGATTCTTCTTCTGATTCTTCTTCTGATTCTTCTTCTTCTTCTGATTGTTCTTCTGATTCTTCTTCTGATTCTGATTCTTCTTCTTCTGATTCTTCTTCTTCTTCTTCTGATTCTTCTTCTGATTCTGATTCTACTTCTTCTGATTCTTCTTCTGATTCTGATTCTTCTTCTGATTCTGATTCTTCTTCTTCTCATTCTTCTTCTGATTCTTCTTCTGATTCTGATTCTTCTTTTTTTTCTACTTCTTCTGATTCTTCTTCTTCTGATTTATCTTCTGATTCTTCTTCTGATTCTTCTTCTTCTGATTCTTCTGATTCTTCTTCTGATTCTTCTTCTGATTCTTCTGATTCTTCGTCTTCTTCTGATTGTTCTTCTGATTCTTCTTCTGATTCTGATTCTTCTTCTGATTCTGATTCTTCTTCTGATTCTTCTTCTTCTTCTGATTCTTCTTCTTCTGATTGTGATTCTACTTCTTCTGATTCTTCTGATTCTTCTGATTCTTCTGATTCTTCTTCTGATTCTGATTCTTCTTATTCTCATTCTTCTTCTGATTCTTCTTCTGATTCTTCTGATTCTTCGTCTTCTTCTGATTGTTCTTCTGATTCTTCTTCTGATTCTGATTCTTCTTCTGATTCTTCTTCTTCTTCTGATTCTTCTTCTGATTCTGATTCTTCTTCTTCTGATTGTGATTCTACTTCTTTTGATTCTTCTGATTCTTCTGATTCTTCTGATTCTTCTTCTGATTCTGATTCTTCTTTTTCTTCTACTTCTTCTGATTCTTCTTCTTCTGATTTATCTTCTGATTATTCGTCTGATTCTTCTTCTGATTCTTCTGATTCTTCTTCTGATTCTTCTTATTATTCTTCTTCTTCTGATTCTTCTTCTTTTTCTTCTGATTCTTCTTCTGATTCTTCTTCTTCTTCTTCTTCTTCTTCTTCTTCTTCTTCTTCTTCTTCTTCTGATTCTTCTTCTTCTTCTTCTTCTTCTGATTATTCTTCTTCTGATTCTTCTTCTGATTCTTCTTCTTCTGATTCTTCTTCTTCTTATTATTATTCTTCTTCTGATACTTCTTCTTCTGATTCTTCTTCTGATTCTTCTTCTTCTGATTCTGATTCTGATTCTTCTTCTTCTGATTCTGATTCTTCTTCTTCTTCTGATTCTTCTTCTTCTTCTGAGTGTTCTTCTGATTCTTCTTCTTCTTCTGATTCTTCTTGTTCTGATTTTTCTTCTTCTTCTTCTTCTTCTTCTTGTGATTCTTCTTCTTCTTCTTCTTCTTCTGATTTTTCTTCTTCTTTTTCTGATTCTTCTGATTCTTCTTCTTCTTCTGATTCTTCTTCTTCTGATTCTTCTTCTTCTGATTCTGATTCTTCTTCTTATTCTGATTCTTCTTCTTCTTCTTCTTCTGATTCTGATTCTTCTTCTGATTCTGATTCTTCTTCTTCTGATTCTGATTCTTCTTCTTCTGATTCTTCTTCTGATTCTTCTTCTTCTGATTCTTCTGATTCTTCTTCTTCTTCTTCTGATTCTTCTTCTTCTGATTCTTCTGATTCTTCTTCTGATTCTTCTTCTGATTCTTCTTCTTCTGATTCTTCTGATTCTTCTTCTGATTCTTCTTCTTCTTCTTCTTCTTCTTCTTCTTCTTCTTATTCTTCTTCTGATTCTTCTTCTTCTGATTCTTCTTCTGATTCTTCTTCTCCTCCTTCTTCTTCTTCTGATTCTCCTTCTTCTTCTTCTGATTCTTCTGATTCTGATACTTCTTCTTCTTCTGATTCTGATTCTGATTCTGATTCTTCTTCTTCTGATTCTTCTTCTTCTTCTGATTCTGATTCTTCTTCTTCTTCTTCTTCTGATTCTGATTCTTCTGATTCTTCTTCTTCTTCTGATTGTTCTTCTGATTCTTCTTCTGATTCTGATTCTTCTGATTCTGATTCTTCTTCTGATTCTGATTCTACTTCTTCTGATTCTTCTGATTCTTCTGATTCTTCTTCTGATTCTGATTCTACTTCTTCTGATTCTTCTGATTCTTCTGATTCTTCTTCTGATTCTGATTCTTCTTTTTCTTCTACTTCTTCTGATTTTTCTTCTTCTGATTCTTCTTCTTCTTCTTCTGATTCTTCTTCTGATTCTTCTTCTGATTCTGATTCATCTGATTCTTCTTCTTCTGATTCTTCTTCTTCTTCTGATTCTTCTTCTTCTTCTTCTTCTGATTATTCTACTTCTGATTCTTTTTCTGATTCTTCTGATTCTTCTACTTCTGATTCCTCTTCTTCTTATTATTATTCTTCTTCTGATACTTCTTCTGATTCTTCTTCTGATTCTTCTTCTTCTGATTCTTCTTCTTCTTTTTCTTCTTCTTCTTCTTCTGATTCTTCTTCTGATTCTTCTTCTGATTCTTCTTCTCCTCTTTCTTCTTCTTCTGATTCTTCTTCTTCTTCTTCTTCTTCTGATTCTAATTCTGATTCTTCTGATTCTGATTCTTCTTCTTCTTCTTCTTCTGATTCTGATTCTGATTCTTCTTTTTCTGATTCTTCTTCTTCTTATTATTATTCTTCTTCTGATACTTCTTCTGATTCTTCTTCTGATTCTTCTTCTTCTGATTCTTCTTCTTCTTTTTCTTCTTATTCTTCTTCTGATTCTTCTTCTGATTCTTCTTCTCCTCTTTCTTCTTCTTCTGATTCTGATTCTGATTCTGATTCTTCTTCTTCTTCTTCTGATTCTGATTCTGATTCTGATTCTGATTCTTCTGATTCTTCTTCTTCTTCTGATTCTGTTTCTTCTTCTTCTTCTTCTTCTTCTTCTGATTCTGATTCTTCTGATTCTTCTTCTGATTCTTCTTCTGATTCTTCTGATTCTTCTTCTTCTTCTGATTGTTCTTCTGATTCTTATTCTTCTTCTGAGTGTTCTTCTGATTCTTCTTCTTCTTCTGATTCTTCTTGTTCTGATTTTTCTTCTTCTTCTTCTTCTTCTTGTGATTCTTCTTCTTCTTCTTCTTCTTCTGGTTTTTCTTCTTCTTTTTCTGATTCTTCTGATTCTTCTTCTTCTTCTGATTCTGATTCTTCTTCTTCTGATTCTGATTCTACTTCTTCTGATTCTTCTGATTCTTCTGATTCTTCTTCTGATTCTGATTCTTATTCTTCTCATTCTTCTTCTGATTCTTCTTCTGATTCTGATTCTTCTTTTTCTTCTACTTCTGATTCTTCTTCTTCTGATTTATCTTCTGATTCTTCTTCTTCTGATTCTTCTGATTCTTCTTCTGATTCTTCTTCTTCTTATTCTTCTTCTTCTGATTCTTCTTCTTTTTCTTCTGATTCTTCTTCTGATTCTTCTTCTTCTTTTTCTTCTTCTTCTTCTTCTTCTGATTATTCTTCTTCTTCTGATTCTTCTTCTTCTTCTTCTTCTTCTTCTGATTATTCTTCTTCTTCTGAGTGTTCTTCTGATTCTTCTTCTTCTTCTGATTCTTCTTGTTCTGATTTTTCTTCTTCTTCTTCTTCTTCTTCTTGTGATTCTTCTTCTTCTTCTTCTGATTTTTATTCTTCTTCTGATTCTTCTGATTCTTCTTCTTCTTCTGATTCTTCGTCTTCTGATTCTTCTTCTTCTTCTTCTGATTCTGATTTTTCTTCTGATTCTGATTCTTCTTCTTCTGATTCTGATTCTTCTTCTGATTCTGATTCTTCTGATTCTTCTTCTTCTTCTTCTTCTTCTGATTCTTCTGATTCTTCTTCTTCTTCTTCTTCTTCTGATTCTTCTTCTGATTCTTCTTCTTCTTCTTCTTCTTCGGATTCTTCTTCTGATTCTTCTTCTGATTCTTCTTCTTCTTCTGATTCTTCTTCTGATTCTTCTGATTCTTCTTCTGATTCTTCTTTTTCTGATTCTTCTTCTGATTCTTCTTCTTCTTCTTCTTCTGATTATTCTTCTTCTGATTCTTCTTCTTCTGATTCTTCTTCTTCTGATTCTTCTTCTTCTGATTCTTCTTCTTCTTCTTCTTCTTCTGATTCTTCTTCTGATTCTTCTCCTCCTTCTTCTTCTTCTGATTCTTCTTCTTCTTCTGATTCTAATTCTGATTCTTCTGATTCTGATTCTTCTTATTCTTCTTCTTCTGATTCTGATTCTGATTCTGATTCTTCTGATTCTTCTTCTTCTCATTCTTCTTCTGATTCTTCTTCTGATTCTGATTCTTCTTTTTCTTCTACTTCTTCTGATTCTTCTTCTTCTGATTCTTCTTCTTCTTCTTCTTCTGATTCTTCTTCTGATTCTTCTTCTGATTCTTCTTCTCTGATTCTTCTGATTCTTCTTCTGATTCTTCTTCTTCTGATTCTTCTTCTTCTCATTCTTCTTCTGATTCTTCTTCTGATTCTGATTCTTCTTTTTCTTCTACTTCTGATTCTTCTTCTTCTTCTTCTGATTCTTCTTCTTCTTCTTCTTCTTCTGATTGATTCTTCTTTTTCTTCTACTTCTGATTCTTCTTCTTCTTCTTCTGATTCTTCTTCTTCTTCTTCTTCTTCTGATTCTTCTTCTTCTCCTTCTTCTGATTCTTCTTCTTCTGATTCTTCTTCTTCTGATTCTTCTGATTCTTCTTCTTCTTCTGATTCTTCTTCTTCTGATTCTTCTGATTCTTCTTCTGATTCTTCTTCTGATTCTTCTTCTTCTGATTCTTCTGATTCTTCTTCTGATTCATCAACTGATTCTTCTTCTTCTTCTTCTTCTTCTGATTCTTCTTCTGATTCTTCTTCTTCTGATTCTTCTTCTGATTCTTCTTCTCCTCCTTCTTCTTCTTCTGATTCTCCTTCTTCTTCTTCTGATTCTGATTCTGATTCTTCTGATTCTGATTCTGATTCTGATTCTGATTCTGATTCTCATTCTGATTCTTCTTCTTCTGATTCTTCTTCTGATTCTTCTTCTTCTTCTGAGTGTTCTTCTGATTCTTCTTCTTCTTCTGATTCTTCTTGTTCTGATTTTTCTTCTTCTTCTTCTTCTTCTTCTTGTGATTCTTCTTCTTCTTCTTCTGATTTTTATTCTTCTTCTGATTCTTCTGATTCTTCTTCTTCTTCTGATTCTTCATCTTCTGATTCTTCTTGTTCTGATTCTGATTCTTCTTCTTATTCTGATTCTTCTTCTTCTTCTTCTGATTCTGATTCTTCTTCTGATTCTGATTCTTCTTCTTCTGATTCTGATTCTTCTTCTTCTGATTCTTCTGATTCTTCTTCTTCTGATTCTTCTGATTCTTCTTCTTCTTCTTCTTCTTCTGATTCTTCTTCTGATTCTTCTTCTTCTTCTTCTTCTTCGGATTCTTCTTCTGATTCTTCTTCTGATTCTTCTTCTTCTTCTGATTCTTCTTCTGATTCTTCTGATTCTTCTTCTGATTCTTCTTCTTTTTCTGATTCTTCTTCTGATTCTTCTTCTTCTTCTTCTTCTGATTCTTCTTCTTCTGATTCTTCTTCTTCTGATTCTTCTTCTGATTCTTCTTCTGATTCTTCTCCTCCTTCTTCTTCTTCTGATTCTTCTTCTTCTTCTGATTCTAATTCTGATTCTTCTGATTCTGATTCTTCTTATTCTTCTTCTTCTGATTCTGATTCTGATTCTGATTCTTCTGATTCTTCTTCTTCTGATTCTTCTTCTTCTCATTCTTCTTCTGATTCTTCTTCTGATTCTGATTCTTCTTTTTCTTCTACTTCTTCTGATTCTTCTTCTTCTGATTCTTCTTCTTCTTCTTCTTCTGATTCTTCTTCTGATTCTTCTTCTGATTCTTCTTCTTCTTCTTCTGATTCTTCTTCTTCTTCTTCTTCTTCTGATTCTTCTTCTTCTCCTTCTTCTGATTCTTCTTCTTCTGATTCTTCTTCTTCTGATTCTTCTGATTCTTCTTCTTCTTCTGATTCTTCTTCTTCTGATTCTTCTGATTCTTCTTCTGATTCTTCTTCTGATTCTTCTTCTTCTGATTCTTCTGATTCTTCTTCTGATTCATCAACTGATTCTTCTTCTTCTTCTTCTTCTTCTGATTCTTCTTCTGATTCTTCTTCTTCTGATTCTTCTTCTGATTCTTCTTCTCCTCCTTCTTCTTCTTCTGATTCTCCTTCTTCTTCTTCTGATTCTGATTCTGATTCTTCTGATTCTGATTCTGATTCTGATTCTCATTCTGATTCTTCTTCTTCTGATTCTTCTTCTGATTCTTCTTCTGATTCTCCTTCTTCTGATTCTTCTGATTCTTCTTCTGATTCTTCTTCTTCTTATTCTTCTTCTTCTGAGTCTTCTTCTTTTTCTTCTGATTCTTGTTCTGATACTTCTTCTTCTGATTCTTCTTCTTCTTTTTCTTCTTCGGATTCTTCTTCTTCTTCTTCTTCTGATTATTCTTCTTCTTCTGATTCTTCTTCTTCTTCTTCTTCTTCTTCTTCTGATTATACTTCTTCTGATTCTTCTTCTGATTCTTCTTCTTCTGATTCTTCTTCTTCTGATTCTTCTTCTTCTTATTATTATTCTTCTTCTGATACTTCTTCTTTTTCTTCTTCTGATTCTTCTTCTTCTTCTTCTGATTCTTCTTCTTCTGATTCTTCTTCTTCTGATTCTTCTTCTTGTGATTCTTCTTCTTCTTCTTCTTCTGATTTTTCTACTTCTTCTTCTGATTCTTCTGATTCTTCTTCTTCTGATTCTTCTTCTTCTTCTTCTTGATTCTTCTTCTTCTTCTGATTCTTCTTCTTCTTCTGATTCTTCTTCTGATTCTTCTTCTTCGGATTCTTCTTCCTCTTCTTCGGATTCTTTTTCTTTGGATTCTTCTTCTTCTTCTTCTTCGGATTCTTCTTCTTCGGATTCTTCTTCTTCTTCGTCGAATTCTTCTTCTTCTTCGGATTCTTCTTTTTCTTCTTCGGATTCTTCTTCTTCTTCTTCGGATTCTTGTTCGGATTCTTCTTCAGATTTTTCTTCTTCTTCGGATTCTTCTTCTTCTGATTCTTCTTCTTCTTCTTCTTCTTCTTATTATTATTATTCTTCTTCTTTTTCTTCTTCTGATTCTTCTTCTTCTTCTTCTTCTTTTTCTGATTCTTCTTCTTTTTCTTCTTCTTCTTCTTCTTCTTCTGATTCTTCTTCTTCTTCTGATTCTAATTCTGATTCTTCTGATTCTGATTCTTCTTATTCTTCTTCTTCTGATTCTGATTCTGATTCTTCTGATTCTTCTTCTGATTCTGATTCTTCTGATTCTTCTTCTGATTCTTCTTCTTCTTCTGATAGTTCTTCTGATTCTTCTTCTGATTCTGATTCTTCTTCTTCTGATTCTTCTTCTTCTTCTTCTGATTGTTCTTCTGATTCTTCTTCTGATTCTGATTCTTCTTCTTTTGATTCTGATTCTACTTCTTCTGATTCTTCTGATTCTTCTGATTCTTATTCTGATTCTGATTCTTCTTCTTCTCATCCTTCTTCTGATTCTTCTTCTTCTGATTCTTCTTCTTCTTCTTCTTCTGATTCTTCTTCTGATTCTTCTTCTGATACTTCTTCTTCTGATTCTTCTGATTCTTCTTCTGATTCTTCTTCTTCTGATTCTTCTTCTTCTCATTCTTCTTCTGATTCTTCTTCTGATTCTGATTCTTCTTTTTCTTCTACTTCTGATTCTTCTTCTTCTTCTTCTTCTTCTTCTTCTTCTTCTTCTTCTTCTTCTTCTTCTCCTTCTTCTTCTTCTCCTTCTTCTAATTCTTCTTCTTCTGATTCTTCTTCTTCTGATTCTTCTGATTCTTCTTCTTCTTCTGATTCTTCTTCTTCTGATTCTTCTGATTCTTCTTCTGATTCTTCTTCTTCTGATTCTTCTTCTTCTTCTTCTGATTGTTCTTCTGATTCTTCTTCTGATTCTGATTCTTCTTCTTTTGATTCTGATTCTACTTCTTCTGATTCTTCTGATTCTTCTGATTCTTATTCTGATTCTGATTCTTCTTCTTCTCATCCTTCTTCTGATTCTTCTTCTGATTCTTCTTCTTCTGATTCTTCTGATTCTTCTTCTGATTCTTCTTCTTCTGATTCTTCTTCTTCTCATTCTTCTTCTGATTCTTCTTCTGATTCTGATTCTTCTTTTTCTTCTACTTCTGATTCTTCTTCTTCTTCTTCTTCTTCTTCTTCTTCTTCTTCTTCTTCTCCTTCTTCTTCTTCTCCTTCTTCTAATTCTTCTTCTTCTGATTCTTCTTCTTCTGATTCTTCTGATTCTTCTTCTTCTTCTGATTCTTCTTCTTCTGATTCTTCTGATTCTTCTTCTGATTCTTCTTCTTCTGATTCTTCTGATTCTTCTTCTGATTCTTCAACTGATTCTTCTTCTTCTTCTTCTTCTTCTTCTGATTCTTCTTCTGATTCTTCTTCTCCTCCTTCTTCTTCTTCTGATTCTCCTTCTTCTTCTTCAGATTCTGATTCTGATTCTTCTGAATCTGATTCTGATTCTTCTTCTGATTCTCATTCTGATTCTTCTTCTTCTGATTCTTCTTCTGATTCTTCTTCTGATTCTCCTTCTTCTGATTCTTCTGATTCTTCTTCTGATTCTTCTTCTTCTTATTCTTCTTCTTCTGAGTCTTCTTCTTTTTCTTCTGATTCTTGTTCTGATTCTTCTTCTTCTGATTCTTCTTCTTCTTTTTCTTCTTCGGATTCTTCTTCTTCTTCTTCGGATTCTTCTTCTTCTTCTTCTTCTTCTGATTCTGATTCTTCTGATTCTTCTTCTTCTGATTGTTCTTCTGATTCTTCTTCTGATTCTGATTCTTCTTCTTCTGATTCTGATTATTCTTCTTCTGATTCTGATTCTACTTCTTCTGATTCTTCTGATTCTTCTGATTCTTCTTCTGATTCTGATTCTACTTCTTCTGATTCTTCTGATTCTTCTGATTATTCTTCTGATTCTGATTCTTCTTCTTCTCATTCTTCTTCTGATTCTTCTTCTGATTCTGATTCTTCTTTTTCTTCTACTTCTTCTGATTCTTATTCTTCTGATTCTTGTTCTTCTTCTTCTGATTCTTCTTCTTCTTCTTCTTCTGATTCTAATTCTGATTCTTCTGATTCTGATTCTTCTTCTTCTTCTTCTTCTGATTCTGATTCTGATTCTGATTCTGATTTTTCTTCTTCTGATTCTGATTCTGATTCTTCGTCTTCTGATTCTTCTTCTTCTTCTTCTGATTCTTCTTCTGATTCTGATTCTTCTTTTTCTTCTACTTCTTCTGATTCTTCTTCTTCTGATTCTTCTTCT
>CM036937.1:5185089-5195089 GCA_020800305.1 Porphyrio hochstetteri
TGATTCTTCTGATTCTTCTTCTGATTCTTCTTCTGATTCTTCTTCTTCTGATTCTTCTGATTCTTCTTCTGATTCATCAACTGATTCTTCTTCTTCTTCTTCTTCTTCTGATTCTTCTTCTTCTGATTCTTCTTCTGATTCTTCTTCTCCTCCTTCTTCTTCTTCTGATTCTCCTTCTTCTTCTTCTGATTCTGATTCTGATTCTTCAGAATCTGATTCTGATTCTTCTTCTTCTTCTGATTCTCATTCTGATTCTTCTTCTTCTGATTCTTCTTCTGATTCTTCTTCTGATTCTTCTGATTCTTCTTCTGATTCTTCTTCTTCTTCTTCTTCTTCTTCTGATTCTAATTCTGATTCTTCTGATTCTGATTCTTCTTCTTCTTCTGATTCTGATTCTGATTCTGATTCTGATTCTGATTCTTCTTCTTCTTCTTCTTCTTCTTGTGATTCTTCTTCTTCTTCTGATTTTTCTTCTTCTTCTTCTGATACTTCTGATTCTTCTTCTTCTGATTCTTCTTCTTCTTCTTGATTCTTCTTCTGATTCTGATTCTTCTTCTTATCTGATTTTTCTTCTTCTGATTCTTCTGATTCTTCTGATTCTTCTGATTCTTCTTCTTCTGATTCTGATTCTTCTTCTTATTCTGATTCTTCTTCTTCTTCTTCTGATACTGATTCTTCTTCTGATTCTGATTCTTCTTCTTCTGATTCTTCTGATTCTTCTTCTTCTTCTTCTGATTCTTCTTCTGATTCTTCTTCTTCTTCTTCTTCTTCTTCTTCTTCTGATTCTTCTTCTGATTCTTCTTCTGATTCTTCTTCTTCTTCTGATTCTTCTTCTGATTCTTCTTCTTCTTCTGATTCTTCTTCTGATTTTTCTTCTTCTGATTCTTCTGATTCTTCTTCTGATTCTTCTTCTTCTGATTCTTCTGATTATTCTTCTTCTGATTCTTCTTCTGATTCTAATTCTGATTCTTCTGATTCTGATTCTTCTTCTTCTTCTTCTTCTGATTCTTCTTCTGATTCTGATTCTTCTTTTTCTTCTACTTCTTCTGATTCTTCTTCTTCTGATTCTTCTTCTGATTCTTCTTCTGATTCTTCTTCTGATTCTTCTTCTTCTGATTCTTCTTCTGATTCTTCTTCTTATTCTTCTTCTTCTGATTCTTCTTCTTTTTCTTCTGATTCTTCTTCTGATTCTTCTTCTTCTGATTCTTCTTCTTCTTCTTCTGATTCTTCTTCTGATTCTTCTTCTGATTCTTCTTCTTCTGATTCTTCTGATTCTTCTTCTGATTCTTCTTCTTATTCTTCTTCTTCTGATTCTTCTTCTTTTTCTTCTGATTCTTCTTCTGATTCTTCTTCTTCTGATTCTTCTTCTTCTTCTTCTGATTCTTCTTCTGATTCTTCTTCTGATTCTTCTTCTCCTCTTTCTTCTTCTTCTGATTCTTCTTCTTCTTCTGATTCTAATTCTGATTCTTCTTCTTCTTCTTCTTCTGATTCTGATTCTGATTCTGATTCTGATTCTGATTCTTCTTCTTCTTCTTCTTCTGATTCTGATTCTTCGTCTTCTGATTCTTCTTCTTCTTCTTCTGATTCTTCTTCTGATTCTGATTCTTCTTTTTCTTCTACTTCTTCTGATTCTTCTTCTTCTGATTCTTCTTCTGATTCTTCTTCTGATACTTCTTCTTCTGATTCTTCTGATTCTTCTTCTGATTCTTCTTCTTATTCTTCTTCTTCTGATTCTTCTTCTTTTTCTTCTGATTCTTCTTCTGATTCTTCTTCTTCTGATTCTTCTTCTTCTTCTTCTTCTGATTATTCTTCTTCGTCTGATTCTTCTTCTTCTTCTTCTTTTTCTGATTATTTTTCTTCTGATTCTTCTTCTGATTCTTCTTCTTCTGATTCTTCTTCTTCTGATTCTTCTTCTTATTATTATTATTCTTCTTCTGATACTTCTTCTTTTTTTTCTTCTGATTCTTCTTCTTCTTCTTCTGATTCTTCTTCTTCTTCTGATTCCTCTTCTTCTTCTGATTCTTCTTCTTCTTCTGATTCTGATTCTTCTGATTCTTCTTCTTCCTGTGATACTTCTTGTTCTTCTTCTTCTTCTTCTTCTTCTTCTTCTTCTTCTTGTGATTCTTCTTCTTCTTCTTCTTGATTCTTCTTCTTCATCTGATTCTTCTTCTTATCTGATTTTTCTTCTTCTGATTCTTCTGATTCTTCTGATTCTTCTGATTCTTCTTCTTCTGATTCTTCTTCTTCTGATTCTGATTCTTCTTCTTATTCTGATTCTTCTTCTTCTTCTTCTGATTCTGATTCTTCTTCTGATTCTGATTCTTCTTCTTCTGATTCTTCTGATTCTTCTTCTTCTTCTTCTTCTTCTGATTCTTCTGATTTTTCTTCTTCTGATTCTTCTTCTTCTTTTTCTTCTTCTGATTCTTCTTCTTCTTCTTCTTCTTCTTCTTCTGATTCTTCTTCTGATTCTTCTTCTCCTCCTTCTTCTTCTTCTTCTGATTCTTCTTCTTCTTCTGATTCTAATTCTGATTCTTCTGATTCTGATTCTTCTTCTTCTTCTTCTTCTGATTCTTCTTCTTCTTCTTCTTCTTCTTCTGATTCTTCTTCTGATTCTTCTGATTCTTCTTCTGATTTTTCTTCTTCTTCTGATTCTTCTTCTGATTCTTCTTCTTATGATTCTTCTTCTGATTCTTCTGATTCTTCTTCTGATTTTTCTTCTTCTTCTGATTCTTCTTCTGATTCTTCTTCTTATGATTCTTCTTCTGATTCTTCTTCTTCTTCTTCTAATTCTTCTTCTTCTTCTTCTGATTCTTCTGATTCTTCTTCTGATTCTTCTGATTCTTCTTCTTCTTCTTCTTCTTCTTCTTCTTCTTCTTCTGATTCTTCTTCTTCTTCTGATTCTTCTTCTGATTCTTCTTCTTATGATTCTTCTTCTGATTCTTCTTCTTCTTCTTCTAATTCTTCTTCTTCTTCTTCTGATTCTTCTGATTCTTCTTCTGATTCTTCTGATTCTTCTTCTTCTTCTTCTTCTTCTTCTTCTTCTTCTGATTCTTCTTCTTCTTCTGATTCTTCTTCTTCTTCTTCTGAGACTTCTTCTGATTCTTCTTCTGATTCTTCTGATTCTTCTGATTCTTCTTCTGATTCTTCTTCTGATTCTTCTTCTTCGGATTCTTCTTCTTCTTCTTCGGATTCTTCTTCTTCAGATTCTTCTTCTTCTTCTTCGGATTCTTCGGATACTTCTTCGGATTCTTCTTCTTCTTCTTCTTCTTCTTCTTCTCCTCCTTCTTCTTCTGATTCTTCTTCTTCTTCTTCTTCTTCTTCTCCTCCTTCTTCTTCTGATTCTTCTTCTTCTAATTCTTCTGATTCTTCTTCTCCTTCTGATTCTTCTTCTTCTGATTCTTCTGATTCTTCTTCTGATTCTTCTTCTGATTCTTCTTCTTCTTCTTCTTCTTCTGATTCTTCTTCTGATTCTTCTTCTTCTGATTCTTCTTCTGATTCTTCTTCTTCTGATTCTCCTTCTTCTTCTTCTGATGCTGATTCTTCTTCTTCTTCTTCTTATTCTGATTCTGATTCTTCTGATTCTTCTTCTTCTTCTGATTGTTCTTCTGATTCTTCTTCTGATTCTGATTCTAATTCTGATTCTTCTTCTTCTTCTTCTGATTCTTCTTCTGATTCTGATTCTTCTTCTTCTGATTCCGATTCTACTTCTTCTGATTCTTCTGATTCTTCTGATTCTTCTTCTGATTCTGATTCTACTTCTTCTGATTCTTCTTCTGATTCTGATTCTTCTTCTGATTCTGATTCTTCTTCTTCTCATTCTTCTTCTGATTCTTCTTCTGATTCTGATTCTTCTTTTTCTTCTACTTCTTCTGATTCTTCTTCTTCTGATTCTTCTTCTTCTTCTTCTGATTCTTCTTCTGATTCTTCTTCTGATTCTTCTTCTTCTGATTCTTCTGATTCTTCTTCTGATTCTTCTTCTTCTGATTCTTCTTCTTCTGATTCTTCTTCATCTTCTGATTCTTCTTCTTCTTCTGATTATTCTTCTTCTGATTCTTCTTCTTCTTCTTCTTCTTCTGATTCTTCTTCTTCTTCTTCTTCTTCTGATTCTTCTTCTTCTTCTTCTGATTCTTCTTCTTCTTTTTCTTCTTCTTCTTCTTCTTCTTCTTCTGATTCTTCTTCTGATTCTTCTTCTCCTCTTTCTTCTTCTTCTTCTTCTGATTCTTCTTCTTCTTCTGATTCTAATTCTGATTCTTCTGATTCTGATTCTTCTTCTTCTTCTTCTTCTTCTTCTTCTGATTCTGATTCTTCTGATTCCTCTTCTTCTTCTGATTCTGATTCTTCTTCTTCTGATTCTTCTTCTTCTTCTTCTGATTCTTCTTCTGATTCTTCTTCTGATTCTGATTCTTCTTCTTCTGATTCTGATTCTACTTCTTCTGATTCTTCTGATTCTTCTGATTCTTCTTCTGATTCTTCTGATTCTTCTTCTGATTCTGATTCTTCTTTTTCTTCTACTTCTTCTGATTCTTCTTCTTCTGATTCTTCTTCTGATTCTTCTTCTGATTCTTCTTCTTCTGATTCTTCTTCTTCTTCTGATTTTAAAGGGTGGATGTGGATTGAATATTATTTCTTTCTGAAGCAATTGATAAGAGCAGATTTCACACTGAATGCTGGGGAGAGCACGGAAAATAGAGACTGGCGCTGCACAGCCTCTTCCTAGCAAGTTAGAGTTGCTAGGTCTAACTTGCTGCAGGCTTGTACCAGAAGGACAATAGCCATTTTCAGCTAATCTCAGGCATGAGGGCTTGAAAAAAAAAGTCACAGATTTCTTCTAGCTATAAAAACTCTATTAAGTTTGTAGACAGTAATATAAGTTAATTGAGCATTGCTGTTCCACAGAGACCATATAAAAGCATAACCAGAGCTGAGCCAAGACTGTTTGTCAGAACTGTTTGTCAGAATTGTAGGGGTTGGAAGGGACCTCGAGAGATCATCGGGTCCAACCCCCCTGCCAAAGCAGGCTCCCTAGCTCATATTGCTCAGATAGGCGTCCAGGCGGGTCTTGAATATCTCCAGTGAAGGAGACTCCACCACCCCCCTGGGCAGCCTATTCCAGTGCTCAGTCACCCTCACTGTGAAAAAGTTCTTCCGCATGTTTGTGCGGAACTTCCTATGCTCCAACTTGCAGCCATTGCCCCTTGTCCTATCCCCACAGACCACTGAAAAGGGGCTGGCCGATTCCCCCTGCATCCCCTGCTTCAGATAATTATAAACTTTGATTAGGTCCCCCCTTAGTCTTCTCTTCTCAAGGCTGAACAGTCCCAGCTTACTCAGCCTTTCCTCATAGGGGAGATGCTCTAGGCCCTTAATCATCTTCGTAGCCCTTCTTTGGACTCTTTCCAGGAGATCCCTGTCCTTTTTATACCAAGGAGCCCAGAACTGGACACAATACTCCAGGTGGTGCCTGACCAGGGCAGAGTAGAGAGGGAGGATCACCTCCTTTGACCTGCTGGCTACACTCCTCCTGATGCATCCCAGGATCCCATTGGCTCTCTTGGCCACCGAGGCACACTGCTGGCTCATGGCCAACCTGTCATCTACCAGGACCCCCAGGTCCTTCTCCACTGAGCTCTTCTCCAGCAGGTCATCCCCCAGCCTGTACTGATACAAAGAGTTGTTCCTTCCCAGGTGCAAGACTTTACACTTGC
Source organism: Porphyrio hochstetteri (assembly GCA_020800305.1). NCBI lineage: Eukaryota > Metazoa > Chordata > Aves > Gruiformes > Rallidae > Porphyrio > Porphyrio hochstetteri. The sequence continues at coordinate 5,190,795 of CM036937.1, forward strand.
TTTTGTTGAACTTCATCTGGTTTCTCACTGCCCAGCTCTCCCGCCTGTCCAGGTCTCTCTGGATGGCAGCGCAGTGCTCCTGTGTGTCAGCCACTCCTCCCAGCTTTGTATCATCGGCGTACTTGCTGAGGGTGGATGTTATTCCCTCATCAAGATCGTCAATGAAGATATTAAACAGGACTGGACCCAACACTGAGCCCTGGGGAACACCGCTGGTAACAGGCCTCCAGTCAGATTCTATTCCACGAATCACAACCCTCTGGGTTCGGTCCGACAGCCAATTCTCAACCCACCTCACTGTCCACTCATCTATCCCATGCTTTCTCAGCTTTGCTATCAGGATGTCATGGGAGACAGTATCAAAGGCCTTGCTGAAGTCAAGGTAGATGACATCCACTGCTCTCCCTCCATCTACCCAGCCTGTCATGAGATCGTAGAAGGCTATGAGGTTGGTCGAGCACGATTTCCCCTTAGTGAATCCATGCTGACTACTCCTCATGACCTTCTTCTCTTCCAATTGCTTGGAAATGGCATCCAGAACAAGCTGTTCCATTACCTTTCCAGGGGCAGAGGTGAGGCTGACTGGCCTATAGTTACTAGGTTCCTCCTTCTTGCCCTTCTTCTTCTTCTTCTTCTTCTTCTTCTGATTATTCTACTTCTGAATCTTCTTCTGATTCTTCTTGTGATTCTTCTTCTTCTGATTCTTCTTCTTATTATTATTCTTCTTCTGATACTTCTTCTGATTCTTCTTCTGATTCTTCTTCTTCTGATTCTTCTTCTTTTTCTTCTTCTTCTTCTTCTGATTCTTCTTCTGATTCTTCTTCTGATTCTTCTTCTCCTCTTTCTTCTTCTTCTGATTCTTCTTCTTCTTCTGATTCTAATTCTAATTCTCATTCTTCTGATTCTGATTCTTCTGATTCTTCTTCTTCTGATTCTGATTCTGATTCTGATTCTTCTGTTTCTTCTTCTTCTTCTTCTGATTCTTCTTCTTCTTCTTCTTCTTCTGATTCTGATTCTTCTGATTCTTCTTCTGATTCTTCTTCGGATTCTTCTGATTCTTCTTCTTCTTCTGATTGTTCTTCTGATTCTTCTTCTGATTCTGATTCTTCTTCTTCTGATTCTTCTTCTTCTGATTCTTCTTCTTCTTCTTCTGATTCTTCTTCTTCTGATTCTTCTGATTCTTCTTCTGATTCTGATTCTTCTTCTCTTTCTTCTTCTAATTCTTCTTCTGATTCTGATTCTTCTTTTTCTTCTACTTCTGATTCTTCTTCTTCTGATTCTTCTTCTGATTCTTCTTCTGATTCTTCTTCTTCTGATTCTTCTGATTCTTCTTCTGATTCTTCTTCTTCTTATTCTTCTTCTTCTGATTCTTCTTCTGATTCTTCTTCTTCTGATTCTTCTTCTTCTTTTTCTTCTTCTGATTCTTCTTCTTCTTCTTCTTCTTCTTCTGATTATTCTTCTTCTGATTCTTCTTCTTCTTCTTCTTCTTCTGATTATTCTTCTTCTGATTCTTCTTCTGATTCTTCTTCTTCTGATTCTTCTTCTCCTTATTATTATTCTTCTTCTGATACTTCTTCTTATGATTCTTCTTCTGATTCTTCTTCTTCTGATTCTTCTTCTTCTGATTCTGATTCTTCTGATTCTTATTCTTCTTGTGATTCTTCTTGTTCTGATTCTTCTTCTTCTTCTTCTTCTTGTGATTCTTCTTCTTCTTCTTCTTCTGATTTTTCTTCTTCTTCTTCTGATTCTTCTTCTGATTCTTCTTCTTCTTGATTCTTCTTCTTCTTCTGATTCTTCTTCTTATCTGATTTTTCTTCTTCTGATTCTTCTGATTCTTCTGATTCTTCTGATTCTTCTGATTCTTCTTCTTCTGATTCTGATTCTTCTTCTTATTCTGATTCTTCTTCTTCTTCTTCTTCTTCTGATTCTGATTCTTCTTCTGATTCTGATTCTTCTTCTGATTCTGATTCTTCTTCTTCTGATTCTGATTCTTCTTCTGATTCTTCTGATTCTTCTTCTTCTTCTTCTTCTTCTGATTCTTCTTCTGATTCTTCTTCTTCTTCTTCTTCTGATTCTTCTTCTGATTCTTCTTCTTCTTCTTCTTCTGATTCTTCTTCTGATTCTTCTTCTTCTTCTGATTCTTCTTCTGATTCTTGTTTCTTCTTCTGATTCTTCTTCTTCTTCTGATTCTTCTTCTTCTCATTCTTCTTCTGATTCTTCTTCTTTTTCTTCTGATTCTTCTTTTGATTCTTCTTCTTCTGATTCTTCTTCTTCTTTTTCTTCTTCTGATTCTTCTTCTTCTTCTTCTTCTGATTATTCTTCTTCTTCTGATTCTTCTGATTCTTCTTCTGATTCTGCTTCTTCTGATTCTTCTTCTGATTCTGCTTCTTCTGATTCTTCTTCTTCTGATTCTTCTTCTTCTTCTTCTTCTTCTGATTCTGATTCTTCTGATTCTTCTTCTGATTCTTCTTCGGATTCTTCTGATTCTTCTTCTTCTTCTGATTGTTCTTCTGATTCTTCTTCTGATTCTGATTCTTCTTCTTCTGATTCTTCTTCTTCTTCTGATTCTTCTTCTTCTTCTTCTGATTCTTCTTCTTCTGATTCTTCTGATTCTTCTTCTGATTCTGATTCTTCTTCTCTTTCTTCTTCTAATTCTTCTTCTGATTCTGATTCTTCTTTTTCTTCTACTTCTGATTCTTCTTCTTCTGATTCTTCTTCTGATTCTTCTTCTGATTCTTCTTCTTCTGATTCTTCTGATTCTTCTTCTGATTCTTCTTCTTCTTATTCTTCTTCTTCTGATTCTTCTTCTGATTCTTCTTCTTCTGATTCTTCTTCTTCTTTTTCTTCTTCTGATTCTTCTTCTTCTTCTTCTTCTTCTTCTGATTATTCTTCTTCTGATTCTTCTTCTTCTTCTTCTTCTTCTGATTATTCTTCTTCTGATTCTTCTTCTGATTCTTCTTCTTCTGATTCTTCTTCTCCTTATTATTATTCTTCTTCTGATACTTCTTCTTATGATTCTTCTTCTGATTCTTCTTCTTCTGATTCTTCTTCTTCTGATTCTGATTCTTCTGATTCTTATTCTTCTTGTGATTCTTCTTGTTCTGATTCTTCTTCTTCTTCTTCTTCTTGTGATTCTTCTTCTTCTTCTTCTTCTGATTTTTCTTCTTCTTCTTCTGATTCTTCTTCTGATTCTTCTTCTTCTTGATTCTTCTTCTTCTTCTGATTCTTCTTCTTATCTGATTTTTCTTCTTCTGATTCTTCTGATTCTTCTGATTCTTCTGATTCTTCTTCTTCTGATTCTGATTCTTCTTCTTATTCTGATTCTTCTTCTTCTTCTTCTTCTTCTGATTCTGATTCTTCTTCTGATTCTGATTCTTCTTCTGATTCTGATTCTTCTTCTTCTGATTCTGATTCTTCTTCTGATTCTTCTGATTCTTCTTCTTCTTCTTCTTCTTCTGATTCTTCTTCTGATTCTTCTTCTTCTTCTTCTTCTGATTCTTCTTCTGATTCTTCTTCTTCTTCTTCTTCTGATTCTTCTTCTGATTCTTCTTCTTCTTCTGATTCTTCTTCTGATTCTTGTTTCTTCTTCTGATTCTTCTTCTTCTTCTGATTCTTCTTCTTCTCATTCTTCTTCTGATTCTTCTTCTTTTTCTTCTGATTCTTCTTTTGATTCTTCTTCTTCTGATTCTTCTTCTTCTTTTTCTTCTTCTGATTCTTCTTCTTCTTCTTCTTCTGATTATTCTTCTTCTTCTGATTCTTCTGATTCTTCTTCTGATTCTGCTTCTTCTGATTCTTCTTCTGATTCTGCTTCTTCTGATTCTTCTTCTTCTGATTCTTCTTCTTCTTCTGATTCTTCTTCTTCTTCTTCTTCTTCTGATTATTCTACTTCTGAATCTTCTTCTGATTCTTCTTCTGATTCTTCTTCTTCTGATTCTACTTCTTCTTATTATTATTCTTCTTCTGATACTTCTTCTGATTCTTCTTCTGATTCTTCTTCTTCTGATTCTTCTTCTTTTTCTTCTTCTTCTTCTTCTGATTCTTCTTCTGATTCTTCTTCTGATTCTTCTTCTCCTCTTTCTTCTTCTGATTCTTCTTCTTCTTCTTCTGATTCTTCTTCTTCTTCTGATTCTAATTCTGATTCTTCTGATTCTGATTCTTCTTCTTCTTCTGATTCTGATTCTGATTCTGATTCTGATTCTTCTGATTCTGATTCTGATTCTGATTCTGATTCTTCTTCTTCTTCTTCTTCTTCTTCTGATTCTGATTCTTCTGATTCTTCTTCTGATTCTGATTCT
>CM036937.1:5202589-5227589 GCA_020800305.1 Porphyrio hochstetteri
TTCTTCTGATTCTTCTTCTTCTGATTCTTCTTCTTCTGATTCTTCTTCTTCTGATTCTTCTTCTTCTGATTCTTCTTCTTATTATTATTATTCTTCTTCTGATACTTCTTCTTTTTTTTCTCCTGATTCTCCTTCTTCTTCTTCTGATTCTTCTTCTTCTTCTGATTCTTCTTCTTCTTCTGATTCTGATTCTTCTGATTCTTCTTCTTCTTGTGATACTTCTTGTTCTTCTTGTTCTTCTTGTTCTTGTTCTTCTTCTTCTTCTTCTTCTTCTTCTTCTTCTTCTTCTTCTTCTCCTTCTTCTAATTCTTCTTCTTCTTCTCCTTTTTCTAATTCTTCTTCTTCTGATTCTTCTTCTTCTGATTCTTCTGATTCTTCTTCTTCTTCTGATTCTTCTTCTTCTGATTCTTCTGATTCTTCTGATTCTTCTTCTGATTCTTCTTCTGATTCTTCTTCTTCTGATTCTTCTGATTCTTCTTCTGATTCATCAACTGATTCTTCTTCTTCTTCTTCTTCTTCTGATTCTTCTTCTGATTCTTCTTCTTCTGATTCTTCTTCTGATTCTTCTTCTCCTCCTTCTTCTTCTTCTGATTCTCCTTCTTCTTCTTCTGATTCTGATTCTGATTCTTCAGAATCTGATTCTGATTCTTCTTCTTCTTCTGATTCTCATTCTGATTCTTCTTCTTCTGATTCTTCTTCTGATTCTTCTTCTGATTCTCCGTCTTCTGATTCTTCTGATTCTTCTTCTGATTCTTCTTCTTCTTCTTCTTCTTCTTCTTCTTCTGATTCTAATTCTGATTCTTCTGATTCTGATTCTTCTTCTTCTTCTTCTTCTGATTCTGATTCTGATTCTGATTCTTCTTCTTCTTCTTCTTCTTCTTCTTGTGATTCTTCTTCTTCTTCTGATTTTTCTTCTTCTTCTTCTGATACTTCTGATTCTTCTTCTTCTGATTCTTCTTCTTCTTCTTGATTCTTCTTCTGATTCTGATTCTTCTTCTTATCTGATTTTTCTTCTTCTGATTCTTCTGATTCTTCTGATTCTTCTGATTCTTCTGATTCTTCTTCTTCTGATTCTTCTTCTTCTGATTCTGATTCTTCTTCTTATTCTGATTCTTCTTCTTCTTCTTCTGATACTGATTCTTCTTCTGATTCTGATTCTTCTTCTTCTGATTCTTCTGATTCTTCTTCTTCTTCTTCTTCTGATTCTTCTTCTGATTCTTCTTCTTCTTCTTCTTCTTCTTCTTCTTCTGATTCTTCTTCTGATTCTTCTTCTGATTCTTCTTCTTCTTCTGATTCTTCTTCTGATTCTTCTTCTTCTTCTGATTCTTCTTCTGATTTTTCTTCTTCTGATTCTTCTGATTCTTCTTCTGATTCTTCTTCTTCTGATTCTTCTGATTATTCTTCTTCTGATTCTTCTTCTGATTCTAATTCTGATTCTTCTGATTCTGATTCTTCTTCTTCTTCTTCTTCTGATTCTTCTTCTGATTCTGATTCTTCTTTTTCTTCTACTTCTTCTGATTCTTCTTCTTCTGATTCTTCTTCTGATTCTTCTTCTTATTCTTCTTCTTCTGATTCTTCTTCTGATTCTTCTTCTTATTCTTCTTCTTCTGATTCTTCTTCTTTTTCTTCTGATTCTTCTTCTGATTCTTCTTCTTCTGATTCTTCTTCTTCTTCTTCTGATTCTTCTTCTGATTCTTCTTCTGATTCTTCTTCTTCTGATTCTTCTGATTCTTCTTCTGATTCTTCTTCTTCTAATTCTTCTGATTCTTCTTCTCCTTCTGATTCTTCTTCTTCTGATTCTTCTGATTCTTCTTCTGATTCTTCTTCTGATTCTTCTTCTTCTTCTTCTTCTTCTGATTCTTCTTCTGATTCTTCTTCTTCTGATTCTTCTTCTGATTCTTCTTCTTCTGATTCTCCTTCTTCTTCTTCTGATGCTGATTCTTCTTCTTCTTCTTCTTATTCTGATTCTGATTCTTCTGATTCTTCTTCTTCTTCTGATTGTTCTTCTGATTCTTCTTCTGATTCTGATTCTAATTCTGATTCTTCTTCTTCTTCTTCTGATTCTTCTTCTGATTCTGATTCTTCTTCTTCTGATTCCGATTCTACTTCTTCTGATTCTTCTGATTCTTCTGATTCTTCTTCTGATTCTGATTCTTCTTCTGATTCTGATTCTTCTTCTTCTCATTCTTCTTCTGATTCTTCTTCTGATTCTGATTCTTCTTTTTCTTCTACTTCTTCTGATTCTTCTTCTTCTGATTCTTCTTCTTCTTCTTCTGATTCTTCTTCTGATTCTTCTTCTGATTCTTCTTCTTCTGATTCTTCTGATTCTTCTTCTGATTCTTCTTCTTCTGATTCTTCTTCTTCTGATTCTTCTTCATCTTCTGATTCTTCTTCTTCTTCTGATTATTCTTCTTCTGATTCTTCTTCTTCTTCTTCTTCTTCTGATTCTTCTTCTTCTTCTTCTGATTCTTCTTCTTCTTTTTCTTCTTCTTCTTCTTCTTCTTCTTCTGATTCTTCTTCTGATTCTTCTTCTCCTCTTTCTTCTTCTTCTTCTTCTGATTCTTCTTCTTCTTCTGATTCTAATTCTGATTCTTCTGATTCTGATTCTTCTTCTTCTTCTTCTTCTTCTTCTTCTTCTTCTGATTCTTCTGATTCCTCTTCTTCTTCTGATTCTGATTCTTCTTCTTCTGATTCTTCTTCTTCTTCTTCTGATTCTTCTTCTGATTCTTCTTCTGATTCTGATTCTTCTTCTTCTGATTCTGATTCTACTTCTTCTGATTCTTCTGATTCTTCTGATTCTTCTTCTGATTCTTCTGATTCTTCTTCTGATTCTGATTCTTCTTTTTCTTCTACTTCTTCTGATTCTTCTTCTTCTGATTCTTCTTCTGATTCTTCTTCTGATTCTTCTTCTTCTGATTCTTCTTCTTCTTCTGATTTTAAAGGGTGGATGTGGATTGAATATTATTTCTTTCTGAAGCAATTGATAAGAGCAGATTTCACACTGAATGCTGGGGAGAGCACGGAAAATAGAGACTGGCGCTGCACAGCCTCTTCCTAGCAAGTTAGAGTTGCTAGGTCTAACTTGCTGCAGGCTTGTACCAGAAGGACAATAGCCATTTTCAGCTAATCTCAGGCATGAGAGCTTGAAAAAAAAAGTCACAGATTTCTTCTAGCTATAAAAACTCTATTAAGTTTGTAGACAGTAATATAAGTTAATTGAGCATTGCTGTTCCACAGAGACCATATAAAAGCATAACCAGAGCTGAGCCAAGACTGTTTGTCAGAACTGTTTGTCAGAATTGTAGGGGTTGGAAGGGACCTCGAGAGATCATCGGGTCCAACCCCCCTGCCAAAGCAGGCTCCCTAGCTCATATTGCTCAGATAGGCGTCCAGGCGGGTCTTGAATATCTCCAGAGAAGGAGACTCCACCACCCCCCTGGGCAGCCTATTCCAGTGCTCAGTCACCCTCACTGTGAAAAAGTTCTTCCGCATGTTTGTGCGGAACTTCCTATGCTCCAACTTGCAGCCATTGCCCCTTGTCCTATCCCCACAGACCACTGAAAAGGGGCTGGCCGATTCCCCCTGCATCCCCTGCTTCAGATAATTATAAACTTTGATTAGGTCCCCCCTTAGTCTTCTCTTCTCAAGGCTGAACAGTCCCAGCTTACTCAGCCTTTCCTCATAGGGGAGATGCTCTAGGCCCTTAATCATCTTCGTAGCCCTTCTTTGGACTCTTTCCAGGAGATCCCTGTCCTTTTTATACCAAGGAGCCCAGAACTGGACACAATACTCCAGGTGGTGCCTGACCAGGGCAGAGTAGAGAGGGAGGATCACCTCCTTTGACCTGCTGGCTACACTCCTCCTGATGCATCCCAGGATCCCATTGGCTCTCTTGGCCACCGAGGCACACTGCTGGCTCATGGCCAACCTGTCATCTACCAGGACCCCCAGGTCCTTCTCCACTGAGCTCTTCTCCAGCAGGTCATCCCCCAGCCTGTACTGATACAAAGAGTTGTTCCTTCCCAGGTGCAAGACTTTACACTTGCTTTTGTTGAACTTCATCTGGTTTCTCACTGCCCAGCTCTCCCGCCTGTCCAGGTCTCTCTGGATGGCAGCGCAGTGCTCCTGTGTGTCAGCCACTCCTCCCAGCTTTGTATCATCGGCGTACTTGCTGAGGGTGGATGTTATTCCCTCATCAAGATCGTCAATGAAGATATTAAACAGGACTGGACCCAACACTGAGCCCTGGGGAACACCGCTGGTAACAGGCCTCCAGTCAGATTCTATTCCACGAATCACAACCCTCTGGGTTCGGTCCGACAGCCAATTCTCAACCCACCTCACTGTCCACTCATCTATCCCATGCTTTCTCAGCTTTGCTATCAGGATGTCATGGGAGACAGTATCAAAGGCCTTGCTGAAGTCAAGGTAGATGACATCCACTGCTCTCCCTCCATCTACCCAGCCTGTCATGAGATCGTAGAAGGCTATGAGGTTGGTCGAGCACGATTTCCCCTTAGTGAATCCATGCTGACTACTCCTCATGACCTTCTTCTCTTCCAATTGCTTGGAAATGGCATCCAGAACAAGCTGTTCCATTACCTTTCCAGGGGCAGAGGTGAGGCTGACTGGCCTATAGTTACTAGGTTCCTCCTTCTTGCCCTTCTTCTTCTTCTTCTTCTTCTTCTTCTGATTATTCTAATTCTGAATCTTCTTCTGATTCTTCTTGTGATTCTTCTTCTTCTGATTCTTCTTCTTATTATTATTCTTCTTCTGATACTTCTTCTGATTCTTCTTCTGATTCTTCTTCTTCTGATTCTTCTTCTTTTTCTTCTTCTTCTTCTTCTGATTCTTCTTCTGATTCTTCTTCTGATTCTTCTTCTCCTCTTTCTTCTTCTTCTGATTCTTCTTCTTCTTCTGATTCTAATTCTAATTCTCATTCTTCTGATTCTGATTCTTCTGATTCTTCTTCTTCTGATTCTGATTCTGATTCTGATTCTTCGGTTTCTTCTTCTTCTTCTTCTTCTTCTGATTCTTCTTCTTCTTCTTCTGATTCTGATTCTTCTGATTCTTCTTCTGATTCTTCTTCGGATTCTTCTGATTCTTCTTCTTCTTCTGATTGTTCTTCTGATTCTTCTTCTGATTCTGATTCTTCTTCTTCTGATTCTTCTTCTTCTTCTTCTGATTCTTCTTCTGATTCTTCTTCTTCTGATTCTTCTGATTCTTCTTCTGATTCTGATTCTTCTTCTCTTTCTTCTTCTGATTCTTCTTCTGATTCTGATTCTTCTTTTTCTTCTACTTCTGATTCTTCTTCTTCTGATTCTTCTTCTGATTCTTCTTCTGATTCTTCTTCTTCTGATTCTTCTGATTCTTCTTCTGATTCTTCTTCTTCTTATTCTTCTTCTTCTGATTCTTCTTCTGATTCTTCTTCTTCTGATTCTTCTTCTTCTTTTTCTTCTTCTGATTCTTCTTCTTCTTCTTCTTCTTCTTCTGATTATTCTTCTTCTGATTCTTCTTCTTCTTCTTCTTCTTCTGATTATTCTTCTTCTGATTCTTCTTCTGATTCTTCTTCTTCTGATTCTTCTTCTCCTTATTATTCTTCTTCTTCTGATACTTCTTCTTATGATTCTTCTTCTGATTCTTCTTCTTCTGATTCTTCTTCTTCTTTTTCTTCTTTTGATTCTTCTTCTTCTTCTTCTGATTCTTCTTCTTCTTCTGATTCTTCTTCTTCTGATTCTGATTCTTCTGATTCTTATTCTTCTTGTGATTCTTCTTGTTCTGATTCTTCTTCTTCTTCTTCTTCTTGTGATTCTTCTTCTTCTTCTTCTTCTGATTTTTCTTCTTCTTCTTCTGATTCTTCTTCTGATTCTTCTTCTTCTTGATTCTTCTTCTTCTTCTGATTCTTCTTCTTATCTGATTTTTCTTCTTCTGATTCTTCTGATTCTTCTGATTCTTCTGATTCTTCTTCTTCTGATTCTGATTCTTCTTCTTATTCTGATTCTTCTTCTTCTTCTGATTCTGATTCTTCTTCTGATTCTGATTCTTCTTCTGATTCTGATTCTTCTTCTTCTGATTCTGATTCTTCTTCTGATTCTTCTGATTCTTCTTCTTCTTCTTCTTCTTCTGATTCTTCTTCTGATTCTTCTTCTTCTTCTTCTTCTGATTCTTCTTCTGATTCTTCTTCTGATTCTTCTTCTTCTTCTGATTCTTCTTCTGATTCTTGTTTCTTCTTCTGATTCTTCTTCTTCTTCTGATTCTTCTTCTTCTGATTCTTCTTCTGATTCTTCTTCTTTTTCTTCTGATTCTTCTTTTGATTCTTCTTCTTCTGATTCTTCTTCTTCTTTTTCTTCTTCTGATTCTTCTTCTTCTTCTTCTTCTGATTATTCTTCTTCTTCTGATTCTTCTGATTCTTCTTCTGATTCTGCTTCTTATGATTCTTCTTCTGATTCTGCTTCTTCTGATTCTTCTTCTTCTGATTCTTCTTCTTCTTCTGATTCTTCTTCTTCTTCTTCTTCTTCTGATTATTCTACTTCTGAATCTTCTTCTGATTCTTCTTCTGATTCTTCTTCTTCTGATTCTACTTCTTCTTCTTATTATTCTTCTTCTGATACTTCTTCTGATTCTTCTTCTGATTCTTCTTCTTCTGATTCTTCTTCTTTTTCTTCTTCTTCTTCTTCTGATTCTTCTTCTGATTCTTCTTCTTCTTCTGATTCTAATTCTGATTCTTCTGATTCTGATTCTTCTTCTTCTTCTTCTGATTCTGATTCTGATTCTGATTCTGATTCTTCTGATTCTTCTTCTTCTTCTGATTCTGATTCTTCTTCTTCTTCTTCTTCTTCTTCTGATTCTGATTCTTCTGATTCTTCTTCTGATTCTGATTCTTCTTTTTCTTCTACTTCTTCTGATCTTCTTCTTCTGATTCTTCTTCTTCTTCTTCTGATTCTTCTTCTGATTCTTCTTCTGATTCTTCTTCTTCTGATTCTTCTGATTCTTCTGATTCTTCTTCTGATTCTTCTTCTTCTGATTCTTATTCTTCTGATTCTTCTTCATCTTCTGATTCTTCTTCTTCTTCTTCTTCTGATTATTCTACTTCTGATTCTTCTTTTGATTCTTATTCTGATTCTTCTTCTTCTGATTCTTCTTCTTCTTATTATTATTCTTCTTCTGATACTTCTTCTGATTCTTCTTCTGATTCTTCTTCTTCTGATTCTTCTTCTTCTTTTTCTTCTTCTTCTTCTTCTTTTTCTTCTTCTTCTTCTTCTTCTTCTTCTGATTCTTGTTCTGATTCTTCTTCTCCTCTTTCTTCTTCTTCTGATTCTTCTTCTTCTTCTTCTGATTCTAATTCTGATTCTTCTTCTGATTCTGATTCTTCTTCTTCTGATTCTGATTCTACTTCTTCTGATTCTTCTGATTCTTCTGATTCTTCTTCTGATTCTGATTCTACTTCTTCTGATTCTTCTGATTCTTCTGATTCTTCTTCTGATTCTGATTCTTCTTTTTCTTCTACTTCTGATTTTTCTTCTTCTGATTCTTCTTATTCTTCTTCTTCTTCTTCTTCTGATTCTTCTTCTTCTTCTTCTTCTTCTCTTCTTCTTCTTCTGATTCTTCTTCTTCTGATTCTTCTGATTCTTCTTCTTCTTCTTCTGATACTTCTTCTGATTCTTCTTCTGATTCTTCTTCTGATTCTTCTTCTTCTGATTCTTCTGATTCTTCTTCTGATTCTTCTTCTGATTCTGATTCTTCTTTTTCTTCTACTTCTTCTGATTCTTCTTCTTCTGACTCTTCTTCTTCTTCTGATTCTAATTCTGATTCTTCTGATTCTGATTCTGATTCTGATTCTGATTCTGATTCTGATTCTTCTGATTCTTCTTCTTCTTCTGATTCTGATTCTTCTTCTTCTTCTTCTTCTTCTTCTGATTCTGATTCTTCTGATTCTTCTTCTGATTCTTCTTCTGATTCTTCTGATTCTTCTTCTTCTTCTGATTGTTCTTCTGATTCTTCTTCTGATTCTGATTCTTCTTCTTCTGATTCTTCTTCTTCTTCTTCTGATTCTTCTTCTGATTCTGATTCTTCTTCTTGTGATACTTCTGATTCTTCTTCTGATTCTGATTTTTCTTCTTCTCATTCTTCTTCTGATTCTTCTTCTCATTCTGATTCTTCTTCTGATTCTTCTTCTGATTCTGATTCTTCTTCTTCTTCTTCTTCTACTTCTTCTGATTCTGATTCTTCTGATTCTTCTTCTGATTCTTCTTCTGATTCTGATTCTTCTTCTTCTGATTCTGATTCTACCTCTTCTGATTCTGATTCTTCTGATTCTTCTTCTGATTCTGATTCTTCTTTTTCTTCTACTTCTTCTGATTCTTCTTCTTCTGATTCTTCTTCTTCTTCTTCTGATTCTTCTTCTGATTCTTCTTCTGATTCTTCTTCTTCTGATTCTTCTGATTCTTCTGATTCTTCTTCTGATTCTTCTTCTTCTGATTCTTATTCTTCTGATTCTTCTTCATCTTCTGATTCTTCTTCTTCTTCTTCTTCTGATTATTCTACTTCTGATTCTTCTTTTGATTCTTATTCTGATTCTTCTTCTTCTGATTCTTCTGATTCTTATTATTATTCTTCTTCTGATACTTCTTCTGATTCTTCTTCTGATTCTTCTTCTTCTGATTCTTCTTCTTCTTTTTCTTCTTCTTCTTTTTCTTCTTCTTCTTCTTCTTCTTCTTCTTCTGATTCTTGTTCTGATTCTTCTTCTCCTCTTTCTTCTTCTTCTGATTCTTCTTCTTCTTCTGATTCTAATTCTGATTCTTCTGATTCTGATTCTTCTTCTTCTTCTTCTTCTTCTTCTTATTCTGATTCTGATTCTTCTGATTCCTCTTCTTCTTCTGATTCTGATTCTTCTTCTGATTCTTCTTCTTCTTCTTCTGATTCTTCTTCTGATTCTTCTTCTGATTCTGATTCTTCTTCTTCTGATTCTGATTCTACTTCTTCTGATTCTTCTGATTCTTCTGATTCTTCTTCTGATTCTGATTCTACTTCTTCTGATTCTTCTGATTCTTCTAATTCTTCTTCTGATTCTTCTTCTTCTTATTCTTCTTCTTCTGATTCTTCTTCTTTTTCTTCTGATTCTTCTTCTGATTCTTCTTCTTCTGATTCTTCTTCTTCTTTTTCTTCTTCTGATTCTTCTTCTTCTTCTTCTTCTTCTTCTTCTTCTGATTCTTCTTCTTCTTCTTCTTCTTCTTCTTCTGATTATTCTTCTTCTGATTCTTCTTCTGATTCTTCTTCTGATTCTTCTGATTCTTCTTCTGATTTTTCTTCTTCTTCTGATTCTTCTTCTGATTCTTCTTCTTATGATTCTTCTTCTGATTCTTCTTCTTCTTCTTCTTCTTCTAATTCTTCTTCTTCTTCTTCTGATTCTTCTGATTCTTCTTCTGATTCTTCTGATTCTTCTTCTTCTTCTTCTTCTTCTTCTTCTTCTTCTTCTTCTTCTTCTTCTTCTTCTTCTTCTGATTATTCTGATTCTTCTTCTTCTTCTGAGACTTTTTCTGATTCTTCTTCTGATTCTTCTGATTCTTCTGATTCTTCTTCTGATTCTTCTTCTGATTCTTCTTCTTCGGATTCTTCTTCTTCTTCTTCGGATTCTTCTTCTTCAGATTCTTCTTCTTCTTCTTCGGATTCTTCGGATACTTCTTCTTCTTCGTCCGATTCTTCTTCTTCTTCTTCTTCTTCTTCTTCTTCTTCGGATTCTTCTTCTTCTTCTTCTTCTTCTTCTTCTTCTTCTTCTCCTCCTTCTTCTTCTGATTCTTCTTCTTCTAATTCTTCTGATTCTTCTTCTCCTTCTGATTCTTCTTCTTCTGATTCTTCTGATTCTTCTTCTGATTCTTCTTCTGATTCTTCTTCTTCTTCTTCTTCTTCTGATTCTTCTTCTGATTCTTCTTCTTCTGATTCTTCTTCTTCTGATTCTTCTTCTGATTCTTCTTCTTCTGATTCTCCTTCTTCTTCTTCTGATGCTGATTCTTCTTCTTCTTCTTCTTATTCTGATTCTGATTCTTCTGATTCTTCTTCTTCTTCTGATTGTTCTTCTGATTCTTCTTCTGATTCTGATTCTAATTCTGATTCTTCTTCTTCTTCTTCTGATTCTTCTTCTGATTCTGATTCTTCTTCTTCTGATTCCGATTCTACTTCTTCTGATTCTTCTGATTCTTCTGATTCTTCTTCTGATTCTGATTCTACTTCTTCTGATTCTTCTGATTCTTCTGATTCTTCTTCTGATTCTGATTCTTCTTCTTCTCATTCTTCTTCTGATTCTTCTTCTGATTCTGATTCTTCTTTTTCTTCTACTTCTTCTGATTCTTCTTCTTCTGATTCTTCTTCTTCTTCTTCCTATTCTACTTCTGATTCTTCTTCTTCTGATTCTTCTTCTTCTGATTCTTCTTCATCTTCTGATTCTTCTTCTTCTTCTTCTTCTGATTATTCTTCTTCTGATTCTTCTTCTTCTTCTTCTTCTTCTGATTCTTCTTCTTCTTCTTCTGATTCTTCTTCTTCTTTTTCTTCTTCTTCTTCTTCTTCTTCTTCTGATTCTTCTTCTGATTCTTCTTCTCCTCTTTCTTCTTCTTCTTCTTCTGATTCTTCTTCTTCTTCTGATTCTAATTCTGATTCTTCTGATTCTGATTCTTCTTCTTCTTCTTCTTCTTCTTCTTCTGATTCTGATTCTTCTGATTCCTCTTCTTCTTCTGATTCTGATTCTTCTTCTTCTGATTCTTCTTCTTCTTCTTCTGATTCTTCTTCCGATTCTTCTTCTGATTCTGATTCTTCTTCTTCTGATTCTGATTCTACTTCTTCTGATTCTTCTGATTCTTCTGATTCTTCTTCTGATTCTTCTGATTCTTCTTCTGATTCTGATTCTTCTTTTTCTTCTACTTCTTCTGATTCTTCTTCTTCTGATTCTTCTTCTGATTCTTCTTCTGATTCTTCTTCTTCTGATTCTTCTTCTTCTTCTGATTTTAAAGGGTGGATGTGGATTGAATATTATTTCTTTCTGAAGCAATTGATAAGAGCAGATTTCACACTGAATGCTGGGGAGAGCACGGAAAATAGAGACTGGCGCTGCACAGCCTCTTCCTAGCAAGTTAGAGTTGCTAGGTCTAACTTGCTGCAGGCTTGTACCAGAAGGATAATAGCCATTTTCAGCTAATCTCAGGCATGAGAGCTTGAAAAAAAAAGTCACAGATTTCTTCTAGCTATAAAAACTCTATTAAGTTTGTAGACAGTAATATAAGTTAATTGAGCATTGCTGTTCCACAGAGACCATATAAAAGCATAACCAGAGCTGAGCCAAGACTGTTTGTCAGAACTGTTTGTCAGAATTGTAGGGGTTGGAAGGGACCTCGAGAGATCATCGGGTCCAACCCCCCTGCCAAAGCAGGCTCCCTAGCTCATATTGCTCAGATAGGCGTCCAGGCGGGTCTTGAATATCTCCAGAGAAGGAGACTCCACCACCCCCCTGGGCAGCCTATTCCAGTGCTCAGTCACCCTCACTGTGAAAAAGTTCTTCCGCATGTTGGTGCGGAACTTCCTATGCTCCAACTTGCAGCCATTGCCCCTTGTCCTATCCCCACAGACCACTGAAAAGGGGCTGGCCGATTCCCCCTGCATCCCCTGCTTCAGATAATTATAAACTTTGATTAGGTCCCCCCTTAGTCTTCTCTTCTCAAGGCTGAACAGTCCCAGCTTACTCAGCCTTTCCTCATAGGGGAGATGCTCTAGGCCCTTAATCATCTTCGTAGCCCTTCTTTGGACTCTTTCCAGGAGATCCCTGTCCTTTTTATACCAAGGAGCCCAGAACTGGACACAATACTCCAGGTGGTGCCTGACCAGGGCAGAGTAGAGAGGGAGGATCACCTCCTTTGACCTGCTGGCTACACTCCTCCTGATGCATCCCAGGATCCCATTGGCTCTCTTGGCCACCGAGGCACACTGCTGGCTCATGGCCAACCTGTCATCTACCAGGACCCCCAGGTCCTTCTCCACTGAGCTCTTCTCCAGCAGGTCATCCCCCAGCCTGTACTGATACAAAGAGTTGTTCCTTCCCAGGTGCAAGACTTTACACTTGCTTTTGTTGAACTTCATCTGGTTTCTCACTGCCCAGCTCTCCCGCCTGTCCAGGTCTCTCTGGATGGCAGCGCAGTGCTCCTGTGTGTCAGCCACTCCTCCCAGCTTTGTATCATCGGCGTACTTGCTGAGGGTGGATGTTATTCCCTCATCAAGATCGTCAATGAAGATATTAAACAGGACTGGACCCAACACTGAGCCCTGGGGAACACCGCTGGTAACAGGCCTCCAGTCAGATTCTATTCCACGAATCACAACCCTCTGGGTTCGGTCCGACAGCCAATTCTCAACCCACCTCACTGTCCACTCATCTATCCCATGCTTTCTCAGCTTTGCTATCAGGATGTCATGGGAGACAGTATCAAAGGCCTTGCTGAAGTCAAGGTAGATGACATCCACTGCTCTCCCTCCATCTACCCAGCCTGTCATGAGATCGTAGAAGGCTATGAGGTTGGTCGAGCACGATTTCCCCTTAGTGAATCCATGCTGACTACTCCTCATGACCTTCTTCTCTTCCAATTGCTTGGAAATGGCATCCAGAACAAGCTGTTCCATTACCTTTCCAGGGGCAGAGGTGAGGCTGACTGGCCTATAGTTACTAGGTTCCTCCTTCTTGCCCTTCTTCTTCTTCTTCTTCTTCTTCTTCTGATTATTCTACTTCTGAATCTTCTTCTGATTCTTCTTGTGATTCTTCTTCTTCTGATTCTTCTTCTTATTATTATTATTCTTCTTCTGATACTTCTTCTGATTCTTCTTCTGATTCTTCTTCTTCTGATTCTTCTTCTTTTTCTTCTTCTTCTTCTTCTGATTCTTCTTCTGATTCTTCTTCTGATTCTTCTTCTCCTCTTTCTTCTTCTTCTGATTCTTCTTCTTCTTCTGATTCTAATTCTAATTCTCATTCTTCTGATTCTGATTCTTCTGATTCTTCTTCTTCTGATTCTGATTCTGATTCTGATTCTTCTGTTTCTTCTTCTTCTTCTTCTGATTCTTCTTCTTCTTCTTCTTCTTCTGATTCTGATTCTTCTGATTCTTCTTCTGATTCTTCTTCGGATTCTTCTGATTCTTCTTCTTCTGATTCTTCTTCTTTTTCTTCTTCTTCTTCTTCTGATTCTTCTTCTGATTCTTCTTCTGATTCTTCTTCTCCTCTTTCTTCTTCTTCTGATTCTTCTTCTTCTTCTTCTGATTCTAATTCTGATTCTTCTTCTGATTCTGATTCTTCTTCTTCTGATTCTGATTCTACTTCTTCTGATTCTTCTGATTCTTCTGATTCTTCTTCTGATTCTGATTCTTCTTTTTCTTCTACTTCTGAATTTTCTTCTTCTGATTCTTCTTATTCTTCTTCTTCTTCTTCTGATTCTTCTTCTTCTTCTTCTTCTTCTTCTTCTCTTCTTCTTCTGATTCTTCTTCTTCTGATTCTTCTGATTCTTCTTCTTCTTCTTCTGATACTTCTTCTGATTCTTCTTCTGATTCTTCTTCTGATTCTTCTTCTTCTGATTCTTCTGATTCTTCTTCTGATTCTTCTTCTTATTCTTCTTCTTCTGATTCTTCTTCTTTTTCTTCTGATTCTTCTTTTGATTCTTCTTCTTCTGATTCTTCTTCTTCTTTTTCTTCTTCTGATTCTTCTTCTTCTTCTTCTTCTGATTATTCTTCTTCTTCTGATTCTTCTGATTCTTCTTCTGATTCTGCTTCTTCTGTTTCTTCTTCTTCTGATTCTTCTTCTTCTTCTGATTCTTCTTCTTCTGATTCTTCTTCTGATTATTCTACTTCTGAATCTTCTTCTGATTCTTCTTCTGATTCTTCTTCTTCTGATTCTACTTCTTATTATTATTCTTCTTCTGATACTTCTTCTGATTCTTCTTCTGATTCTTCTTCTTCTGATTCTTCTTCTTTTTCTTCTTCTTCTTCTTCTGATTCTTCTTCTGATTCTTCTTCTTCTTCTGATTCTAATTCTGATTCTTCTGATTCTGATTCTAATTCTGATTCTTCTGATTCTGATTCTTCTTCTTCTTCTGATTCTGATTCTGATTCTGATTCTTCTGATTCTTCTTCTTCTTCTGATTCTGATTCTTCTTCTTCTTCTTCTTCTTCTTCTGATTCTGATTCTTCTGATTCTTCTTCTGATACTGATTCTTCTTTTTCTTCTACTTCTTCTGATCTTCTTCTTCTGATTCTTCTTCTTCTTCTTCTGATTCTTCTTCTGATTCTTCTTCTGATTCTTCTTCTTCTGATTCTTCTGATTCTTCTGATTCTTCTTCTGATTCTTCTTCTTCTGATTCTTATTCTTCTGATTCTTCTTCATCTTCTGATTCTTCTTCTTCTTCTTCTTCTGATTATTCTACTTCTGATTCTTCTTTTGATTCTTATTCTGATTCTTCTTCTTCTGATTCTTCTTCTTCTTATTATTATTCTTCTTCTGATACTTCTTCTGATTCTTCTTCTGATTCTTCTTCTTCTGATTCTTCTTCTTCTTTTTCTTCTTCTTCTTCTTCTTTTTCTTCTTCTTCTTCTTCTTCTGATTCTTGTTCTGATTCTTCTTCTCCTCTTTCTTCTTCTTCTGATTCTTCTTCTTCTTCTTCTGATTCTAATTCTGATTCTTCTTCTGATTCTGATTCTTCTTCTGATTCTGATTCTACTTCTTCTGATTCTTCTGATTCTTCTGATTCTTCTTCTGATTCTGATTCTACTTCTTCTGATTCTTCTGATTCTTCTGATTCTTCTTCTGATTCTGATTCTTCTTTTTCTTCTACTTCTGATTTTTCTTCTTCTGATTCTTCTTATTCTTCTTCTTCTTCTTCTTCTGATTCTTCTTCTTCTTCTTCTTCTTCTTCTCTTCTTCTTCTTCTGATTCTTCTTCTTCTGATTCTTCTGATTCTTCTTCTTCTTCTTCTGATACTTCTTCTGATTCTTCTTCTGATTCTTCTTCTGATTCTTCTTCTTCTGATTCTTCTGATTCTTCTTCTGATTCTTCTTCTGATTCTGATTCTTCTTTTTCTTCTACTTCTTCTGATTCTTCTTCTTCTGACTCTTCTTCTTCTTCTGATTCTAATTCTGATTCTTCTGATTCTGATTCTGATTCTGATTCTGATTCTGATTCTTCTGATTCTTCTTCTTCTTCTGATTCTGATTCTTCTTCTTCTTCTTCTTCTTCTTCTGATTCTGATTCTTCTGATTCTTCTTCTGATTCTTCTTCTGATTCTTCTGATTCTTCTTCTTCTTCTGATTGTTCTTCTGATTCTTCTTCTGATTCTGATTCTTCTTCTTCTGATTCTTCTTCTTCTTCTTCTGATTCTTCTTCTGATTCTGATTCTTCTTCTTGTGATACTTCTGATTCTTCTTCTGATTCTGATTTTTCTTCTTCTCATTCTTCTTCTGATTCTTCTTCTGATTCTGATTCTTCTTCTGATTCTTCTTCTGATTCTGATTCTTCTTCTTCTTCTACTTCTTCTGATTCTTCTTCTTCTGATTCTTCTTCTGATTCTTCTTCTGATTCTGATTCTTCTTCTTCTGATTCTGATTCTACCTCTTCTGATTCTGATTCTTCTGATTCTTCTTCTGATTCTGATTCTACTTCTTATGATTCTTCTGATTCTTCTGATTCTTCTTCTGATTCTGATTCTTCTTCTTCTCATTCTTCTTCTGATTCTTCTTCTGATTCTGATTCTTCTTTTTCTTCTACTTCTTCTGACTCTTCTTCTTCTGATTCTTCATCTTCTTCTTCTGATTCTTCTTCTGATTCTTCTTCTGATTCTTCTTCATCTTCTGATTCTTCTTCTTCTTCTTCTTCTGATTCTTCTTCTTCTTCTTCTTCTGATTATTCTACTTCTGATTCTTCTTTTGATTCTTATTCTGATTCTTCTTCTTCTGATTCTTCTGATTCTTATTATTATTCTTCTTCTGATACTTCTTCTGATTCTTCTTCTGATTCTTCTTCTTCTGATTCTTCTTCTTCTTTTTCTTCTTCTTCTTCTTCTTTTTCTTCTTCTTCTTCTTCTTCTTCTTCTTCTGATTCTTGTTCTGATTCTTCTTCTCCTCTTTCTTCTTCTTCTGATTCTTCTTCTTCTTCTGATTCTAATTCTGATTCTTCGGATTCTGATTCTTCTTCTTCTTCTTCTTCTTCTTCTTATTCTGATTCTGATTCTTCTGATTCCTCTTCTTCTTCTGATTCTGATTCTTCTTCTTCTGATTCTTCTTCTTCTTCTTCTGATTCTTCTTCTGATTCTTCTTCTGATTCTGATTCTTCTTCTTCTGATTCTGATTCTACTTCTTCTGATTCTTCTGATTCTTCTGATTCTTCTTCTGATTCTGATTCTACTTCTTCTGATTCTTCTGATTCTTCTAATTCTTCTTCTGATTCTTCTTCTTCTTATTCTTCTTCTTCTGATTCTTCTTCTTTTTCTTCTGATTCTTCTTCTGATTCTTCTTCTTCTGATTCTTCTTCTTTTTCTTCTGATTCTTCTTCTGATTCTTCTTCTTCTGATTCTTCTTCTTCTTTTTCTTCTTCTGATTCTTCTTCTTCTTCTTCTTCTTCTTCTGATTCTTCTTCTTCTTCTTCTTCTTCTTCTTCTGATTATTCTTCTTCTGATTCTTCTTCTGATTCTTCTTCTTCTGATTCTTCTTCTTCTGATTCTTCTACTTATTATTATTCTTCTTCTTCTGATACTTCTTCTTATGATTATTCTTCTGATTCTTCTTCTGATTCTTCTTCTTCTTTTTCTTCTTCTGATTCTTCTTCTTCTTCTTCTTCTTCTTCTTCTGATTCTTCTTCTTCTTCTTCTTCTGATTCTTCTTCTCCTTCTTCTGATTCTTCTTCTTCTGATTCTTCTTGTTCTGATTTTTCTTCTTCTTCTTCTTCTTCTTCTTGTGATTCTTCTTCTTCTTCTTCTGATTGTTCTTCTGATTTTTCTTCTTCTGATTCTTCTGATTCTTCTTCTGATTCTTCTTCTGATTCTTCTTCTTCTGATTCTTCTGATTCTTCTTCTGATTCTTCTTCTGATTCTTCTTCTTCTTCTTCTGATTCTTCTTCTTCTTCTGATTCTTCTTCTGATTCTTCTTCTTCTGATTCTTCTTCTGATTCTTCTTCTGATTCTTCTTCTTATTATTATTCTTCTTCTTCTGATTCTTCTTCTGATTCTTCTTCTCCTCTTTCTTCTTCTTCTGATTCTTCTTCTTCTTCTGATTCTAATTCTGATTCTTCTGATTCTGATTCTTCTTCTTCTTCTGATTCTGATTCTGATTCTGATTCTGATTCTAATTCTGATTCTGATTCTGATTCTTCTTCTTCTGATTCTGATTCTTCTTCTTCTTCTTCTGATTCTGATTCTTCTGATTCTTCTTCTGATTCTTCTTCTGATTCTTCTGATTCTTCTTCTTCTTCTGATTGTTCTTCTGATTCTTCTTCTGATTCTGATTCTTCTTCTTCTGATTCTTCTGATTCTTCTTCTGATTCTTCTTCTGATTCTGATTCTTCTTTTTCTTCTACTTCTTCTGATTCTTCTTCTTCTGATTCTGATTCTGATTCTTCTGATTCTTCTTCTGATTCTTCTTCTGATTCTGATTCTTCTGATTCTTCTTCTTCTTCTTCTGATTCTTCTGATTCTTCTTCTGATTCTTCTGATTCTTCTTCTTCTTCTTCTGATTCTTCTGATTCTTCTTCTGATTCTTCTGATTCTTCTTCTTCTTCTTCCGATTCTTCTTCTTTTTCTTCTTCTTCTTCTTCTGATTCTTCTTCTTCTTCTTCTTCTTCTTCTGATTCTTATTCTTCTTCTTCTGATTCTTCTTCTTCTGATTCTTCTTCTGTTTCTTCTTCTGATTCTTCTTCTTCTGATTCTTCTGATTCTTCTTCTGATTCTTCTTCTGATTCTTCTTCTTCTTCTTCTTCTTCTGATTCTTCTTCTGATTCTTCTTCTTCTGATTCTTCTTCTGATTCTTCTTCTCCTCCTTCTTCTTCTTCTGATTCTCCTTCTTCTTCTTCTGATTCTGATTCTGATTCTTCTGATTCTGATTCTGATTCTTCTGATTCTGATTCTTCTTCTTCTTCTTCTTCTGATTCTGTTTCTGATTCTTCTTCTTTTGACTCTTCTTCTTCTGATTCTGATTCTTCTTCTTCTTCTTCTTCTTATTCTGATTCAGATTCTTCTGATTCTTCTTCTTCTTCTGATTGTTCTTCTGATTCTTCTTCTGATTCTTCTTCTTCTTCTTCTGATTCTTCTTCTTCTTCTTCTGATTCTTCTTCTGATTCTTCTTCTTTTGATTCTTCTTCTTCTTCTTCTGATTCTTCTTCTGATTCTTCTTCTGATACTTCTTCTTCTGATTCTTCTGATTCTTCTTCTGATTCTTCTTCTTCTGATTCTTCTTCTTCTGATTCTTATTCTTCTTCTGATTCTTCTTCTTCTTCTGATTCTTCTTCTTCTGATTCTTCTTCTTCTTCTTCTGATTCTTCTTCTGATTCTTCTTCTGCTTCTTCTTGTTCTGATTCTTCTGATTCTTCTTCTGATTCTTCTTCTTCTGATTCTTCTTCTTCTGATTCTTCTTCTTCTTCTGATTCTTCTTCTTCTTCTTCTTCTGATTATTCTACTTCTGATTCTTCTTCTGATTCTTCTTCTGATTCTTCCTCTTCTGATTCTTCTTCTTCTTCTTCTTCTTCTTCTTCTTCTTCTGATTCTGATTCTTCTGATTCTTCTTCTTATTCTTCTTCTGATTCTTCTGATTCTTCTTCTGATTCTTCTTCTGATTCTTCTTCTTCTGATTCTTCTGATTCTTCTTCTGATTCTTCTTCTGATTCTTCTTCTTCTTCTTCTGATTCTTCTTCTTCTTCTGATTCTTCTTCTGATTCTTCTTCTTCTGATTCTTCTTCTGATTCTTCTTCTGATTCTTCTTCTTATTATTATTCTTCTTCTTCTGATTCTTCTTCTGATTCTTCTTCTCCTCTTTCTTCTTCTTCTGATTCTCCTTCTTCTTCTTCTGATTCTGATTCTGATTCTTCTGATTCTGATTCTTCTTCTTCTTCTTCTTCTTCTTATTCTGATTCTGATTCTTCTGATTCTTCTTCTTCTTCTGATTGTTCTTCTGATTCTTCTTCTGATTCTGATTCTTCTTCTTCTGATTCTGATTCTTCTTCTTCTGATTCTTCTGATTCTTCTGATTCTTCTTCTGATACTGATTCTACTTCTTCTGATTCATCTGATTCTTCTGATTCTTCTTCTGATTCTGATTCTTCTTTTTCTTCTACTTCTTCTGATTCTTCTTCTTCTGATTCTTCTTCTTCTGATTCTTCTTCTTCTTCTGATTCTTCTTCTGATTCTTCTTCTTCTGATTCTTCTGATTCTTCTTCTGATTCTGCTTCTTCTGATTCTTCTTCTTCTGATTCTTCTTCTTCTTATTATTATTCTTCTTCTGATACTTCTTCTGATTCTTCTTCTGATTCTTCTTCTTCTGATTCTTCTGATTCTTCTTCTGATTCTTCTTCTGATTCTTCTTTTTCTTCTGATTCTTCTTCTGATTCTTCTTCTGATTCTTCTTCTCCTATTTCTTCTTCTTCTGATTATTCGTCTTCTTCTTCTTCTGATTCTAATTCTGATTCTTCTGATTCTGATTCTTCTTCTTCTTCTTCTTCTGATTCTGATTCTGATTCTTCTGATTCTTCTTCTTCTTCTGATTCTGATTCTTCTTCTTCTTCATCTTCCGATTCTTATTCTTCTGATTCTTCTTCTGATTCTTCTTCTGATTCTTCTGATAGTTCTTCTTCTGATTGTTCTTCTGATACTTCTTCTGATTCTGATTCTTCTTCTTCTGATTCTTCTTGTTCTTCTGATTCTTCTTCTGATTCTGATTCTTCTTCTTCTGATTCTTCTGATTCTTCTTCTGATATTGATTCTTCTTCTTCTCATTCTTCTTCTGATTCTTCTTCTGATTCTGATTCTTCTTTTTCTTCTACTTCTGATTCTTCTTCTTCTGATTCTTCTGATTCTTCTTCTGATTCTTCTTCTTCTGATTCTTCTTCTGATTCTTCTTCTTCTGATTCTTCTTCTTCTGATTCTTCTTATTATTATTATTCTTCTTCTGATACTTCTTCTTATGATTCTTCTTCTGATTCTTCTTCTTCTGATTCTACTTCTTCTTCTGATTCTTCTTCTTCTTCTTCTGATTCTTCTGATTCTGATTCTTCTGATTCTTCTTCTTCTTGTGATTCTTCTTGTTCTGATTCTTCTTCTTCTTCTTCTTCTTCTTCTTGAGATTCTTCTTCTTCTTCTGATTTTTCTTCTTCTTCTTCTGATTCTTCTGATTCTTCTTCTTCTTCTTCTTCTTCTTCTTCTTCTTCTTGAGATTCTTCTTCTTCTTCTGATTTTTCTTCTTCTTCTTCTGATTCTTCTGATTCTTCTTCTTCTGATTCTTCTTCTTCTTCTAATCTGATTTTTCTTCTTCTGATTCTTCTGATTCTTCTGATTCTTCTTCTTCTGATTCTTCTTCTGATTCTTCTTCTTCTGATTCTGATTCTTCTTCTTATTCTGATTCTTATTCTTCTTCTTCTGATTCTGATTCTTCTTCTTCTGATTCTGATTCTTCTTCTTCTGATTCTTCTTCTTCTTCTTCTTCTTCTGATTCTTCTTCTGATATTCTTCTTCTTCTGATTCTTCTTCTGATTCTTCTTCTTCTTCTGATTCTTCTTCTGATTCTTCTGATTCTTCTTCTGATTCTTCTTCTTTTTCTGATTCTTCTGATTCTTCTTCTTCTGATTCTTCTGATTCTTCTTCTGATTCTTCTTCTTCTTCTTCTGATTATTCTTCTTCTGATTCTTCTTCTTATTATTATTCTTCTTCTTCTGATACTTCTTCTGATTCTTCTTCTGATTTTTCTTCTTCTGATTCTTCTTCTTCTTTTTCTTCTTCTGATTCTTCTTCTTCTTCTTCTTCTTCTGATTCTTCTTCTCCTCCTTCTTCTTCTTCTTCTGATTCTTCTTCTTCTTCTGATTCTAATTCTGATTCTTCTGATTCTGATTCTGATTCTGATTCTTCTTCTGATTCTGATTCTGATTCTTCTGATTCTTCTTCTTCTTCTGATTCTGATTCTTCTTCTTCTTCTTCTGATTCTGATTCTGATTCTTCTGATTCTTCTTCTGATTCTTCTTCTTCTGATTCTTCTTCTGATTCTTCTTCTGATTCTTCTGATTCTTCTTCTGATTTTTTTTCTTCTTCTGATTCTTCTTCTGGTTCTTCTTCTTCTGATTCTTCTTCTTCTTCTTCTAATTCTTCTTCTTCTTCTTCTGATTCTTCTGATTCTTCTTCTGATTCTTCCAATTCTTCTTCTTTTTCTTCTTCTTCTTCTTCTTCTTCTTCTTCTTCTTCTTCTGATTTTTCTGATTCTTCTTCTTCTTCTGATTCTTCTTCTTCTTCTTCTTCTTCTGATTATTCTGATTATTCTTCTGATCCTTCGTCTTCGGATTCTTCTTCTTCTTCTTCGGATTCTTCTTCTTCAGATTCTTCTTCTTCTTCTTCTTCTTCGGATTCTTCGGATTCTTCTTCTTCTTCTGATTCTTCTTCTGATTCTTCTTCTGATTCTTCTTCTGATTCTTCTTCTTCTGATTCTTCTTATTATTATTCTTCTTCTTCTTCTTCTTCTTCTGATTCTTCTTCTGATTCTTCTTCTCCTCTTTCTTCTTCTTCTGATTCTTCTTCTTCTTCTTCTTCTGATTCTAATTCTGATTCTTCTGATTCTGACTCTTCTTCTTCTTCTTCTTCTGAATCTGATTCTGATTCTGATTCTGATTCTTCTGATTCCTCTTCTTCAGATTCTGATTCTTCTTCTTCTCATTCTTCTTCTTCTTCTTCTGATTCTTCTTCTGATTCTTCTTCTGATTCTGATTCTTCTTCTTCTGATTCTGATTCTACTTCTTCTGATTCTACTGATTCTTCTGATTCTTCTTCTGATTCTGATTCTACTTCTTCTGATTCTTCGAATTCTTCTGATTCTTCTTCTGATTCTGATTCTTCTTTTTCTTCTACTTCTTCTGATTCTTCTTTTTCTTATACTTCTTCTGATTCTTCTTCTTCTGATTCTTCTTCTTCTTCTTCTGATTCTTCTTCTGATTCTTCTTCTTCTGATTCTTCTGATTCTTCTTCTGATTCTGCTTCTTCTTCTTCTGATTCTGATTCTACTTCTGATTCTACTGATTCTTCTGATTCTTCTTCTGATTCTGATTCTACTTCTTCTGATTCTACTGATTCTTCTGATTCTTCTTCTGATTCTGATTCTACTTCTTCTGATTCTTCGAATTCTTCTGATTCTTCTTCTGATTCTGATTCTTCTTTTTCTTCTACTTCTTCTGATTCTTCTTTTTCTTATACTTCTTCTGATTCTTCTTCTTCTGATTCTTCTTCTTCTTCTTCTGATTCTTCTTCTGATTCTTCTTCTTCTGATTCTTCTGATTCTTCTTCTGATTCTGATTCTTCTTCTTCTGATTCTGATTCTACTTCTTCTGATTCTACTGATTCTTCTGATTCTTCTTCTGATTCTGATTCTACTTCTTCTGATTCTTCGAATTCTTCTGATTCTTCTTCTGATTCTGATTCTTCTTTTTCTTCTACTTCTTCTGATTCTTCTTTTTCTTATACTTCTTCTGATTCTTCTTCTTCTGATTCTTCTTCTTCTTCTTCTGATTCTTCTTCTGATTCTGCTTCTTCTGATTCTTCTTCTTCTGATTCTTATTCTTCTTCTGATTATTCTTCTTCTTCTGATTATTCTACTTCTGATTCTTCTTCTGATTCTTCTTCTTCTTCTTATTATTATTCTTCTGATACTTCTTCTGATTCTTCTTCTGATTCTTCTTCTTCTGATTCTTCTTCTGATTCTTCTTCTCCTCTTTCTTCTTCTTCAGATTCTTCTTCTTCTTCTTCTTCTGATTCTAATTCTGATTCTTCTGATTCTGATTCTTCTTCTTCTTCTTCTTCTGATTCTAATTCTGATTCTGATTCTTCTGATTCTTCTTCTTCTTCTGATTCTGATTCTTCTTCTTTTCTTCTTCTGATTCTGATTCTTCTGATTCTTCTTCTGATTCTTCTTCTGATTCTTCTGATTCCTCTTCTGATTGTTCTTCTGATTCTTCTTCTGATTCTGATTCTTCTTCTGATTCTGATTCTTCTTCTTCTGATTCTGATTATTCTTCTTATGATTCTTATGATTCTTCTTCTGATTCTGATTCTTCTTCTTCTCATTCTTCTTCTGATTCTTCTTCTGATTCTGATTCTTCTTTTTCTTCTACTTCTTCTGATTCTTCTTCTTCTGATTCTTCTTCTGATTCTTCTTCTTCTGATTCTTCTGATTCTTCTTCTGATTCTTCTTCTTCTTATTCTTCTTCTTCTGATTCTTCTTCTGTTTCTTCTGATTCTTCTTCTGATTCTTCTTCTTCTGATTCTGATTCTGATTCTTCTTCTTCTGATTCTTCTTCTTCTTCTTCTGATTCTGATTCTTCTGATTCTTCTTCTTCTTCTTCTGATTCTTCTTCTGATTCTTCTTCTTCTGATTCTTCTTCTGATTCTCCTTCTTCTTCTTCTAATTCTTCTTCTCCTTCTTCTGATTCTTCTGATTCTTCTTCTTCTTCTTCCGATTCTTCTTCTTTTTCTTCTTCTTCTTCTTCTCCTTCTTCTTCTTCTGATTCTTCTTCTTCTGATTCTTCTGATTCTTCTGATTCTTCTTCTTCTGATTCTTCTTCTTCTTCTTCTGTTTCTTCTTCTTCTTCTTCTGATTCTTCTTCTTCTGATTCTTCTGATTCTTCTTCTGATTCTTCTTCTGATTCTTCTTCTGATTCTTCTTCATCTTCTTCTTCTTCTGATTCTTCTTCTGATTCTTCTTCTCCTCCTTCTTCTTCTTCTGATTCTCCTTCTTCTTCTTCTGCTTCTGTTTCTGATTCTTCTTCTTCTGACTCTTCTTCTTCTTCTGATTCTGATTCTTCTTCTTCTTCTTCTTATTCTGATTCTGATTCTTCTGATTCTTCTTCTTCTTCTGATTGTTCTTCTGATTCTTCTTCTGATTCTTCTTCTTCTTCTTCTTCTGATTCTTCTTCTTCTTCTTCTGATTCTTCTTCTGATTCTTCTTCTTCTGATTCTTCTTCTTCTTCTTCTGATTCTTCTTCTGATTCTTCTTCTGATTCTTCTTCTTCTGATTCTTCTGATTCTTCTTCTGATTCTTCTTCTGATTCTTCTTCTTCTTCTGATTCTTCTTCTTCTGATTCTTCTTCTTCTTCTTCTGATTCTTCTTCTGATTCTTCTGCTTCTTCTTCTTCTGATTCTTCTGATTCTTCTTCTGATTTTTCTTCTTATGATTCTTCTTCTTCTGATTCTTCTTCTTCTTCTGATTCTTCTTCTTCTTCTTCTTCTGATTATTCTACTTCTGATTCTTCTTCTGATTCTTCTTCTGATTCTTCCTCTTCCTCTTCTGATTCTTCTTCTTCTTCTGATTCTAATTCTGATTCTTCTGATTCTGATTCTTCTTCTTCTTCTTCTGATTCTGATTCTGATACTGATTCTTCTGATTCTTCTTCTTCTTCTGATTCTGATTCTTCTTCTTCTGATTCTTCTGATTCTTCTTCTTCTTCTGATTCTGATTCTTCTTCTTCTTCTTCTTCTCCTTCTTCTTCTTCTTCTTCTTCTTCTCCTTCTTCTTCTTCTGATTCTTCTTCTTCTGATTCTTCTGATTCTTCTTCTTCTTCTTCTAATTCTTCTTCTTCTTCTTCTGATTCTTCTTCTTCTGATTCTTCTGATTCTTCTTCTGATTCTTCTTCTGATTCTTCTTCTTCTGATTCTTCTGATTCTTCTTCTGATTCTTCTTCTGATTCTTCTTCTTCTTCTTCTGATTCTTCTTCTGATTCTTCTTCTCCTCCTTCTTCTTCTTCTGATTCTCCTTCTTC
>CM036937.1:5232589-5235089 GCA_020800305.1 Porphyrio hochstetteri
TCTTCTGATTCTGATTCTTCTTCTTCTGATTCTTCTGATTCTTCTTCTTCTTCTGATTCTGATTCTTCTTCTTCTTCTTCTTCTCCTTCTTCTTCTTCTTCTTCTTCTTCTCCTTCTTCTTCTTCTGATTCTTCTTCTTCTGATTC
Organism: Porphyrio hochstetteri; assembly: GCA_020800305.1. Lineage (NCBI taxonomy): Eukaryota > Metazoa > Chordata > Aves > Gruiformes > Rallidae > Porphyrio > Porphyrio hochstetteri. The sequence continues at coordinate 5,232,736 of CM036937.1, forward strand.
TTCTTCTTCTGATTCTTCTGATTCTTCTTCTTCTTCTTCTGATTCTTCTTCTTCTGATTCTTCTTCTTCTGATTCTTCTTCTTCTGATTCTTCTGATTCTTCTTCTTCTTCTTCTGATTCTTCTTCTTCTGATTCTTCTGATTCTTCTTCTGATTCTTCTTCTGATTCTTCTTCTTCTGATTCTTCTGATTCTTCTTCTGATTCTTCTTCTGATTCTTATTCTTCTTATTCCTCTTCTGATTCTTCTTCTCCTTCTTCTTCTTCTTCTGATTCTCCTTCTTCTTCTTCTGATTCTGATTCTTCTGATTCTGATTCTTCTTCTTCTTCTTCTTCTGATTCTCATTCTGATTCTTCTTCTTCTGATTCTTCTTCTTCTTCTGATTCTGATTCTTCTGGTTCTGATTCTTCTTCTTCTTCTTCTTCTGATTCTCATTCTGATTCTTCTTCTTCTGATTCTTCTTCTTCTTCTGATTCTGATTCTTCTTCTTCTTCTTCTTCTTCTTCTGATTCTGATTCTTCTGATTCTTCTTCTTCTTCTGATTGTTCTTCTGATTCTTCTTCTGATTCTGATTCTTCTTCTTCTGATTCTTCTGATTCTTCTTCTTCTTCTGATTCTGATACTTCTTCTTCTTCTTCTTCTGATTGTTCTTCTGATTCTTCTTCTGATTCTGATTCTTCTTCTTCTGATTCTTCTGATTCTTCTTCTTCTTCTTCTTCTTCTGATTCTTCTTCTTCTTCTTCTTCTCCTTCTTCTTCTTCTTCTTCTTCTTCTTCTCCTTCTTCTTCTTCTGATTCTTCTTCTTCTGATTCTTCTGATTCTTCTTCTGATTCTTCTGATTCTTCTTCTTCTGATTCTTCTGATTCTTCTTCTGATTCTTCTTCTGATTCTTCTTCTTCTGATTCTTCTGATTCTTCTTCTGATTCTTCTTCTGATTCTTCTTCTGATTCTTCTTCTGATTCTGATTCTTCTTCTTCTGATTCTGATTCTACTTCTTCTGATTCTTCAGATTCTTCTGATTCTTCTTCTGATACTGATTCTACTTCTTCTGATTCTTCTGATTCTTCTGATTCTTCTTCTGATTCTGATTCTTCTTTTTCTTCTACTTCTTCTGATTCTTCTTCTTCTGATTCTTCTTCTTCTTCTGATTCTTCTTCTGATTCTTCTTCTGATTCTTCTGATTCTTCTTCTGCTGATTCTTCTTCTTATTATTATTATTCTTCTTCTGATACTTCTTCTGATTCTTCTTCTGATTCTTCTTCTTCTGATTCTTCTTCTTTTTCTTCTTCTTCTTCTGATTCTTCTTCTGATTCTTCTTCTCCTATTTCTTCTTCTTCTGATTCTTCTTCTTCTTCTTCTTCTGATTCTAATTCTGATTCTTCTGATTCTGATTCTTCTTCTTCTTCTTCTTCTTCTTCTGATTCTGATTCTTCTGATTCTTCTTCTTCTTCTGATTCTGATTCTTATTCTTCTTCTTCTTCTGATTCTTATTCTTCTGATTCTTCTTCTGATTCTTCTTCTGATTCTTCTGATTCTTCTTCTTCTGATTGTTCTTCTGATACTTCTTCTGATTCTGATTCTTCTTCTTCTGATTCTTCTTGTTCTTCTTCTGATTCTTCTTCTGATTCTGATTCTTCTTTTTCTTCTACTTCTTCTGATTCTTGCTCTTCTGATTCTTCTTCTGATTCTTCTTCTGATTCTTCTTCTGATTCTTATTCTGATTCTTCTTCTTCTGATTCTTCTGATTCTTCTTCTGATTCTTCTTCTTCTGATTCTTCTTCTTCTGATTCTTCTTCTTATTATTATTATTCTTCATCTGATACTTCTTCTTATGATTCTTCTTCTGATTCTTCTTATTCTGATTCTTCTTCTTCTTTTTCTTCTTCTGATTCTTCTTCTTCTTCTTCTGATTCTACTTCTTCTTCTGATTCTTCTTCTTCTTCTTCTGATTCTTCTGATTCTGATTCTTCTGATTCTTCTTCTTCTTGTGATTCTTCTTGTTCTGATTCTTCTTCTTCTTCTTCTTCTTCTTCTTGAGATTCTTCTTCTTCTGATTTTTCTTCTTCTTCTGATTCTTCTGACTCTTCTTCTTCTGATTCTTCTTCTTCTTCTTATCTGATTTTTCTTCTTCTGATTCTTCTGATTCTTCTGATTCTTCTTCTTCTGATTCTTCTTCTTCTGATTCTGATTCTTCTTCTTATTCTGATTCTTATTCTTCTTCTGATTCTGATTCTTCTTCGGATTCTTCTTCTTCTTCTTGTTCTTCTTCTTCTTCTTCTTCTTCGGATTCTTCTTCTTCTTCGGATTCTTCTTCTTCGGATTCTTCTTATTCGGATTCTTCGGATACTTCGGATTC
>CM036937.1:5247589-5250089 GCA_020800305.1 Porphyrio hochstetteri
TCTTCATCTTCTTCTTCTTCTCCGGATTCTTCGGATTCTTCGGATTCTTCGGATTCTTCTTTGGATTCTTCGGATTCTTCGGATTCTTCGGATTCTTCTTCGGATTCTTCGGATTCTTCTTCTTCTTGGGATTCTTCTTCTTCGGATTCTTATTCGGATTCTTCGGATTCTTCGGATTCTTCGGATTCTTCTTCTTCTTCTTCGGATTCTTATTCGGATTCTTCTTCTTCTTCTTCTTCTTCTTCGGATTCTTCTTCGGATTCTTCGGATTCTTCGGATTCTTCTTCTTCTTCTTCGGATTTTTCTTCGGATTCTTCTTCTTCTTTTTCTTCTTCTTCTTCGGATTCTTCTTCTTCTTCTTCGGATTCTTCTTCGGATTCTTCGGATTCTTCTTCTTCTTCTTTGGATTCTTCTTCGGATTCTTCGGATTCTTCTTCGGATTCTTCTTCTTCTTCTTCGGATTCTTCTTCTTCGGATTCTTCTTCTTCTTCTTCGGATTCTTCTTCTTCTTGTTCGGATTCTTCTTCTTCTTCTTCGGATTCTTCTTATTCTTCTGATTCTTCTTCTTCTTCTTCTTCGGATTCTTCGGATTCTTCTTCGGATTCTTCTTCGGATTCTTCGGATTCTTCGGATTCTTCTTCTTCTTCTTCTTCTTCTTCTTCGGATTCTTCTTCTTCTTCTTCTTCTTCGGATTCTTCGGATTCTTCGGATTCTTCGGATTCTTCTTCTTCGGGTTCTTCGGATTCTTCTTCTTCTTCTTCTTCTCCGGATTCTTCGGATTCTTCGGATTCTTCTTTGGATTCTTCTTCTTATTCTTCGGATTCTTCGGATTCTTCTTCTTCTGATTCTTCGGATTCTTCGGATTCTTCGGATTCTTCTTCTTCGGATTCTTCGGATTCTTCTTCGCATTCTTCGGATTCTTCGGATTCTTTGGATTCTTCTTCGGATTCTTCTTCTTCTTCGGATTCTTCTTCTTCGGATTCTTTTTCGGATTCTTCTTCTTCTTCTTCGGATTCTTCTTCTTCGGATTCTTCTTCGGATTCTTCTTCTTCTTCTTCTTCTTCTTCTTCTTCTTCTTCTTCTTCTTCTTCTTCTTCTTCTTCTTCTTGTTCTTCTTCTGCTTCTTCGGATTCTTCTTCTTCTTCTTCGGATTCTTCTTCTTCGGATTCTTCTTCTTCTTCTTCGGATTCTTCGGATTCTTCGGATTCTTCTTCTTCTTCGGATTCTTCTTCTTCGGATTCTTATACGGATTCTTCGGATTCTTCGGATTCTTCGGATTCTTCTTCTTCTTCTTCGGATTCTTCTTCGGATTCTTCTTCTTCTTTTTCTTCTTCGGATTCTTCTTCGGATTCTTCTTCTTCTTCTTCGGATTCTTCTTCTTCGGATTCTTTTTCGGATTCTTCTTCTTCTTCTTCGGATTCTTCTTCTTCGGATTCTTCTTCGGATTCTTCTTCTTCTTCTTCGGATTCTTCTTCTTCTTCTTCTTCTTCTTCTTCTTCTTCTTGTTCTTCTTCTGCTTCTTCGGATTCTTCTTCTTCTTCTTCGGATTCATCTTCGGATTCTTCTTCTTTTTCTTCGGATTCTTCTTCGGATTCTTCTTCGGATTCTTCTTTTTATTGGATTCTTCTTATTCGGATTCTTCGGATTCTTCTTTGGATTCTTATTCTTCTTCTTCGGATTCTTGGGATTCTTCTTCTTCGGATTCTTCGGATTCTTCGGATTCTTCGGATTCTTCTTGTTCGGATTCTTCGGATTCTTCGGATTCTTCGGATTCTTCTTCGGATTCTTCTTCTTCTTCTTCGGATTCTTCTTCTTCGGATTCTTTTTCGGATTCTTCTTCTTCTTCTTCGGATTCTTCTTCTTCGGATTCTTCTTCGGATTCTTCTTCTTCTTGTTCGGATTCTTCTTCTTCTTCTTCTTCTTCTTCTTCTTCTTCTTCTTCTTCTTCTTCTTCTTCTGCTTCTTCGTATTCTTCTTCTTCTTCTTCCTATTCTTCTTCTTCGGATTCTTCTTCTTCTTCGGATTCTTCTTCTTCTTCGGATTCTTCGGATTCTTCTTCTTCTTCGGATTCTTCTTCGGATTCTTCTTCGGATTCTTCTTCTTCTTCTTCGGTTTCTTCTTCTTCTTCGGATTCTTCTTCGGATTCTTCTTCGGATTCTTCTTCTTCTTTTTCTTCGGATTCTTCTTCGGATTCTTCTTCTTATTCTTCGGATTCTACGGATTCTTCTTCTTCCGATTCTTCGGATTCTTCTTCGGATTCTTCGGATTCTTTGGATTCTTCTTCGGATTCTTCGGATTCTTCTTCGGATTCTTCTTCTTCGGATTCTTTTTCGGATTCTTCGGATTCTTCTTCGGATTCTTCTTCTTCGGATTCTTCTTCTTCTTCTTCGGATTCTTCTTCTTCGGATTTTTCGGATTCTTCTTCTTCTTCGGATTCTTCTTCTTCTTCGGATTCTTCTTCTTCGGATTCTTCTTCGGATTCTTCGGATTCTTCTTCTGA
>CM036937.1:5255089-5260089 GCA_020800305.1 Porphyrio hochstetteri
CTAGTTTTCTGTTATTGTTTAGTAAACTATCCTTATCCCAACCTGCGTGGTTCTGGTTTCTAGGTTGTGGTTTCTTTTCCTCCTTTCTTCCTTCCCTTTTCCCCTTCCCCCAACTTTCCCTCCCCCTTCCTTTTAAAAGTACAAGCGACTGTGTGGGGTGCGGCCCTTGGCTGGGGCAAAACCACGACAGTTATTTTGGCGCCCAACGTGGGGCACGAACGGTTGGGATAACGGTAGATCTGACCCTAACTATCGCAATTAAGATAAGCACTGTTGTTTAAGCAATCTCTGGTCACGATGTTGTGGTATTTACTTACAAGGCTGTGGCAGCAAAACCACCGCATGCTGTATACAATCCTGGCAGGATTCTTTACTCTCTCAGGTCTGTGGCTCCCGTATTTGTTCCCATACTTCATTATAGTGTATTTTATGATATCGGTCTATGATACAATAATATCGATGATCATGAGCTTAAGCTGGTACTTGTATGAGGTTTTGCTGTCCTGTCCATTCTTTGGACAGGGAGGGGTTAATAACAGCAGCCGGTATGGTGGGGGCACTGCTTTCTTTTCCTTTGGGCTAAATACAACAGCTCTTAGGGCAGTTTTTGAAAATCTTCAATATCTCTGGGATATTCAAACTAGCATTTTGCTATTGGTAGGTTTGGTGCAGATGGTTCAGTTTTTGTTATATATCAAGCATAGGTTTATGAATACCACTGAAGAGATTTCTCCGAGACAGAATAATCACGAGTGGCAGGGCATGTGGCAAAGTATGGGCGAGTACCTAGGTACTTTCTCACGCCCGATGGTTTGGAATTTCACTCCTGAACAGCTACAAGACCCCGATCAAGTGACTGCATACCTAAGGAAAAATTGCTGTAGGTTTCCCAGAGATGGACACCTTACTGCACTGTGCTGGGCTCTGGCCACTATTTATCAAACACTGCTTGATAGCAGGCAGCACTGTCAGCACTGTCAGCACTGTCAGGGAGAAGGGAAAGGAAACAGACTGGCAGATACTATAGCTGCTGCAACCACTGGGGCTGACACTGCAGCTACTGCAACCCCTGTGACCGACACTGCAGCTACTGTAATCTCTACAGCAGACACTGCAGATGATCTGAAAAACCAATCCACACCAGTGTCTGTTGCTCCCGTACAAAAGAGGAAAGGCACAAAGAAATCAGTTCGTATAGTGACGGATAAGGATGATGATCAACCGGGATCATCTCGAGGATATCAGGATGAGGCAGAACCAGAGATTGTTACCCGATCCCTGACTCTGAGTGAGCTGCGTGAGGTTCGAAAAGATTTCACTCGCCACCCAAGTGAGCACATTATCACTTGGTTGCTCCGATGTTGGGATCACGGGGCCAGTAGTTTGGAATTAGAAGGCAGAGAGGCCAAGCAGTTGGGATCCCTAGCTAGAGAAGGAGGAATTGACAAAGCAATTGGGAGGAGGCCGGAAATCCTCAGCCTCTGGAGGCGACTACTGTCAAGTGTGAAGGAAAGATATCCCATAAAGGAATATATTACATGCCAGACACCTAAGTGTAACAGCATAGAGACAGCTGTCCAGCACCTGAGAGAATTAGCTGTACGGGAGATAATTTATTATGATCTGGACAATTCACGGCTTCCCTCTGATCCCGATGAAGTCCTATGCACTCCAGATATGTGGCGTAAGGTTGTACGAAGTGCACCAGCAGGGTATACCAATTCACTGGCAGCAATTGACTGGAATGATACGAATCCGCCAACCGTAAATGAGGTGGCCTGCCGACTCCGGAAATACCAAGACAATGTTTCCCTCTCCGTCATTGCAGCAGTAGAGAAACTGGTTCAACGACTTGACAACAATGTGTCCAACTCCCAACCCGTATGGAGCAATGTTGCAGCTACTGGGAGAAAGCTTCCATCGTTCCAAGAGGGAGAATACACACCACGCCGTACATTGTGGTTTTACTTGCTTGATCATGGAGAGGACATGAGGAAATGGGATATGCAGCCCACCTCAGCCCTTCGAGCACGAGTAAATGAGCTGCGGGGTAAAACATTCGCACAACGAGATTCTGCCAGGAAGAAGGCTGCACCAGTTTCTACTGGGCAGTTCCCTAGACCAACTGGAAGGCCTACCTATATGTCTGATGTGCCTGATCCTTTTGAAGGGACCTCTAAGTCCTTTATGCAACCAGTGGAAAACAAATATGATCAGCAGCAATAGAGGGGCCCTGCCTCCAGCCAGGTGGAGGAGAGGGACAATCGGGTTTATTGGACTGTGTGGATCCGATGGCCTGGCACGTCAGACCCACAAGAGTACAAAGCTCTGGTGGATACTGGTGCCCAGTGTACTCTAATGCCATGGAATCATGAAGGGGTAGAACCTGTTTGTATTTCTGGAGTGACAGGGGGATCCCAACAACTAACTGTGCTAGAGGCTGAGGTGAGCCTAACTGGGAAGGACTGGGAAAAACACCCCATTGTGACTGGTCCAGAAGCTCCGTGCATTTTAGGTATAGATTATCTACGTAGAGGGTATTTTAAAGACCCAAAAGGGTACCGATGGGCTTTTGGAATAGCTGCTTTGGAAACAGAAGAAATTGAACAATTGTGTGCCTTGCCTGGACTCTCGGAGGATTCTGCTGTTGTGGGGTTGTTGAAGGGTGAAGAACAGCAAGTGCCAGTTGCTACGACGACGGTGCACAGACGACAATACCGTACTAACCGAGATTCCCTGATTCCCATCCATAAGCTGATTCGTCAACTGGAGGATCAGGGAGTGATCAGCCGAACCCACTCACCCTTTAATAGTCCCATATGGCCAGTGAGGAAGTCCAATGGAGAGTGGAGGCTGACAGTAGATTATCGTGGCCTAAATGAAGTCACTCCAGGTATGAGTGCTGCTGTGCCAGACATGTTAGAGCTCCAGTATGAATTGGAATCGAAGGCAGCCAAGTGGTACGCCACAATCGACATTGCGAATGCTTTCTTCTCGATCCCACTGGCGCCAGAGTGCAGGCCACAGTTTGCTTTCACTTGGAGAGGCATCCAATACACGTGGAATCGTCTGCCCCAGGGGTGGAAACATAGCCCCACCATCTGCCATGGACTAATCCAGAATACACTGGAAAAGGGTGAAGCACCAGAGCACCTGCAGTATATCGATGACATCATTGTATGGGGCAACACAGCAGAGGAAGTTTTTGAAAAAGGAAACAGGGTAATTAAAATCCTTTTAGAAGCCGGTTTTGCTATAAAACGAAGTAAAGTCAAGGGGCCTACGCGAGAAATCCAGTTTTTAGGAATAAAATGGCAGGATGGGCGTCGTCAGATCCCAATGGACATTATTAATAAAATAGCAGCTATGTCTCCACCAAGCAACAAAAAGGAAACACAAGCTTTCTTAGGTGTTATAGGTTTTTGGCGACTGCATGTCCCAAACTACAGTCTCATTGTGAGCCCACTCTACCATGTAACTCGAAAGAAGAATGATTTCCAATGGGGCCCTGAGCAACAGCAAGCCTTTGAGCAGATCAAACGCGAGATAGTCCATGCAGTGGCCCTTGGGCCTGTCCGGACAGGGACAGATATTAAAAATGTGCTCTACACTGCAGCTGGGGAGAACGGCCCAACCTGGAGTCTCTGGCAGAAAGCACAAGGGGAGACTCGAGGTCGACCGCTGGGGTTTTGGAGTCGGGCCTACAAAGGATCTGAGGCCAATTATACTCCAACAGAAAAGGAAATACTGGCCGCCTATGAAGGGGTTCGAGCCGCCTCAGAAGTGATTGGAACTGAAGCCCAGCTCCTCCTGGCACCCCGACTGCCGGTGCTGGGCTGGATGTTCAAAGGGAAGGTTCCTTCTACACACCATGCCACTGATGCTACGTGGAGCAAGTGGGTTGCACTAATTACACAGCGGGCTCGAATAGGAAACCCCAATCGCCCAGGAATTGTGGAGGTGATCACAGACTGGCCAGAAGGCAAAGATTTTGGGATGTCACCAGAGGATGAGGAGGTAACACGCGCTGAAGAAGCCCCACCCTACAACGAACTGCCAGAGAATGAGAAGCGATATGCCCTGTTCACTGATGGGTCTTGTCGCATTGTGGGTAAGCATCGGAGATGGAAAGCCGCTGTATGGAATCCTATAAGAAGAGTAGCAGAAGCCACTGAAGGAAAAGGTGAATCAAGCCAGTTCGCTGAGGTGAAGGCCATCCAGTTAGCCCTGGACATTGCTGAGAGAGAAAAGTGGCCAAGGCTCTACCTTTATACTGATTCATGGATGGTGGCGAATGCCCTGTGGGGGTGGTTGCAGCAGTGGAAAAAGAACAACTGGCAGCGTAGAGGCAAACCTATATGGGCTGATGACTTATGGCAAGATATCTCTGCTCGGTTAGAGAAACTTGTTGTAAAGGTACGTCATGTCGACGCCCATGTACCTAAGAGTCGGGCCATGGAGGAACATGAAAACAACCATCAGGTAGATAAGGCTGCTAGGATTAAAGTGGCTCAGGTAGATCTAGACTGGCAACGTAAGGGTGAATTATTCATGGCTCGATGGGCCCATGATACCTCGGGTCATCAAGGGAGAGATGCAACATATAGATGGGCTCGGGATCGAGGGGTGGACTTGACCATGGACGCCATCGCACAAGTTGTCCACGAATGTGAGACATGTGCTGCAATCAAGCAAGCTAAGCGGTTAAAGCCCCTTTGGTATGGAGGACGGTGGATGAAATATAAATATGGGGAGGCTTGGCAGATTGATTACATCACCCTCCCACAAACCCGCCATGGCAAACGTTATGTGCTTACAATGGTGGAGGCAACTACCGGCTGGCTAGAAACATATCCCGTACCCCATGCCACTGCTCGAAATACAATTCTGGGCCTTGAAAGGCAAGTCCTCTGGCGACATGGTACTCCAGAAAGAATCGAGTCAGACAATGGGACTCATTTCCGAAACACTCTTATAGACACCTGGGCCAAAGAGCATGG